>JAVDPK010002623.1:578924-592383 GCA_034780415.1 Cichlasoma orientale | reverse complement strand
TCTGTCTCATCATTTCCCTGTGTTTTACAGGAACAATTTAATCTGTTAAAACAGGCTCAGAACCTGGGTCTGTTACAGTTGCTTGGTCGGGACCCCTTGGCATAATGTTTCAACAATGCTCTAAAAGCTCCCTGAAAAGCCTTTAGTTGATCAAGAACTCTGCAGCAAGAGTATTAACTGGGGTTAGAAAGAGAGACCATATTTCTCCCACATTAGCTTCTCTTCATTTGGCTCCCAATCCTTCTCCTCACATACAAAATCTTGAATATTCAGCCCCCATCATATCTTTAAGACCTCATAGTACCATATTATGCTAATAAAGCACATCACTCTCAGACCGCAGGCTTACTTGTAGTTTTTAGTTTTCAAAAGTAGAATGGGAGGCAGCGCCTGCAACTCTCAGGCCCCTCTTCTGCGGAACCAGCTCCCAGTTTGGATTCTGGAGACAGACACCCTCATGAACTTTACTTCTTGACAATGCTTATCGTTAGGACTGGATCAGGTGACCCTGAACCATCCCTTAGTTTTGCTTCAATCGGCTGCTGGGGCTTCCCATCATGCACTGAATATTTCTTCTTCACTTGCCTCTTTTCACTCACTGTGTATATACGAGACTACTGTCCATAATCATTAGTAATCATTAAACTCTGGCTCTATGTCCAACAATATGTCTTTTGTTCTCAGGGTTCTAGCCAGCGGTTGATTGCCCGGTGCTGCGCCATGCTGAGGTCACCTTGTGTTGGGTTGAGAAATTCACCGGTTCACTATCTATCGGAACTGCTCTCTCGCTGCAATTAGAAAGAGGGTGCACACCCTGCACACGCCACCCTGTCTCCAATACCAGACTGATTTTTTTTTCTCTGGCTAGATCGCTGCACTTTAGTATTATTTCACCGCAATTTGCAACCTACCACCGGGTACGGCCAGTTTCATTCACAATGTGCATGCGCGATCTCGCGATGATCCTGTTCACGCTTGATTTTGCGCGGCAAAATAGCGACCAGCATGAAACCGGGACAGAAGTAGAGGAAAAAGGGAGCTCAAAGGCCAATTTTGGGCTTCCTATTAAACGTAAAATCCCAGGAGCTTGTCTTGTTTCTTGTCTTCGTAGACTCACAAGGATAACACACTGAAGTGCTGCTTAAGTTGCAGGTAAACGTGCATCTTATTATCAACGCATTATAACACAGACGAGAGGGATCCACAGTCCCAAGCATCATCAAGTCACATCACAGAATATTACATACATAATGTTATCCAACTGTTCGCCGTCACTGAATTAGCAAGTTGGCACGGGATTTAGCGTTTAGCGTTAGCCCCCACCCCCCCAAACACACATGCGTGCTGGGCTGAAATTTTTTTCTGGCTAGAACCCTGGGTTCTGTCTCTCTCTGCTTTCTTCTACTTCCCCTCACCCCCAACCAATCTCTGCCGATGGCTGCCGCTCCCTGAGCCTGGTTCTGCTGGAGGTTTCCTCCTGTAAAAGGGAGTATATTTTCTTCCCTCTGTCATTTAAAATATTAGAAAGAAACCCCTTATATTTTAAGGTTCTATATTTTACAATATAAGGTACCTTAAGGCAGCTGTCGTTAAGAATGGACACTATATAAATAAAATGGAATTGAAATGAATTTTCCTCTAATGATGACCTGGTCCTGACCAAACATGACTATATGAATGACGTAGGAGTGAAAATGTGTTGGTTATCAAGTCCTGTTTTATGTCAAATCACATAAAAGTGTTTGAAATGAGTTTTTGAGTTTGTTTTTGATTAGGTTTAGGAGACTCAAGCTTTCCCCCCCCGTCAAAAACAATCATATCATAGTCCATGTTTCCAAAATCTCCAGACTGCAGTTTTTATACACAGATGAAGGACTGCTGTTTAAAAGTCTGCAAGAAGACGACAGATGAGAAAAGACAGCAGATTGAGACACAGACGTGCTGATGAGAGAGCTGCAAGCTGACATTTGTGTCTTTAGTCAGATTAACATCAATTTTAATGTATAACATGCACTGCAGATACACATGATGTTTCTCTATTCTGTCCTGGTCACATACAGGAGGCTGCGTCTTGTTAACTTCATTAGCCAAGTTAAGTCTGCCTTTTTTTCTTCTTCTTCTTTCTCCTCATACTGACACACAAATATGCTCACACTGTACAATATGCTGATGAATCAGGTCTGACACTTACTGGGTCAGCTTCTCAGGCTGTCAGCAGACACAAAGACACATACAAATGCACACCTGCCCACTACTATTCATAACACATATTAATACATACAATGACAAAACATCAAACATATAATCCCCGTCCCTAGCTGACATACATACACACGTCCACACTGTCTGCCACACTACGTCTCATCTTGTTAGCTTTGTTATCCAGGCTAATTGACAGTTCATTACCAGGTTGTTCTCTTCACATCGAGAGCCGCTGGCAGCTCTGCGCTTTTTTTTTTTTCTTTTTTTTTTTTTTAATGGAGCTACAGGCTGAATTTTCAAGCAGCATATTTTAATTCTGGGCTCTTTTGTAAAAAAGTAATGGTGCTACCTGAGACCCTTAACCAGACCTTGTTATTGTGATTTTCATCAATCTTGGGATTTTAAAAAAAAAGATAATTTTGATAATCTTCATCATTATTTCACGCAGTAATTTCATTCTATTTTATTTCATTTCTTTATTTCGAACATATGAGTAACGTGTTAATTCCTACCCCTAACTAGCTCATCTTTTATATCCTTATTATACAATCTGAAATATACATATGTGCCTATCTAATACACAGTCAATACACGTAACTGAAACTGAACGGGTACAAACGGGTTTCTAGCTGCAGGTTTAGTCTGTCCATGTGAGACTGCCAGGGTTTGAGTTTAGAAGCATATAAAATATCTTCAAATTCAACCTTATTGTCTAATTAGACTAAGTAAAAACAGCATTGTTCTTGTAATTACAAACAACATTCTGAAAAGTTTTGTTTGGAGCTTTATTGGATTGGTCATGCAGTAGAATGGTAAATGGACTAGTTCCTATATAGCTCTTTTCTTCTCTAGCTGAGCCCTCAAATCGCTTCATCCAACATGTTTGCACTGACACAAGCACTTCCTTCTACAGCTAAGTTCTGACTATCTAACATTCACACACATTCACTCCGACAGTCGGAGAGCAACTTGGCGCTCAGTATCTTGCCCAAAGATACTTTGACTGGAGCAGCCAGGAATCGAACCACCAACCTTCTGATTATTAGATGACCTGCTCTACCTCCTGAGAACGCCCAACTGAGGCAGACCAATTAAACAGAAATTTACAGCAGATTGTGACAGCTGACCTGCACATCTCATTCTTGTACATGATCAAACAGAGAATATGTTTCATTTCCTTTTGACAATTTGAACTGGACTCCTGTTTTAATTTGTAGTGCAACTGTACACTGATGCCTTCATAGCAAAGCAGCTTCAGATATATTTGTAAGTGGACATTTGCCCACGCTGGCCGTCTTCCCTGAAATAATGATTTTACTTGGTAAATGAAGCCACCCCATACACACTGGGATTGTACCCATCTCTTCATCAGTCTGTGCCTGAAAATTTTCCTCCCTTGCCCGTCGCCTGACCCTGCTCTTTCTGTCCTTCATTCCCACAGCAGGTCACACCTGTCCCTCGGTGTATATGTACCAGCCACTCCAGTTCGCTTTGCCATCAACATTGCTTTGCTGCCGTTGTGTTTCTTGGTCCAGTTAACCTGCCTGTAATCTGTCACCTGTGTTTAGACCTTGTCCTTGTCTCTTACTTACTTTCCTCCCTCCCTTCAATAGTCATATCTGTTTCTCTGCCCTGACTGACTACTTCTTGCCGTCTGTGAGCCTCTGTTGTAGTCTCTAGAAAAGCACTAAAACTCTAACCTGGTTGACATTTGATTGTTGGTTCTCTATACGGGTCAGTTTGAGATCCTGCAACCTCTTTTTTAAATGAATTAGAAAACTTGAAATCTGTAAGTTAAATATCAAATTTCTCATCTGTTTTCTCTAAAACTCGCTGAGCAGGGTTGAAAAACGTGTAAATACTTCAAAAAGCCAATAACAAATCATCTCGAAAATGCACAGGTGTCAGATTGATAAATCCTTGTTAGGCACTTACTGGCAGAATGGCATTAGCAGCTTATATTTATTCATTTATTTCACATTCCAGTTTGACAGATTTGATATCAATGATTGTTGTTCAAGTACTCTTTGAGAGATCTTTTGTCTTAAAAGTTGAAAAGTAAAACCAAACACGATACTAATGTAGGCCAAACTCAACCTTAACGGAAAGCAAGCGTGATACGAACCGTAGACCAAGATGCAAAAGCTTGACGGGGTAACCACTGTTCTCTGTGATGCTGCCACCTTGTGACACAGGTTTGTAAAATTAGGCGAACCTCTGCCAGTACATTTGCAATGTACCTTCCAACCGCAAATTAACAACACATGCCAAATTCAAAAGCAACTGACAAAGAACATGTTGAATGGCACCCAAACAACCCCAGAGAAAAACGTATTTAGCCCCGCTGGAAAACTCCCTTATGGAAAAAGTTATAGGTTTTAGCCACCCAGCTACTTTAATGTCTGGGAGCATGCAGCTTTGAAATAATTTCAGTCTGAAGCCATTGAGGCTCCATAATGTCTGCAATGAAAATGAATGTAGTCATCTTTTTAGCATTTTATCATACGCGCTTCGGTGCACTTGGATCAATTACTAATGAAATTTCCATACTCAAAGGGCCTTCTGGGAAAATTCGAAGAGTTTGCTCTCTTTGTAGGAGTATTTCTTCCCCCATATTTTCACCTCGTTCATCACAATTCACTTCCTTCCCTTTTGCTTATTTCTACTCATTTCTATTCTTTATTACCCTTCCTACCTTTTTTTTGAATATTCATGTACACTTCTGAGCTTCCTTCCTGCCTTTGAGTATTTTTTTGTCAATGCTTGAATTTTCATGAAATCCATAAAAATGGTATGCAATTATTTGAAAGGACTTGCTTTCAACCAAGCCGTCTTTCATGCTTGCTTTTATGTGTATATATATATATATATATATATATGATTAGAATACTGTTTGAGAGATCCTCACACTTCTAAATTTTTGATGGCAGTTTAAGAGCACTTATAGAGGCCACTGTCAGTCGAACAATTGAGCTAAATGAATAGCTGGTGTTTGGTAAATTGTGCAGTGTTTTCTGTTTTGCACTTTGATTTCTATTATACAAAGTCCCTGATTGATTCTCATTTTATTGTAGTTTTCTGTGTCATGTTCTTGGTTATAGTTTATTTGTATCTACTTCCTGGTTTCCCTGTGTGTTTCTGTTGTGTTTGGGTCATTTACTGTTTCATTTTGCCAGTGCCCTGTCTCTTGTGCATTGTGTTCAGTTTTTCTTCCTCTGTCTCGTTTTCTCCCGATTAGGTTCAGCTGTGCACCCTTGTGTTTGTCGTTTTCCCAGTGTGTATTTAAGCCCTGAGTTTTCCTCTGTTCTTTGTTGCATCCTCCTTTATTCCCTCATGGTTGTGTATTTTTCAGTTCTGTGTTTCCTGCTTGTTCCTGCCTAGATCTGTTGATTTTGGTTTATTATATGCAGTTAACGGCAAGTATTGGGCTCTTTTGTAAAAAAGAGTATTTTGAGTTTGTGTTTGCCTCTGGAGTCCTGCATTTGGGTCCACACTCTGCCTTCCACACAGCCTAAATATGACACATCCATTCTCTCCATTCCAAGAAACAACTGAAAGTAAAGGGCAAAATCTGTATCATGTATATAAAATAAATCAGCTGGTGCTCAAAAAGAGGTCACATTAAAACACATTTGATATTAAAATGGCTTTCCCCTACAATCTCAAACAATTTTGTGGCTAAACTTTTTAACAGGGTTTTCACAAAGGTCACTGCAGTTCATATCGTGACATGATTGATTTATTACAGCCACAGAATATGGTTAGAGTTTAGCATCTAGGCTCTGAGCTCATCACTCTCTGCAAATATGATACTAATAAAAAATTGGAAGTAACGAGTAAAATACCCCTGGAGTCCAGAGGTGGATGCTGGGGTAGCTGAGGGGTTGAAAGAGCAGATCTGCACTGAAAGTGATGTAAGAAATGTAGTAATGTAAGAAATTTTGCAGTTTCAGTTGACTGCCAGATTGAGAGGGTGTGTTTGGGACATGCCATGTAAGTGTGTACAATGCAGTGCTTGCCTGCACTTGCGTGCAGGTGTTGCTCTATTGATGACTTTAACTTTCAGAAGTGAATGTTTGTCCAACTAAACAAAACTAAAAGACAAACCTAGTTTTACTAGTCTTCATTCAACAATTTGTTCTAATCAAAATAATAATAATAATATTGACCATTTCTTTTACAGCAGCCATGACTGCCTCTTTTGTGGTTGTTGAATTATTGTGTGAGATTGCAAGTAAACAGAGAACCAGTCAAATATCATTCAGACAGAAGACACCAGTGGCAATAAAGTAACCATGCATACAGTATATACCTTTGCATGCATACATACATACATACATACATACATACATACATACATACATACATACACTGGTGCAGATTGCAAAAGCTCACTGATGCACACAAATCCAAAGCTCAATTAAGTATAACAAGTATGTCTGTGTTTGCAAAGCAGTTTTCTTGTCAGACAAAACAGCTGAGCTGATGTTATTGCTGTTGTAATTACAACTGAGCTCACAGGGAGCCGCTGGTTAAGCTCTTACAAGTCGAGAGTGAAAGCTGAGGGGAAACACAGACATCAGGACAACAAGAAACTGTCACACCGCAACGTTGTCACCAAGAGAAGCACAGAGAATGTGTGTTGGGGGAAATCATAGTCGTCACAATGCATCATTATTAAACTAAGATGCTGGAAAAAAAAATAAGTGCAAGTGAAATCTGCTAAAGAGGAAAACAATTCAGTGCAGAATTGAAACAGCAGGCAGCGCTCGCTTTTATGCAATGGTGTCGCTATTTAAGGCCATTTTGGAGGTGTTACTTTACATGGCAGATGCCTTTTAGTGTGAACAGAATTTGAATGGAAACTGGATACTCCAAAATATCTGGTTTTGTGTCTCCACACCAACTCATCTCTCCATGAGGAGGTGATTAGAAAACTACGACACATTTCAATCTAATATTGTCTTATTTTTCAAGCAGGGAAGCAAGGTGTGCATTTTTATCTATTTTTTTATGTTAATGCAGAAAATGATCCTTCTAAAGGAGAGAAGGAGCAAGGGTGACTATATGTGTTTCTTGTTACTATAATGGAAACGCATTTCCTGTATATTTTAAGATAATATGTAAATGGAAGCTCACACATACATTAAACAGATCTATAGGGAGCAGTCAGCAGGTCTATACTAACATGGTAAGTATATAATTTATAATGATGTTTTCAATGGTGAATAACTCAGTTAAACGCATTGAAAAACACGTTTTGTTGTGTTTTGGTGGATTAGAATAAACCTTCATATTTGCATAGGGACTGAATCTTCTTCCACGCACCCGGCCATATTTCTAGCAAACAAACCAAAGTAACAACCTGTGGGTCTGAAAAATTAAGACAGAGTGCACTTCCTATAATTGCTATGCTCCACAACACTGTGATGGCTTCAGAATGGAGCTAAAGATGATCTTCTTTTGATGGAAAAATCTATTTTCTTATTTACTTTCAGTCTACACCGATCACGTTTGGGAAATGAGATGTGCAGCCAGATCTTATTGAGGGATTCGCCTAATTCTAGCGTTCTACACTGATTGTTTGCACCTGGTTATAACTGAGAGTCTTCTAATATTTTCATGTCCTATTGCATGTCCACTGCATTCATTGGACACTTTAGATGTTTTCACCTGGGTTGCTGAAATGGGAATGTCTAATATTTCTTTATTACAAACCCAAGGAAACAAGAACTCTATTAATTCATTGATGCATAACTCACAGTTTTAGTTCCATTCGCCACATGTACAGACATTTTAAATAACTATGACCATTCATGACAAGTACAGTATATACTAAAAGTGACATAATAAGCAAATAAATGAGTGGAAATTAGTGGAAAAAGTAGATATCTCTAAACGATATGCACACAGATCAATGATCTAATTGTACTAATCTCACATGTCACATTGAACTAATAGATTTCCTAATAAAAGCAGCATAATATCCTACATTCATTAGTAATCACCAAGAATCATGAGAACTTGAACACCATAACTATTACTATTATACAATAGAACAAAAAAGACAGTTCTGCTAAAACAAGCTTCATTTGTTCATATGCCAGTGTTTTATACATACAAATGGACCTAGCCTTTCAATATGTGCTGAGGATCAAACACACTGGGAATGATCCCTTTATTAATCTAAATGATCCTTTTCTTTGTCCTATACCTGACATTGTTGTGGAAAGAAAGGCATCTGTCAGTTGCTGACGTTCTGCTGTAATAATTGTGTCACTTCTGCGAGGCAGCTACATTTTAGTGTGACTGTTATTGCAGTGACCTTGTCAGTTAGAGTGGAGGAGGTAAAGACGCAGCTGCTTCTGTGTCCTCGGTCAATCTGTACGTATATGTAATTAAGGATCAGAGCAGGTGATTACCTGTCTGTGATCGATAACACACCCACACACTTCCTTTCTATTTCAGGCATATAGAATACAAACATTCAGACACATACATACTGTACGAGTCAGGTTTTGACTTAAAAATAGCCTTAATCTGCATCCAGGTTTATTATTCATGGATCTATTGATAGATCCATCTGTAAAAGATTACAGCACCCTCAGTGGTTTTGCATTATGTAGACAGATCATTTGTGTCTCCTCTAAGTTGTTATGTCACACATGATCTGCTTTAGCAATTAAAAAAAGGACCCTAAAAAAGGAACTCGACTGAGCATAACAACCTTCGTCATGTTCCATTTTATTTAATAAATACTTTGTTTGTGTTCCCCTAAGGCCTGGTGGCTCAGACCAACACTCATTAAAGCCTTTTCATGCAGGATGTCAATTATTAATTCTCTCATTTATGACCATCTATTAGAATGCGTGGCTCATAGCACACAGGAGAGACTGGCAGGTTTTTTTGAATAAATTTCACCCAACAAACGGTTTTCAATAAAAGGAACTTTTGGCCTTTGAAAAAGCCTTTCATAACACTATCCCTGTTGTAGGGTGCTGTTGAAAAATAAGCTTGGATGGCTCCTTTTCTAATTGATGGTAATGTACCGAAATAACCTTTTAACATCCATGTAGATGCTCAAAACGCCAGCCCCAACACTGCATTTAATCTATTATTAGACTCAATTGGCTTCTCTCACAGTGTAAATGAGCCCTCCCACCGCACTCTTGTTCTGACATATGGCATAGAAACTGAACATTTAACAGTATTCCCTGAAAACCCTGTTTTGTCTGATAACTTCTTAATAACCTTTAAATTTACAGTAATGGATTACACAGCGGTGGGGAATAAATTTCATTACGGTAGTGTTTCTGAAAGTGCTGTAACTAAGTTTAAGGATCTAATTCCTCCACTGTTATCTTCAATGGCATGTGCCAACACAATGCAGAGCACCTACTTAACTCCTATGGAGATTTATTCTCTCATAAATTGTGTTAAATCCTCGCTGTGTATGACTCTGGATACTCCTCTGAGAAAGCCTCAAATCAGAAGTGCTTGACTCTCTGATATAACTCACAAATGTGCGCCTTAAAGCAGATAACCTGTAAGCTGGAGAGGAAATAGTGTCTCACTAATTTAGAGGATCTTCATTTTGCTTGGAAAAAGTGTTTGTTGCTCTATATAAAAAAAGCTTACCCTTCATCACAGATTAAAGAAAATAACAACCCAGGTTTCTTTTCAGGACTGCAGACAGGCTGTATTTCTTTAACTACAGTAGTAGTGACTTCATGAATTTCTTCACAAATAAATTTTTAACCATTAGAGAAAAAAAAATACTCATAACCATCCCACAGACATATCATTGTTTTCAGCTACTTTCAGTAATACTGATATTTATTTAGACTATTTCTCTCCGATTGATCTTTCTTTCCTGCAAGACTCCTCGAAGAAGTCCTACCATTAATTAATGATTATATCTTAAATATGATCACTCTCGCTATTAATGGGCTACACACCACAGGCTTTGAAGGTAATTAAACCATTACTTAAAAAAAAAAAATCACTTGACCCAGATGTTTTAACTGATTATAAGCCAATCTCCAACCTTCCTTTTATCTCAAAAATTCTTGAAAGAGTAGCTGTAAAACAGCTAACTGATCATCTGCAGACCAGTGGTTTATTTGAGTTTCAGTCATTTTCCAGAATTTATTACAGTACAGAAACAATGTTAATGAATGTCACAAATGATCTTCTTATGGCTTCTGAGAGTGGACTCATCTCAGTGCTTGTCCTGCTCAACCTCAGTGGAGTGTTTGATACTGCTGACAATAAAATTTTATTACAGAGATTAGAGCATGCCATAGGTATTAAAGGTACTGCGCTGCAGTGGTTTGAATCATATTCATCTAATAGACTCCAATTTGTTCATGTAAATGGGGAGTCTTCTTCACATACGAAGTTTAATTATGGAGTTCCACAGGGTTCTTTGCTAGGACCAATTTTATTTACATTATAGATGCTTCCCTTAGGCAGTATGATTAGAAAACATTGCATAAATTTTCATTGTTATGCAGATGATATCCAGTTTTATCTATCCATGAAGCCAGATAACACACACAAAATTAATTAACCTGCAGGAATGCCTTAAAGACAAAGGCCTGGATGACCTCTAATTTCCTGCTTCTAAATTCAGACAAAACTGAAGTTATTGTTCTCGGTCCTACAAATCTTAGAAACATGGTGTCTAGCCAGATACTTACTCTGGACACTGTGAGGAATCTTGTTATTTTTGACCAAGATATGTCCTTCAATGCACATATTGAACAAATATGTAGGACTGCTTCAGAAGTAAATGAGAGGCCGAGGCTATAGCTTTCAGGCCCCTCTTCTACGGAACCGGCTCTCATTTTGGATTAGGCTTGAAACTTTTCTTTTTGATCAAGCTTACAGTTAGGACTGGATCAGGTGAAATTGAACCCTCCCTAAATTATGCTGCAATAGGCCCAGGCTTCTGGGCCTTTCCATGACGCAGTGAGTTTTCTTCTTTACTCACCTCTTTTCACTCTGTGTTTCTATGCACCACTCTGCCTTTAATCATTAGTTATTATTAATTTCTGCGTATCTTTCACAGTGTGTCTTTTGTCCTGTCTCCCTCCCCTCACCCCAACCAGTCTCAGCAGATGGCTGCCCCTCCCTGAGCCCTAAACAAAAACATATGCACACAGGAGGGATTACGCGTAAGAATAATGAAAGAATAAAGATGATTAGGTGCTAGATTTGAAACAGATGGTCACTGCGGAACTGAGAGGTCCTCCAGAAAAGCGAACAATTTCAATTTCCTTCAAGAATCAAGAGAAAATTTGAGAACGAGAAAGTTCACCTGAATAATTAGTCTAAGAAGATAATATGGCATCCAAGAGAGACACATACACACCAGTACTGAGATTGTTTTAGAGAGATTGGTGGGAGGTAGTGGGGGTCTGGCGAAATCCAATTAGCAGACTATCATTTCCAATGAGAGGATTCTTAAATAATGCAGACCTGGTCAGCTGTGGTCAAATAAACCAGCTCTCAGTTTGCACCACTGATGATTACATTTCACACTAAACCATTGATCCTGAAAACATTCCAATCCATTCTCCAAATGGCCACATGTGCAAAGAGTAGCAGTTTATAGCACCCTTGGAAAGAGAACACATGGTTAACTTCTTTTTGCTCTTCACATATTTCTCTCTTTGCCCCAATCAAATATTCATTTCCCTTCTTTCTTCTTTACTATTTTATTTATCTCCTTTTTACCTTCTTTTTCATCTTCTCTCTTGCTAATAGTAAAAATGAGTGGCGGAAACTAAACAGCCATTTGCCATTAAAATATCCATTAAGAACAAATGACAGGCAAAACAATAAACTGCTCAGTGCTGATGTATTCAGCCAACATCTTGCACTTATCTACTCCAGAGAAAGCTGGCATTTGGACATTGTTATTAATTTGTTATTTAAATTTAATTTAAAAATCTTTACCTGTTCAGAATACATGCACGCTTCCTTTCAGGGTTAAACAATACAGTGATTTCATAACTTTAAAAACACTAACTCTGTATGGTGACATGTTGTTACAAAAATGGTAGAAAAACAGTTATAAATGTGACTTTTATCCACCTATCTTGACAATGCATTAGCCATTAGAGTTTAAATAGCCATCATATTAATTTATATGGCCATCCACCTGCAAGAAACACACAGAGGTTTATTCCTCTATTTTCTGTGATGGTTCTGTCACTTTCTCTCATGTCCCCATTACATTTAGACTTTCTTTTCTATTCCATGAATAAACAGTGCATCTGTTACTATTTCTTTGGAATAGAACCCATTCAGGGTTGGCAGAAGGTGTTGGGTGACACCATGTACCCAGCACTGGGATTTCCATACAGGCACACACATACAAATGAGTTTGCACATGTACTATTAATTTTGGGGGCTGAAAGACTTCGAAGTGCGATGTAATACAAACTTGTTTTCACACACACACAGACACACAAATATCCTGAGACCATTGGCTGGCTATGAAAGCCGCTCTCTTGGCATCATCTGTATTTATCCTTAACAACTTGACTGATTTTGGCCAGTGTTTCTTTTCTATGTATATGTGTGTGTGTGTGTGTGTTCATGACTGATTTCAGCCCATTTGTTGGACAATGCATATTATTATTTAATTTATGCATGTTTTATTCCTTGTGTACTATCATAAAAATGTGTTTTAAAAATATTTTAAAAATCACTGAAACATTTAAGGCATGTTGCTGGAAATACTACCAACTGATCGATGCTCTACTTTACACACTGCCATGTTGGCAAGTGCATTCCCAACTTGCACTATCAATACCAGGGTGCCATAATTTATTTATGGCATCATCCCCACACTCCGAGATACCAAGCCTCAATAATAACAACTCGTATGCTGAAAACCCGAGCAGCTGACCTTAAAGACAAGATCATGGCTAAGATGGAAACCTGGACCCCTACGTTCAGTACCCTCTGAAAGTCTACTAGAAGATGCAAATGCAGCACTACTGACAATCCCTACTTTGAAATCACTGAAATCAATCAGTTGATCTACTGTATACCATGGTAGCAGTGATCCTTGAGAGATGAACAGACACAAGGAGCAGTACCCTCCATGGAAAAGACTACTGGAGGCTAAGATCAAGCAGCACGGAGGGAAGTTAGCCAGCTATCAGAGTTGCAGAAAGGTGTGATGAAGAAAGGGGTGCCCAAGAAGTACAACAGGCTGTCCATACCTGAGGCCTTAGAGACT
>JAVDPK010002623.1:551261-570207 GCA_034780415.1 Cichlasoma orientale | reverse complement strand
TGTTAAAAGGGAGTTTTTCCTTCCCACTGTCACCAAGTGCTTGCTCATAGGGGGTCGTTTTGACTGTTGGGTTTTTTTAATTGAATTGAATTGTGGTGTAACTACATCACATTTAAAACATAAGGACAGAACAAGAAGTATAGACAGAAGCTGATCAAACACTGACATTAAGTAGATTCCACACAGGCAGACTTTGACATATCAAAGGTACTACATAGCACTGAGAGCCTCAGCAAATATACTATCACAAGGAAGACTGAGACAGTAACTCATATCTGACTGCTTCCTGATATCAGCACCAGCCACTTATCATTTCAGTTCCCAAAGCATTAAGAAGCTGATTGAGGTTTGCTTCATAAAAAAAAAAAAAATCAGTTTATCTGTCTTCTTTAGTAGCAAACACTTGAGGCAGCTTGACTGATTTGGATAGCCAGTACATATATTTTATAAACCTTGATGCTGAGCTCGTGATACTGAGCCAGCTTCATTACCCATCATTCCTTTCTGCCTTCCCAGATGGTTATCGGACATCAGCACAAATCTTTGCAAAAGTATCCTTAACCTTGGCAGTCTCCTTACCGTGAACAGGTAATGGATACACAGGCAGGTGAATGCACTGCAAGTCAGTTCATATTGGTTTCATACACGCACAGGAAAACACACACCTCAGAGTCTGTTAATGTGGCAGACAAAGGAGATGCCAATCGATTACTGGCAAGGCCAGACATAAGAAAAGCACTAGTCAGGAAATAATGCCCCTCACACACCCTGGTCGGCTGCTCGCAGGGTGAGCTAAACGCTGATCGAGCCGTGAATACTTTGTGATTAGAAAGCCCCGATGACATGGGAAATGTTCAGAGACATTCCGCTGGCAGTTAGCAGCTCGTAGGCCAGGAGGTTCATTTATCACAGACTCTTACCAGGGTCTCTGTCAGTATTCTCAGGGTCTGCAATAAAACTTGATGTTACTGAGCCAAGTGTGATGGTGCCAGATTGGCATAGCGCAGATTTTTAAGTCTGCCAACACAGATACAGAGCAAAAACACCGCCTGCAATGTTTGCTCCGGCTGTGAGCTGGAGAGAGAGACCCAGCAGGTAGTAAAGTCTCAGTCTCAGTCGGGGGAGCGTCAGACTTTTAATATAAGGATTTCTCCTATTTATTTGATTTTTAATATATTCTTTGAAATTTGAGAGGAGCTGTAAGAAGTGGCTCAGTAGGAGATTATTAACCATGCTTGTCCCTCAGGAGGAAGGCAAGCAAAAAGAATGTCTTATACTTCTTTATAGAGGTAAATACACAAAATTACTTTCATTTTCTATTTATCTACACCTGTCACCCTTTATTGAACCCTTTCAACAGAAAGTGTTACAGAACAGGATGGTATGTTTTGACTAATATGTCATATACTGGGATTTAATTTTTTTATGACATCATAGGACCACAGTGAATATAATTTGTGGTATCTCTTAGATGTCAGGCTGCACACTGAATGTCTGTAGAATTATAGCTTTTACTCAACTCATATCAGTGGGGTTCAGAAACAGACTTTTGGGATATGGAAGATATTGTAAACACTGTCATAGAGCTGATAATAAAAAAATCTGTCACAATTAAAATGGTACAAAAATAGAACAACATACCTCACACACATTTTTGCTCTTGACAGCCTCATTTTCAGGCTTTTATCTGGTACTTTAACATAACATAAAAATCGTTGTATGGCCCTTTCTAGATTATTTGCTTCTACTGTCCACGTGGTGTTCTTTGGACTATGCATAATTTTCTACATTACACACCTGGCAGACTGCAGAGACTGAAGTGCACTTAACTTTGACACCTAAAAACTCCCTCGGTGTGTTCAGATCCCTGAGCCCCCGCCTCCTTTCACCACACTGCACCTTCAGCAGAAGAGACTAGCAGCTTCATCATTACAAAATTGCTACACCGAGTGTTCTCGCTCAGAACGAAGAGCCAAGTACATCTATAAAATGTTAACTTTGTTATATTTAATATGTTGATGTCAAAATAAAAAAATATAAAGGTGCCAGAGCACCTTTTGCCATTGCATAACAATGAAGCACTGTATTCAAGAAAAAAAAAGGGTAAAGTAAATCTTTTTAAACGAGTCAAGCTCTTAGCAAACTTAAATAATGTCATAGAAGTAAGACCATAGAATTTAATGAGCTCCTTAAAATGACAATAAACCCAGGGCTCGAAGCACATTTTACTGGCTGCCCTCTAAGATATCTCAGAAGGGATACTGAGCGCCAACACACAAAAAACCCAAGGCACCCTACTTAATGTTCCTGTAATTTTGAATTACAGCTACCCACAACACACACACACACACACACACACACACACACTGGTGACCAATCTCATATAGACTTGGGCTTATTGAAAGAATTAAGTATTAAATTAAACTTGCAGCAGTTTTCTTCCTCCAAACATGGCGGGTCGAGGTGATGCCAAAGAGCTTGATTTTGGTTTCATCTGCCCACAGCACTTTCTCCCAAGCCTCCTCTGAATCATTTAAATGCTCAAAGGCAAAACTAAGATGGGCCTGTACATGTGTAAATCTGTAAATCCATTGAGGTGTAGTGTGTTACCAACGGTGTTCTTGGTGACTGTGGTCCTAACTGCCTTCAGATCATTAACAAGCTGCTCCTGTGTAGTTTTGGGCTGATCCACCACCTTTCTCATGATCTTCCTCACCCCTTGCATGGAGCTCCAGACCGAGGGCGATTGCACCTTCTTGCTGATGGTCTTGTAGCCCATTCCAGCGTTGTGCAGATCTACTACCTTGAACGTAATGTTCTTTGGCAGCTCTTTGGTCTATCCCCACTGTGGCGAAGAGGTTTCAATGGAAGAAACTGATTCTGTGGACAGGTGTGCGTTATACATGTAATGAGTTGGGATCAGACTGGGTCTGGCTGGGTTGTAGGGGATCAAATACTTATTTCACTCAATGGCATGCAAATCAATTTAAAATTTTTATCCATTTTTTCCTGGGATTTTGGTTGATATTCTGTCTCCATTACCATAAAAATGAGATATTGTTGAAAAATAAAGGAACACTTTGAAACACATCAGATCACAATGGGGGAAAAAATCATGCTGGATATCTATACTGATATGGACGGGGTAATGTGTTAGGAATGAAAGGATGTCATGGATGGATGATGGAAGGGTGATGGGAATGAAAGTTATCAACCTACAGAGGGCTGAATTCAAACACTGGTAATCAAAGTGAAAAAATGTGGCAGGCTACTCCAGTTTGCTGACATTTCATTGCAGCAGCTCAAAATGGTACTCAGTAGTTTGTATGGCCCCACATGCGTGTATGCATCCCTCACTTCTTTCAGCCAAAGTTGAATTTGCAGATTTTTTTTTCTAGTAAACTCTAAGATGATAAAATAAACTGTCCTTCTATTGCATTATAAAATGATCAACTCTGACTGACATGTGGATTCAAGTGGAGCTTTTTTCTGTTTCTTCTTCCAGTCATTCTCTATGAAATGCTGGCATTTCTTAACCCACCCCAAGTGTTTGACCTTGTTTTCCCTCCTGAGAGGTGGTTTGTTGGCTACTCGTCCTACAAGACCAGCGTTACGCAGCTTCATTTTGACAGTGCTTTTGCTGCTTGGAGTCTTGCATTCTTTATTAACCCTTAGATGCACAAGTGGGTCCAAAATGACCTGGTGAGGTTGCTTTCTTGCAATATCTTCATAGGAAAAAGTTTTTATTGTTTAATATTCCAGCGCTTTCTCGAAAACTTACTAACTTACCTTTTATAAATTTTACAAAATTATAGTTTTTGTTTTACTATCCCAAGCTCCCATAAGTGGGTCAAAAATGACCTGCATTCATTTCCAATGGAATTTCATGGGAACATTTGATATATATTTTGTGGCCCAGTACATGCCAAACAAGCCTGCCAAGTATGGCCTAAAGATGTTCTGGGTTTATAATGCATGCATCCCCTACTGTATGCAATAGATGGAATGGTTTACACAGGCAGACAACCAGGGGGAGAAGTTCAGACTTTTTCACCAGTGTGCCTTTTGAGCAGCGTCTCCTGTAGAAGGATTTCACTTTAAGTTCAGGGAGGTTTACAGCACAGAGTCTGGATTCAGTGGCAGCCTTACCCTGGTCAGTTATGTCAGAAAGAAAGGAATGGCTGTTGTACTCCTGAGCACGATGCATCACAACAAAGTGGTGGACAAAAATAACAGAAAATAAAAAAACAGAAGTGATCATGTTCTACAACAACATCACAGGAGGTGGAGAAGCCATGGACCAGATGGTTGGCACCTACACCTGCAAGCGTCAAACACAGAGGCGCAACATACTTGACATCACCACCCTGAATGTATACAGCTTTTTCACAGATTCAAGAATTCAAGAGTTCAAGAATTCAACATCAGTGTCTGACCTCACAAATGCACTTCTGGAAGAATGGTCAAAAATTCCCATAAACACTCCTAAACCTTGTGGAAAGCATTCCCAGAAGAGCTGCAGCTGTTATAGCTTCGAAGGGTGGGCTGACATCATATTAAACCCTATGGCTCAAGAATGGGATATCACTCAAATTCATATGTGTGTAAATTTGATTGCTTACTAAAAAAGAGTGCAGAATTGAACAGATAGTATAGTTCTCATTTATTTACTCAATGTTGTGTTTGCTTTTTTGTTATACAAGAGAAAAAAAAACTGCCAAGGAAAAAACATATTTGCAGAGTGGCTGTTAGCAGCCAGTTTCTGTAAACATCCAAATATTACCTGTACCATTTACTTGTTGTTGTGTTTGAGGCTGCTGTCCTGCAAATGAAAACACTTGGCAGAATTTTTGTAAGAGCACTGACACACTATGCTAAGTTGCCGATCGACAACAAGTGAGAAGTCACAGATGTTTCTGAATCACTGGAAAAAGGGTGAAAGGATGCACACTCATCCTATGCAGAGGTAGTTTGGATAAAAGCATCCATTAAATGTTTTATGTTAAGGCTGAGAGTGGAGAAGCTCAATTAGTCAGCTTGAGAGAAAAAAAAAAGTAAGATGTGCCTTCTTGTATTTCTCATCTGTCCTGGAAAATGCTTGTTTATATGCAGAGAATGAAGTTTAGAAAAATCTTATAGCACCATTTCACTAATGTGGCCAGTATTTCCTTTTATTGGTAAAGCATAAAGTTACTTAATGACACAGTAGGGGTTCGGTTTTCTACTCTGGTGTGATAAAGTATGTGTGACTTTAGATATGCAGGTTAGAAGTGGCATAAAATACTTTTAATAAAGACCATTTTTATGGCTTCCTCATCACTAAAGAGACGCTGACCATTGCTGGCTCCTGTTGCTCCTGTCATTCTCCCTAAACACAACACAGTCACTCAGGGAATGGGGGGGTCATTTGTGTTTATTATGTAAATCTGTACTTTTGATGTGTATTAAATCCAGCATTCAGTAGTCTTTACTTTGTAAACTCAACACATATTTATAAAACTTCAGTTGGATCTTTGTATCCAGTTTCTTCAGACAGAATTGTAAAACACAGAAGTCCTGTCAGAACCTCAGTTTTATTTTTAACCCTTTATTTTGTTGTGCTCATTTTAAATCTCTGGTTCTTTCTTACTTTTCATCACTTAAAGAACCCTATTGTGTCACACTACAAATTGGAGATTATTATCCAGACCTTTGTGATCACGTTTGGATTACTGTAATTCCCCATTCACTTGTCTCAACAAAACCTCCTTGGAACGTCTCTAGGTTGATCATGTTCTCCACATGTTTGTGCGGGTTTTCTCCGGGTGCTCTGATTTCCTCCCAGAGGCCAATAACATGCTCTTAGTGGGGTTAGGTTAATTGGTAATTCTAAATTGCCCATTGGTGTGAATGTGAATGGTTGTCTGTGTTAGACCTGCAACAGGCTGGTGACTTGTACAGGGTGTACCCTGCCTCTTGCCCTATGACAGCTGGGATAGGCTCCAGCCCCCCCGTGACCCTGAAAAGGATGGATGTTTATCAGTAATATAATTTATGCAACCTGTGCTTTGTTGGCCCTGTGATAAACTTGACCTGTCCAGCGTGTATCTTATCTTTTGCCATATAACATCAGGCATAGTCTTCAGCCCTCATTACGACACTAAGTTTGATAAGCAGTTGTAAAAATGAACAGACATGAAAGGCCCGCCTCTCAAAACAAACAAAGAAACAAAAAAACATGAAAGTGGTTTGTCAAAACAAAAAATATTCCTTGAGGTCACTCTGACTGTTCTAGTGTGCAGAACAGTCAGACTGTTCTGCATCCCAGGAAGTGCACAGTGCAAACACACACACACACACACACTGCAAACAGTAAACACTGAAATCAATATTCGCAGCAGGATCTCAATGGACTGCACTAACCCAACTAAAACTATTATCTTCTAATGGAGAAAACCAATATGGACTGGTGTAGCACTTCCATAGCTTCCTCAGAATGGGGCATTAACACACACAGTGAATACTGATTGTCAGCTGGCTAACTCTATTAGCAATGTGGATTCATGCTGGTTATGGAAATAGGAGTGACTGCATGATCATAGGGAGGGACTTAGCATACTAGCATGAGCTTTACAATAGAAGTCAGCTGAAGCCAAAGTGTGCAAGCGTGAGCGCCTAAATTAAAATAAAGTGTGTTTGTGTACTAGTGTTACTTGTGTTGTGTTAATGGAATCACAAGGGACAAGGCAAAGGAAGTAAAATAAAAGCAAAGCACGAGAGAAAAGAGACACTGAACATGGAGACAGGCACACTGAGGAAACACAGACACATGAATGAACATAACACGGGAGACAAGACACAAGAGGGAGGGAACATTCATACTGACGAAGACACCCAACTAAACTCTATAGTCACTGGAACTAAGGAACAAAATATACTAAAAAGAAAAACATTTGACACAATATAAACATTAAATAACCCAAGAAAACAAACAAACAAGAAGATTTAAAACTCAATAACACTCCAGGACCATAACACTCCTCTTCCCTCGCAGTCCTCCTGGGCCCCCTCGGCGTCCCCTTTCAGGTACCAATTGTCTTCTTGTGTTCAGTAAAGACATTAAAACTTTACCTGTTGTCTTTGTGATTCTGCATTTGATTTCACGATTAACAACTGGCCTGACGAGTCTTTGTCTTTGTGTGTGTGGAGACAACAGCATCGACACATAAGAGCTTTTCTAATTGCAACCAACTGCTGGGGTCAATAATGGAATTATAAAACATTGTGCTTGCATGGGGCATGTGTGTGTCTATGTCTGCATGCACGTTTCACATTGGTGGTAGTCATGCCTGCAAAAGTGCATGAATGTGAGTAGATATGATGCTGTGTACAAGTCTACTTTCTAAGAATATTCCATTTGTTAGCAGATATTATTGGCCTAATTGTTGGTAATTGGCATACTGGATCCTGGTATGACTATGAAAGACAATTTTCTGTGTGTAACTGAGCTGAGATGTGACATGCAGCTTACACGAGATGCAATTTCTGTTTGTATAATCTTCATATTGAAACTGAAAGTATGTGAGCAAACACACCATCTCACGTTCTCTCTTTCTCTCTCTCTGACATCAACAGGTTTGCACACATTTTCCACAAATCACAGAGAGCAAGGTCAGGAAGTACAAGCAATATATATTTCCCTGCGTGCCTCCACGCCATCAGAACTTTTCAGGAAAGGCACCCATTTTTAATCATCAGGGTGTAATAGCAGATTTGGGTTTTAGTTTGATTAGATTACAGGTACATGATTTGAAAGTGCCAAGAGATCAAATGGGCCTCTTTGGCAGTTCTAGTGATATAGTACAAAGTCCGGCTGTCTTTGTACCATTTTAAATTGCATATAGAACTGCAAATGTTTTGCAAATCACTGCATTTGGTTTTTAATCCCAAGGTTTTTTTTTCTTTTTTCACTTTAGAGTTTCTCTTAAGAACGTTTCAAGTGTCCAAGACCAAGACACTAAAGGACAGTTTGATGTGCCTTTCATGCAGCTTAAAGCTCACACTCTGCAAGAAATGTGTGTATTGGAATCTCTTTGGATAATAAATCTGAAATATGAAGCCATCTGAAATCTTTACAAGCTCGATGTCTCCCATAAAATGAGAATGGCCTGTAACTAACGTCTGGAAATCGGACCAACCAGACAAACATAACATGCTTTCTTTGGGGTGTGTGCATTCTGTTTGTAGCTTCACAATTTTCACTTCACAGTTAGGAATAGAAATAACTGACATATAGCACTTTGCCCCATAGATGGAATATTTTATACCTGCAACAGAAAGTGGACGTCCACGGAGGTGCACAAATTATCTTTCAAGCTCTGTTAAGGAAAAGGGAACAATGAGCAGTGCCCTGATAGGAATATATATCTGATCAAACAAGGCTCTAAGTACACCAGACATTTGGTGTACATTCATAAGTTAACCTTAACATGTACTTCAACATTAAGAATGATAGCTGGACCTTACATTGTCACATTTTAACTTTGGAAATTAATCTCTGTCAACAGCCAGTTCCTTTGAAAGTAAGGCCTTTCAGACTTCATCACAGCCAGCAGATTTCTCTAGAATCTGGGCTTAAGCTCTCTGACCATTTCAGCATGTTATAATTTATAAAAAAATATATATTAAAAAAATAACGCGGGCTCATGCGATTGTTCACACATCTAATATTTTAAGACAATTTATTTTATAACTTTCAGCTTCTGCATGGCTATTGTGGGTTTTTTTTTATTATTATAAAACTCACTGTCTAAATGGGGGGAAAAAACATGGCATTGCTCTTGTTCAATGAGGTAAACTCATCTGCAATGCACTTATACAACTTGATTGCATTGATTTGAAAACTTCTGAAGCATGTGGCTACTCAGTGAAACAAACTCCTAGGACTTTACTTCCAAACCACTTATTTGTGTTTGTTTGAGCAAAGAACATCAAGAATGTTTTAATTGTAAAGTTTGGTGGAAACAAAACGCACAGATAATCAAAAGTGTGGAGAAGGAATTTTTCACCTTAGCCACAACTGCAGCATGGGCGCTACGAATGGCAATGCTGGTTCTTAGGTCAGTTAATACACACTTAAATATGTTGTTTGCAACATATTTAAGTATGACACAGTTGGTCTCCAGGTAATCCACTGTAGTTATGGGTTCCCCAGTCTTGGGGTTACTAAAAAGAAGAAAAAGAAAAGAAAAAAGTTGTATTTAACATTACTTGTTACTTTCTTATTTTTTTTAAAGGGATATGTTATCTTACTTCATTAATAACTTTAGAAAATAATTTGTTACACTAATTGTTACATTATGTTCTGAGATACACTGTCGATAATGCCCAGTTAACAATAATTTTAGGCTACAATTCCACTCATAAATTCAAATCTCTACCCTACTGAGGACATACAGTACATAAAATCTTTCTTTTAGTGTTAAGGTATTAGAACAAGGTATACAGGAACTTTAAAAAGGTCCAAAGAGAACCTCAAAACCTTGTGGCCTTGAAACAGTCATGGGCAGAAATCGAGGCTACGGTGCTACAAGCCTGGCTGCCCATGAGCACATGCTCGGCTTTAACATCATTTTGAATCCTGGGTTCTTCGCTGCGAGGTTTGTGCTAGCATATTGTCGTTGTAAATGCTCGCAAAGAGCTAATGTCGTGAATTTTGAGCACTTTTGTGGTCAAAACAGGGTTAATCTTGAAGAGTTCGCCACATCCTTTGGTGCTCCTGGCTTGATAATTTGTACTTCTGAGCCATTTTTATCAATGATTTTAGTAATCAGAAACTTTGGCTCAATACCGACTAAAATTACATCCATGTAAGCCTTAAACTATTATTATTTATTAGCATGCCTTAAACTAAGGCTGAAAACATGGGAATCATAACTGTTTAACATATTCCTATTCACTTACAAAAGCAGACAGAAAACACTATCAATATTTAAAAAAAACTGCAGATCTGGTTTCTAACAATATAAGCACTGTTTCCAATTGAACATATTTTTAAATTTACTTTTCATTTCTTACTAATCTGCAGTAGTGATGTTGTAATTAATGCTCTC
Source organism: Cichlasoma orientale (assembly GCA_034780415.1). Lineage (NCBI taxonomy): Eukaryota > Metazoa > Chordata > Actinopteri > Cichliformes > Cichlidae > Cichlasoma > Cichlasoma orientale. The sequence goes on along the minus strand of JAVDPK010002623.1, from coordinate 560,116 downwards.
TGACTGCATGCCTCACCTTCAAAGACACAGCAAAGCTCACACAGGGGTCAGGCAGAGTTGACTGATAAAAAATATAAATATTTATTTATTCATAGTTATTTCAGTGTGTAAAAAAACACTGAATATTGCAGTTTAAATTTATACTGACAAAGAGCAGTGTCATGACACTTGTCATTTTTTTATACAATATTTTATTTATTTACCAAGTGAATTTCTTAGTATGCTGTTTTAGCTCCATTCATTTGATAGATGCTGACAGACAGAGGGTCAGCATCAGCAAACAAAGTGACAATGAAATGACAGCTGGGTAAGTTGTGGAAGATAACACGGAGTCCTTAGGGAAACTTCTAAGGGTGAAGGTCAAATGGGCGTTATTTCTGGGGTGCCAACTGTCCTAATGCATAAATACTGACGAACTGAGGAACACTGCACAACTTCTTTAATCACAAACTACAATAATTTTGTGTATAGGGGAGTGCAATTGAAAACGAGCACTTTCTGTTTACCCAAAACGCGTTAGCAGACAGCGAGCACAGAGCTGACAGCTGAACCTGTTGTAGAAGACAGTGTGGGAGGTAGTGATGTTTTCGCCTGTCTCCCAGCGAGTCAACTCTAACCCCATATGACTCCAGTACAAACCACGTTCCTTCAACAACCACAGAAATCTGTTTATCTACCTCTAGGCACCCTGGCTTCTCACCGGGCTCAGACACACACTCTAGGAGTAATAGGTTGGAACTTAGCTCGTGACCTTGTTTGTCATCCCAGCTCTCCTTTGCTGTCACTCTCAACCACACTACAGTACAAACAGAAATTCCCATATGATAGCCAGAGTCCAGCTGAGCATGAGTTAGTTGGAAGCAAGGTGAGAAAATAGTGGCACCTAATTCACATTTACTTTAACTCTGTCCTTTGGTTTCATATAGTCTAAGCCTTGGGATGAGAGTAGAGCTCTGATGGTAGAGACTTTAGTAATCCTGTGATCAAACAGGATGCTTTTTCCCCTCCTGCTCAAGTTGTTATTGTCACTCTATGCGAGAAAAAGAGAAGCATCATTCTTGTTATGTAACTAAAGCATTTCGAGCAACTTGCCAACTACAAACATTACAAATAGGCTAAATACAGGAACACTATCTTACCCTTGACCAGTAAGAAAAATCTTTTCTATTGATAAAATTGTGATGCCACTGACAGGTTGCAGGTATGGAAGTGCTGGGTGTCACATATTGCTGTTTTGTAAAAGCCTCTGACATGTCTGGAATATAATAAAGTGTCTTGAACATTGCTGCCTTTATGCACCGGCCACAACAAATGCCTCATAATGAGGTAAGAGTGCTGGAAGGTTTGTGAATCACAAGTTTTGCAGCTATATTAAGGGTTGGTGGTATGTGTCAAAGTAACAGCCTGGACCCAGGACCCAAGGTTTCCTTGCAGATCGTTGTCCAGGACATTACATTGACAGGCTTTGCTCACACATGCACACATGCCACTGTTTGTCCTTTCTTTGAACAGTTTTAGTTGGTGATAATGACTTACTGTTGTGCAGATGCTTTTAGACTCATCGCAATTTGGCGCTCTTCAAAGTTGCTTATCAACACAGTATCTAATACACTCCTTTATAGGCAGCACTATAATGAGAAAATCAATATTATTTACTTCAGAGCACTGTATACGTTACAGTTAACAGGAAAATGTGCCACACACTGCCTATAATTTGACCTGAACCAAATTCGTTGCACAAAATCTTGTGAGAATCGTGAACGATTTAATACTAAATTACACAACAGAAGCACAGAACAAATATGTCACAGAAATCTGTGTAGCATCCAAGTTCAGAATAAAATGTTGTAAATAAGTAACATAAGAAAAAAGAAAAGAAAAACAACAGATCTTTTAGCAAACATCTAGTAATATGGTTAACAAACAGGAAAAAGCTGAAATGACTGAGAACTACAAAGGCAAACAAGGCTGACGAGTGCTGCCAAATAAAAGCAGGAAAATTCAAGCTAAAAGATGGATATGAGTGTTCAGTCCTGCTAAGCAGAAGGAAAAAAAAACAACAACTTCCTACCCAAATTAGAGAACAAAGGGAAGCACTCATGCTCCTAGTGCAGCGTGTGTCTGTGTAAAAAACAATTCCAGCCCAGTCTTCAAGCAGTGAAATGAGTGTCTCTGGAAAAAAAGCAAAAAACAACAAAGCTAAGAATTCAATTCAATATTATTTACATAGCACCAAATCACAACAAACAGTCGCTTCAAGGCACTTTATAATGCAAGGTAAAGACCCTACAATGATTACAGAGAAAATCCAACAATCAGAATGACCCCTTAAGAGCAAGCACTCGGCAACAGGTGGAAGAAAAAACTCCCTTTTAACAGGAAGAAACCTCCGGCAGAACCAGGGGGACACAGGACAAAAAACATGCTGTGGAAGGGAGCCAGAGATTAAGAATAACTAATGCTTAAATGCGGAGTGGGATATAAAGAGGTGAGTGAAAAAAAAATACTCATCATGGGAACCCCCACATTCGGGTGAGCTTTATGAGAGGAATATCAACGAAACAGTTCTGGGGAGGGTGCTTGAGGGCAAGCACCTGGTGGCCAGGCCTTAGCCTGTGTCGTCTGACTGGACGGAACCCAAGATAGAGACATGGTCCCGTGCTCCTGTAGAGCCACCACTCCATGGTGGCATCATAAGTGTCATGTGCAGTGTGTCTCAGGAGGCGGCCAAGGGCGGAGGCTCTGGCGGACTGATGCCCGGCAATCGAGGCTAGCAACTGGGACATGGAACATGGAAAGAGCCGGAGCTAGTGCAGGATGTTGAAAGATACCAGCTAGATGTAATCAGGTTCACCTCAACACAAGTAACAGCGAGACAGACACGCACAATCCAGAAAACTGAAAGCTGGGTGCCGCGCCAAAAGCAGGCAGATGAGGAGGAAAAAAGGGTCTGAACACCAGCAGTTGCCCTTCCTCGAGGCTGAGGAAAGGCAACTGCAGTATGTGTTGTATGTTTGACTGTTTTATAGATTTATTTAGTTTTTGCTGTTGGCTATAAAACAAATTACCCCTCTGGGATAATCAAGTACTTTGAGTTGAGTGAGCCCGAAATGCCACTCTCTTTGAGGTTTTTGTATTAAATACTACTTTTTGGGAGCTTTGCTAGTGTGTGGACCCTTTTTTCCTCCTCACCTCAAAACGAGGCCTGGGCTCTGGAACCAGTCTCCTGAAGAAGTGCTGGAATCTGTTCCAGTCTGGAGTTGCCCTCAGAGAGAGACGGAAGGGTTGTGTGGGTGTCCTTGTATCCCCTCAGTTTGCTGCATGTACATTGGTGTTTTAACCAGTAGATGAGAGGGTTGTTTCCATGGCCCTTCAGGCAAGGGAGAAGGTCCTGACTGTCATTTGGGCTTATGCGCCGAACAACAGTTCAGAGTATCCAGGCTATTTGGAGTCGTTGGGTGGGGTGCTCAAGGGTACTCTATCTGGTGACTCTGTTGTTCTACTGGGAGATTTCAACGCTCAAGTGGGCAACAACAGTGAGACCTGGAGGGGTGTGATTGGGTGGAACAGCCTGCCTGATCTGAACCTGAGTGATGTTCTCTTGTTGGACTTACGTGCAAACCACGGTTTGCCCATAACAAACGTCATGTTTGAACATAAGGATATCCATAAGTGCACACGGCACCAGAACACCCTAGGCCACAGATTGATGATTGATTTTGGAACCATATCATCAGATCTATGCCCATATGTTCTGGACGCTTGGGTGAAGAGAGGAGCTGAGCTGTCAACTGATTACCACCTGGATGCTGGACAGACTTGGCGCACCTAAATGTATAGCGAGGGTGCGCTGGGAATGCCTGGCAGGGGCCACAGTCTGTTAGATCTTCAACTCCCACCTCTGGCAGAACTTCAACAGCATTCCAAGGGAGGCTGAGGACACTGAGGCCAAATGGACCATAATATACAAGACAAAAAATGTTAAAATAAGAGAGCAGATGATTCTCTGCAAGACAATAATAATGTGATAATGAGTATATGCATCAGTCCTAGTGAGAAGCCCGCATATACCGATATAATAGTTCCATACAAGAGATTCAAAAATGTTGTTGTAACATCATCTGCAGTATGAGTTACTGTGTACCTGGTCTTTTTCTTAATGTCAATGTTGGATTCCTTTTAACGCAGAAAGAATGTTTTTAGTGAAAAGGATTTCAACACTGTTTAATTTTTCCTGAATGACTCAAGTACCATGAGTCAAACCCCCTACCTGCCTTTCATAAGTCAATTTCAGGCATATATAGAAAAAACAACAATCTCAGCATTGCCCCTACAGCTGACCCCAGAGAAATGCTTTTGTCATTTGAGAAACACTACAGTAGATATTCGGTGGCCAAAGTGTAATACTTCTGAATTGAAGAACAATGATACACGTGGTGTATGAATTTATTTCAGTCATCCATGTGTACAGCAGCAAGCTGGCTTTTGAATGTTTGAAGCAAGCAGAAGCGTTTCAGTGTGCTTCTGGAACTTTTCATCTTCACTACTTCAACCTTATCTGCCCCTCTCGACTTTGAGAGCAGCAGATATTGTTGTTTTACGTAGCTGTTCATTACACCCATGAAGTGATCACTGTGACTAGACTACCATTAGATCTGGCAAACACCGAACTTTCTGGGGAAAATGTATGTGAGGTCACTACACATTAATACACTGGTTATTTAATGAAAGTGTCAATAAAGCAGAATGCAACCAATGAAATCAATGAAATAAAAAAAAATGTTATTGATCAATTTGCAGAAAATTCTAGTTTTGCGTGTTAAAAAATTACAAAATTTTCTAAATTTAAACCTCCAAAAGTGATTTCAGCAAGGAGAAGGTACACCACTTCCTGTAAAAGTGAAACGGGAAGACTTTCAGTGCGAGTACAGGTGGTTTGAATTATGCAGTAAAAATTTTTATTATCTGAGAACATATAAAAAAGTTAGAAAAAAGAGAAGCTATAGGTCGGTCATCAGTAAAAAAATGCATCAGTACAATAAAATGACCAAATAGAAGTTTTCACCAGATTTCCTTCATTTTTCTGATTGATATGAGTTGGTCCTCATCTCAGTCCACGGTGTGAGGACAGAGGATGTTATTCACTGAACAGACAGCGTTATTGGAGAAAATAAAAGTTGAATGCAAGTTTGTGATTATTAACGTAGGAAGCTAATCAGTTTATCCTTGAGGCATAGTGGAGAAATTCTCTGAGGTTTTCAGGAGATATTGAGTTTATGAGACGGGGATGGACCAACAGAGAAAGAAAGAAAGAAAGTCAGTGGAAAATGAGGAAAAATATGATGGTAGTAGAAGTAGGAGCCTGATTCAAAGAGGATGAAAAAGAAAAAAAAAAATACAGAAGAGAAAAAGATGAATGAGACATTTTAGGGCTCACAGTTGTTTTTCAGTTATACGACAAACAGTGACGAATGATGGATGAAATTAAAAGAGAGATGAGTGAAGGGAGAGACAACTTTCCCTGCAGGCTCCACGTAAAGAAGTGTTTTCTTGATTACTTTCCAATACCCAACACCAGCACTGTATATATTTACAGTATGTGTTGGTCTGTGTTTCATGGTGCTGCTATTACAATATAATGATATTGTAGATGAAAATCTTTTTTTTTCAATACATCAACATACATTGCAAAACACAAATGAAAAATCAGTTTATCCAACAAGACTATCTCAAAATGTGTTGTTCTTCCTCATGTATGGTAAGCAGTTTGTGTCTTTTGCATTTCTTGGTAAATTTATGTGTGTGTCCTCTCTCTGCCTGTCCATGGGGCCTATTACTCAGGCAGGGTGTTAATTATTCTGCTAATGCTTAAAGTGCAACTCCCTTTGAAGACGCTCTCTTCATCAAAATACCACTTTAATCAACGGTGTCCCCACTCGTTTACAACTCTCCTAGTGGCTAATTAACCAAAATTCGAATAGAGACAGCTGGGACACACATATATGGGTTCCCACAGAGGAATTCATGGCATGGTGACAATGCACACTGTAAAAAGTGGACAGATCAAAGTGGTACGAATCTGTCAGTTGATCTCACAAATATAAAGGGATTCATTTGTGCTTTTTTTTTTTTTTTTGGAGATCATCTAATAATTGCACTTAACGTGATACCTGTACCGACTGTGATGAAATGACTGCCAAACAGCTATTACAGAAGCAGAAGTTTGTGTGTGTGTGTGCATTAAGTTTATTTCATGGTGCCTGGGCAAAATGCTGCTGCCTAGAGTTCTTCTGACAGGACTTTGGCTTCATAAGTGAAATGTTCTTTGTGCTGATTGATTTGGAACTATTTACAACTTATAAGAAGTTAAACTGGTCAGTATAATGTTAAAATAGAGCTCTGCTATGAAGGCAACTCTGTGGGTCACTGTAAAAGAGTGAGAATGTGTGCAAAGTTATGTTCATTTAAAACAAAAAAGGCACTGCTCTCAGCTTGACTTAGTAGTTGAAATGAGTGTTTAACTAGAGTTAAATGTTTATAAATGTTAAATATTTTAAATATTTGGTTGAAAACACATGTTGACCTGATAAAGGTCACTGCAGTTTAACTTCCGCACCTTAAGAAAGTATTTTTGTATGTCACTGCACTCTTCTCTCGGTTCGCTTAAGTCTTTCTTGTGTAACAACTTCTTTCTCTTGATGCAACAAAGAAGCCAGTCATCCTACATTTGAACAAAAATAGCAGCTGTGGTTAAAAAGCTTGTTTTTTTATTTATTTATTTTTCCACAGGTGTCATAAATGCTCTTTTCATCGCGTGTATTTGTTTCTGTTTTCGGTGAGGAAATAATATTGTAATTTGAACACCCACACATCCACGCCCTCTCGGGAAGCTTCAGGGAATTAACTTCTTGTGGTAGCTTTACCACAATTAAATGCAGTGAATGTTGTACTTGTATAATTGTTATCGGGCTATTACAAGTTGTTTCTCAATTAGGTTAATAGCTTTTAAGATAATGAGGAGCTGTAGAATCTAAAGGCTACAGTTCTTTATTGTGTTTTGTATCTCCACACATCTAAATGAGATCATTAACTGGATCAGGCTTCAAAGTTAGTTCAGTCAGCAACGAGATCCATTACGGTTGGTGGTGTGGTGATTCTTGTGATGCTCTGGAATAAATCTGTGCAAGCACGACACTGACTGAGCTCGCATGATCCTGAGATACACAATATTAAATAGATATTAGCAATTATTGAAAACATTCAAAATTCATAAATTCAAAATGCTAGGAGGCGGCTGCGTAGGCGAGTGGGTCTGTGATAGCAGGCAGCAGTATACTAACTGGAAGAGTGTCAAGTGTTACAGGCAGTGCCTAATGATATGCTGTAGCGATACATAGTTCAGGAAATAACATCTATACCCTGTAAACTACAACTGCACTTCCTTGTTACTGGATATACATGTGTATGTTTATGTACGTACTGCCAAATATTATGTACATTATAGGATTTTTACATTGGTTTATTAGTATTTTTGCAATAAAGGATTCTGTTCCACTACTGCACAGGCATCAAATTCAATGTATATAATTATATACTGCCCGCAAGATAATTTCATAGGGCTATTATTAATGGCCCGCCGGTAAATAGTGCTCCCACCACTCATATTACAGATCCCACTATGCACTGCAGCAGCCGCCGCGCAGGTCAAGACTTGTGCACTAACCCGTTTTCCGCGTTGCCAATGACACACTGATCAGGGATCAGCGGATAAAACCATCGTTTAGTGACACTTAAGCTAGCCTGACCCCAAAAATGACACAAACTTCAATACAAGAGCAGTAAATTTAGGTCAGAGTAATGAGTAATATCACAATCTAACCACCACCTATTACCAGTTTTAATTCACTGTTTATATAATTAAATACATTTATATAAATATGTAAGTATGCATACATGTACGTAATTTCCAGCTGAATTTCTGTTATTACTGCGGCCCACCTGGAGTATCTTCACGGCCCACCCTTTGCGAATCACACTCTCATCCTTTTTGATCTTAGTCTCGGGTAGAGTTGCTGGGCTGGCTCCTCTCACTGGGTTTCGCCCCTGGGTGGAGTTTCCCCATGTTTCTCTCCTTCCTGCACCTGCTTCACATTTGACAATCAAGTGCTGGGTATAAAATTTGATGATCCAGTTGGGGTAACCACATGTGGTTATCCTAACTGGGCTTTCATCAAATCAGCGAAGATGTGCTGGAAAGAAGGTCAGACACGAACGAGGGAGAAAGAGAATGGTAAGTGGAACAGCACTGGAATCCGTTATGTAGCAGGTTTGTCAGAGAAACTTTTCTCCAAGCATGACATCCCAGTGTACTTCAGACCCAGCCACACCCTAAGATAAAAACTCATTCATCCCAAGTACAAAACTCACAAACACAAGCTAAGTAGCATAGTGTATGCTGTGCAGTGCAGTGAGCAGTGCTTGGACCTCTACGGCGAAACCAATCAGCCATTCTATAAACGCATGGCACAACATAGAAGAGCCACCTCGATAGGACAAGAGTCAAGACTCACTGGAGGATGGCAATGTTCACATTGAACTGGGAAGACAGATGGTTTAAAAGAGGAGTCAAAGAAGCCCTTTCCAGGCACATCATATGCACCTTACTTTAGGTTACCTCAATAGGTCACATGATAGGATGAGTCAAAGTCTTAGGCCCCGTTTACACGACACCGTTTCAAAATGAAAACGGCGTCGTTTCGATGCGTTTGGGCCTCCCGTTTACATGAGAACGGCGTCGTTTCGATGCGTTTCGCCCTCCCGTTTACACGACAACGGAGTGAAAACGATGCGTTTTC
>JAVDPK010002623.1:526524-551161 GCA_034780415.1 Cichlasoma orientale | reverse complement strand
ACTTTGCAAAAAACACCGCCACCTTGTGGCCTGGCAATGGGAACTACATCGTTTTCATCGTCTCAAGCGTTCTCGTGCAAACGCAGAGCGTTTCTGAAACGTCTCCGTGTAGACGGGAGGCTGAAACACATCAAAACGACGCCGTTTCCAGTGAAAACGGTGTCGTGTAAACAGGGCCTCACAGTGGCTTCGCCAAAAACCCCTGCTGGTAATGACCCACGCCTTTTTTCACACCTTGGCTCATGTGATAATGCACATTGATCAGTAGTGGGTCAATGACCACCCCCAAAGTGGACAACTCCCACTAGGGTTTAAGTACCTGGGACTCTCCACTTTTTGGTTTTATAACTGAAGAAGCCTCTTGGATGAGCGATGAAATGCCTTCAAAAAGTCTGTTTTTCAAGCTCTTAAGATTTTTACATTCCTGTTATTTAATTTTTTTATATCTTGTCTGATACAAAGTGTTTGCTTATTATAACATTTTAACATAGATAATTAGTTAATGTTATGTACACAGAGAAAATTACAGTTAATTTTAAAACACATGTTCCACATGCTGTTTAAGCAGTAACCACCAAACATCTGAGGTGTTTTTTTCTGATGAAACACAACCGGAAAGACTGAATTATACAGCAGACGGAACTTTTACTTTGATCTTTATTACAGTGATTTAAAATGGATGGCTTTGACATATAAACAGATACACACGCATGCATATACACACATGCAGAAATGATAAGAGTAGGGGTATAGACCCAAAGAGAACCTAGTGTGCACGGATGTTAGACTGTGTCAAATCATAAAATTAGCACACTCTCAGTTTGATAACTCTCTCTTGCTTTTTCTCTCTGCTGTGTGTGTGTAGTTGTACTCAGCCTACATAATTAATTGTGCACAGTTCAAATGTTAGATTTAAACACTGGATTTCCCTGAGTAGCTTTGTTGGATACGAACTGTAGTTACATTGCCAAGTCCATGGATGTGAAGCACTTCAGTTCCCCGTAGTAAAATGTGTTAACTCAATTTTACTGTAAGGACTTTTGGATCAAGTTATCTGTCAAGAAATTCAACACTTTAGCACATGTTTTCATATTTATTGGCAAGTGGAATTGGTTAACCATCTACGCCCCAGCAGAATTCGATTCAAAAGAATTCTGAAAGAAAAAGAAAATCTGATGAACATTGTAAACACCAAAATTTAGCTTAAAAAACACCTTAAAGGCCCAATTATAAGATATTTTTAATTTACAGATCATAAATAGCTCTTTCAATATATGGCTGTTTAAGATTTCCACATTATTTATTTAGTTTTGCCATCTCCTTCTCATCTTCTCTTTCTTCTCCTCATCTGCACCTCATCCTCTTCCTCCTCACCTAAACCTAAAATCATCTCCTGAACTTAAGTGAGGGCTCTAACATAAAAAAGATGCATAAACATGCTTATTTATTCTCGATATTGTCCCAGATAGTTATTATCAACCAGTTAGACACTCAACCCCCCTCTCTACAGACAGCTGATGATGAGCTGGCTTTAACAACAACAGCTGGTGATACAGTACTATGCCAGTAAACATTTTGATTACATTCTTACATCATATCAGAGTTTATTCACTCATTGCCAGAATTTGGCAACATTAGATTCACCTCAAAGAAAATTTCAGTTACACCGGCTAAGAGCAGCTAACACCTGCAAACAATGGCACTTACTGGCAGAAAAGTTCAAGATATCCTCAACAACTCACCTCAGTATAATTGGCATTGGTCAGAAGCAAGCCTCATTGACGCATCAATCTGTATCAAACTCCTATCAAATTTTGCAGCCTCCTCATGAGTAAATAGCTTTGCATGTTTTAAACATGGCATTTTGATAGCAGATGTCATCAGTGGACTGACAGGCTGCATGTATTACAGATCAATGCGTGTGTTTGAGAGCGTTTGAGGTGATTCGAGGATAGAGATGTAAAAAAAATAGTATGGATACATGTCAAAGTACTTAATTGACATGCATCTTATAATCCTATTTTATTGTTAAATGTTGATCCATCCATCCATCCATCCATCCATTTTCTTCCGCTTATCCAGGGCCGGGTCGCAGGGGACAGCAGAGAAGCCCAGACCTCTCTCTCCCCAGCCACCTCCTCCAGCTCAACCAGGGGTACAACGAGGTGTTCCCAGGCCAGCTCAGAGATATAATCTCTCCTGCGTGTCCTGGGTCTGCCCCGGGGCCCGCTTACAGTAGAACATGCCCAGAACACCTCACCCAAGAGTTGCCCAAGAGGCATCCTAATCAGTTACCCAAACAACCTCAACTAGCTCCTTTCGATGTGGAGGAGTAGTGGCTCCTCACCCTATCTCTAAGGGAGAGGCCAGCCACCCTTCGGAAGAAGCTCATTTCCGCCGCTTGTATCTGCAATCTTGTTCTTTCAGTCACTCCTCCACCTGGGGCAACTCGTCCCTGAGAAGAAGTGGGCACTCCACCCTTTTCCAGCTGAGGACCATGGCCTCAGATGTAGAGGTGCTAATTCTTCTGCTTCACACGCGGCTGCAAACCAGTCCAGCTCGAGCCAACAGGACCGCATCATCTGCAAAAAGCAGAAATGAGATTTTGAGGCCACCAAGGCGGAAGCCTTCCATCACTTGGCTATGCCCAGAAATTCTGTCCATAAAAATTATGAACAGAATCTGTGACAAAGGGCAGACCTAGCAGAGTCCAACACCAACAGGAAACAAGTCTGACTTATTGCCGGCAATACGGACCAAGCTCTCACTGCAGTTGTACAGGAACTGAATGGCCTGCAACAATGGGCCAGTTTAAGTCATCAGCAACCCACCTGCACTATATTCCATGTCAGTAGAGCACTGCCTTCCTCTCCTGAGTCGTCTGACAGTTTCCCAGAATCGCTTTTTGGCCGTCCGAAAGTCTTTTTCCATGGTCTCACAGGACTCCTCCCATACCTGAGTTTTTGCTTCAGCCATCACCCAAACCACGTTCCGCTAGGCCTGCCGGTACCCATCAGCTGCCTCAAGAATCACACAGGCTAACAAAGTCCGATAGGACTCCTTCTTCAACTTGATGGCTCCCTTCACTTCCAGTGTCCACCAGCTATAGGAGTTTAATGAATTTCTTTTTTCTTTCTTCTTTCTTTTCTTTTTTCCACAAAGTTTTTTAAGAAGCATGGCAAAAGAAGATTCTAACCAGGGTGAATAAACTTAAAGATACATATCTGATACCTGGCACTTTGTTGCCACAGCAATAGAAAAGAAATCTGTTCACTTAGACTGAAGACTCTTCAGAAATGATATTGAAGAATAAAAGAAAGCCAAGCTAAGTGCAGGTAGCATCTACACATGATGCAATGTCTAATTTCAAGCCTTTCCAACACAGAACTTGTTGATATCAAAGGAAGTCAGAACCCTCTTCAAACATGAAGAATTGGCTTAAAGAATTTTCAAGAATTTCAAAACAAATTGATCTATATTGGAAAATATGAATACTTTCACCTTAAAGACACTTTCTTTTCACTTTGAAAATGAAAATCCTTAGCTTTGAAACAGCTTCTTTTCATCAATTTCTGATGTTTAGTCCTTTTTTCAGTTATTTTATGATAGAAAGTATTTCTGTTTTGTAAACATTTCTCTCCAGACTAACCTCTTTGTGTAGTTCAGCCGGCTCTCTCCACACGTCCCAGCATTTGGATTATCTTAGGGGAGGGCATAATAACCGTGGTCCTGTTGTTGTTTGAGTTTTCCTGTGATGCGCTGAAAGCAGCGCAGCGAACCCACTGAGAAACAAAAAATTAGATGGAGAAACATTTCTACAAACATGGCTTTACTTTGCAATGCATCATTCTTACTGTGACTTAAAGAAACATAATTCAGTTTTTATGACTTTTGAGGATTCACGTATTGTTCTAAGATTGTTCTAAGATCCTTTATGCAATGACCAGTACATTTTAAAGACAGAAAGGGAAAATCATAACTCAACTAAAATAATCAAACCAGCTACCCTTCTCTTGTTATTTTTATTAATTCATTAATTTTGCTTGTTTCTTTTGACTGCATACTTGTGATGAAATTTTGCTGACAGGAGTCCTCCAATCTAAACAATCACTGCGTTATGGTGGTTGTTTAGACTGGAGGACTCTATATTAGAGTTTAAACTGTAGTCCTTTGCTGTTATGTTTATAGTAACATAAATGCAGAGCTGACTGGATTAAAAGATATTGTCAGTTTGAAGCGGGAAGCTTAAAGTGCTCTCATATTCCCCATGTGCCTATGAAAACCGTGTACTGACACATATTTCCATAGGAATAGCCAAGATTCCTGAGTGCTATTAATTGGTCAGTTTAGAAATGGGAAAACAAAACAGACTTTTTTTTAAAAGTATCTTTTAGGAGACAGTTCCTATAATTGGCAATCTGACTGTTAGAATTCAAGCAGAGTGAAGCACCTACAGTACTTTACCAAAGTCATTGCTGCTGCTGTCTCCATTTGGCGTAGGCATACAACAACTCCTTCATTTTCATTTGTTTTATATGACTGTTCTGTTTTCACGCATTAATGCACTACAGTATGTTGCGCGCAGTCTTTTACTCTCCTGTTTACAAACTTAAAACTTCAAATTTTACTGACAATATTACTGCAGTAATTTCCAGATATGCAACTGTAATTACTAAAGCTTATGAGATGGGTTTTAATATCAAGTAATTATTGTCTATCTGTCTGCTGGGGCTCAAAGACAGCTTCTTATTGAAGCTACAGCACTTCAAAACCTGTTTACTGGTCAGACATGATAGGATGCATAATTATCAGACAATTTGCCCCATGGAGAGGAAACGTCTCACCAAGCCAAATCAATAACGGATTATGTGTTACATGATGAAAAACAGTGCTTAAATTGCACTGATTTTAGACATTAGAATGTGTTTTCTTATCAGGAGATTTACAAAATAGGATTTTCATCACTATTTCTATGGATCTAGAGGGAACTGTGAAAATTACTCCAGTGATGTCAGTCTTGTGTTATGAGATGCTGTGGGGAATGAGGCGATAAGTTTGACAAAAAAACGAAAGCTTCAGGAGTGCAAATGAGACAATATAACAGAGCATGGTGTAAGGAAACCTAAAAACATTGTAAATGTGTATTAATTTAGTTTACTCTGAAATTGCTTGAACTATTGAAGCATCTCCTTCTTCTTTCTTTATGCCTATTGGCTCCCTGTGGAACATAAGGCTGCCCGGAGACCCTGTCGGTCCCAAGCCCGGATAAAGTGAGGAGGGTTGGACGTGGGGCTAGCAACTCCACACCATAAAAAAAAACCCCTCTTGCTACAGAAACTGCAAAAAAAAAAAACCACTTTGAAGCATCAGTTGTGAAAACAATTTCACCAGCTGATACTTCCTAATTTGTTTTTGTGTCCTGTGCCCCTCCGAAAATGCACGGTATTTAATTTTTCTGTTACAACTCCACTTTACATTTATGTATATTGCATGTGGACAAATGTAAACGACTATATACTTTGAATTTATATGGATGGAATAAAATGTGCAAACGAGGCTGCTTGTGAGTACATTGGCTGCTTTTAGAGACTATAATATTTTAGAAAGTATTTATAAAACTGCCAAGAAAAAAAAAAACCACTTGTTCGGGCTCTGAAATACACCCGTTCTTGTTCAGGCCAGAGTAGTGTGCAGTTTTTCCATGAGACAATGACAATGCTGCATTTCTAACAACATCTTTATTGCTGTTGTGTCTTCAGCATCTGGCTACTATGAAAGGCTTTTCGGTTCATTTGGAGGAGCTATTTGCTCTCTCTTTCCACAAAGCGCTTAAATACAATGTGGCTGCGTGTGTGTGTGTGTGTGTGTGTGTCTGTGAGTGTGTGGGTGCAAAGATAGTGATGTGGAAATATGATTCCGTTCATGCTTTGGTTGAACTATGCATTAATGAGATATGAACAAATGTGCTGTGTATTTTAGAATGAACAGATATACACGAGCTTGTAGATGCTTGTTTACAGGCAGAATGATTGTTGAATGAATATGAATATAGCTCTACATGGTTCTTTGTTTGCTCGCTAATGCTTCTGTGTATTCAAGAGGTGCTGAAACTGGCTATTAGTGTGCATGTGTCTGTAAGATACTGTCATAGGAGATGTTGACACATAACTCTAGCAAACAGTTTTTTTTTTTATTTGAGATTAAAGAAAAGAAAGCTGAAAGAAGTGACTCAGAGAGAACTAATAAGCCTTCACAGCAGAGAGAAGGAATGGAAGACGGGGGGCTCGATACAAAAGGGGGAAGAGATAGAAAAGTAAGCTGGAAGGATATTAGCAGAGGTGTTTGTTGCTAGTTGAAGCTATTTATCTGACTGAAGCTAAATGTAATCTGCGCTTCCCCGCCCCTTCCCCTTGTCTCCGTTATCAGTGTTTGATGCAATTAATTCTACCGCAGGGCCAGCTCGCCAACATGAGATAATCTAGTGAGTGAACACCCAGGGAAATATACCATGACCCTGAAAGACAGATAGAAAGACAAAGAAAGAGGGAGAACAATCAAAAGCCAAAAAAAGGGTAAAGACACGTGACAAGAAAAACAAAAAGATAAGAGGTGATGGACCACAAGTGATGGAAAGCAAGAAGAGAAGTGAGTGAAGGGGGAGAGAAGTGAATAGGGAGACACAAAGCGGAGAAGAGAACACAGAGACGGAGGAGAAGGAGAGACAACGAAGAGATTTCAAGACGTGATAGATGATTTTACATTTCATCCGTGAGTAACAGACCATAGTAAACACTGTGAGCAGACAGCCTGGAGGGGCTCGAGCTGTTCGGTTATCTGTTTGTTTTGTGACATCTTTGTGCCATTGTTCCTCTCATTCATCATTCAGAAACATTGTATTATACAGTGTTTAAACTTTAAACTTCACTGATTCATTTAAC
Source organism: Cichlasoma orientale (assembly GCA_034780415.1). NCBI lineage: Eukaryota > Metazoa > Chordata > Actinopteri > Cichliformes > Cichlidae > Cichlasoma > Cichlasoma orientale. Next base: position 544,223 of record JAVDPK010002623.1, on the reverse strand, counting down.
CCCGACGCTGTCATGTAATGTCCTTTATTTGAACTGAAATCTGCATGAATTGATTTGTTGTCACATGGGGGCAGTGAAACTCCACAACATGCTACCAGACAAAGTCCTGTATTATTGCATATTGTCGTGCTTTAAATGTGGATTTAAAAAAAGTAGTTATGTTTCTGCCCTCCTGATGAATATAAGCAAAACTGTTGCTTAGTTTCTGTGGAACACTTTCAATTCACAATATCATGCAGGATCAAATGAAAAATGTTGAAATGCTTTGATTTGCTTCACAAATGCCAAGTTTAGTTTGTAATGTTTGGGCTTAAAATTAGAAAAAAAGAAAAAAGATTCAATATTCAAAGTTTCCATTTCTGTGCTTTGCACTTCCCTTAATAATATTGTTTAACTCTGTAAAACGACACGGTTAAAAGTTAGACTGGAAATTAGCTTGATGACGTTCAGTGCAAAATTTGAAATGGAGAGTCAAAGGCAACACATGGACCACCGCCCATACCTTTTGTTGCTCGCAGGAGAAACGGTGGGAAGGACCGGTTCTAGATTTCTTAAGTTCCAGATGACAGATTCTTGCTGACAGTGATCAGTGTAATCCATTTACAACTGAAAGGTTATGCTTAGGATAAACAAGGCCATGGTTTATGGCAGGAAAGAAAGAAAAAAATTGCACTGATAATTGCAAAATGATTCATTTATTTCATGAACCAGGCTGTTTAGTTGGTGCTTCTCTCTTCATCAAACCATCACCTACCTAAACGCTTTTGATGTGTAGCTAAGACCAGATTCACCATAAACTTTAATATAGCTGCATACTGCTAATAACAGTGGGCAGATTGAAATGAAAATCAATAAAAGTCTGAAACCTACTGTGAAACTTTCCTTCTACACTAAATTTGACTGTTAAATGTTAATTTAAACTTATTGTTTACTGCAGTTTCCTAAACCTCAAAACATCACACTCGAATTAAACAAAATACATTTTCCCAGGTATAAATAGCTTTAAATAACTGACGTGTAAATGCCATTTTATTCACAATAATTAATGTGTCAATCCTCTGCCTTATGTACATAAGACAAAGAAATTGGGGGTATTTTTTTTTAGGTCCATTTTCATTATAAGTAAAGGAATATAATAACAAAAACATCTGACATTGTCTAAATAGAACAGGAATTAACTTTCAAAGAGCTCCACTCGACACATCAAGTGAATGAACAATGGGTCTTTTAATGCCAAAGTCATACTTTTTCTCATCTATCGAGCGGGAAAACAAAAGTCAACATTTTCTCTATATAGACATTTTTTGAAGAAAGCGTCTTCAAGGTTTTGTGAGTGCAGATTTTCCGGTCAGTTTATTTGGGCATTGGCAGGCATGTGAAGGTTTGCAGGACACTCTGCAGAGTTGTCATATTTTGTGGTTTTGTTGAATGTATATGCAGATATTTCCTCTAAGACGTATAACACAAGTGTGGTTTACAGTACATCAAAGTACATGAAAATTTGTTTGGCAGGAAAAAACCCCAACAATATCCACACCATGTACTATTCCCAAATTTCATGAAATTACTAATGTCCACATGTAATCCATGGTGTTCTACGGAAATCTTTAGTGGTCACAGCCTAATCAGTATTCCTGAACATGAGCAATACTTCCCCAAAGCTAGACATCAGAGAACCAAGAATCTAATCTATTATTTTTGTCTGAACTCTCACATTGCTCTGAGCTCAATATTAAACTGGTGCTATCGCGTCTGAAAGAGAACATGCACAACACGCCCCAGGAAATCATTCTGGGCTCCTTTCTGCAGGTTATTTGATATAGGTTATATGACCGAAATGCAAAGGCTGGCGCTGATAAAGTCACTTGAGGAAGATCAATGTATGAAGAGAAGTAAAGATGACAACGCTGCATTTTTAGCTGAATGCACCCAAAGTTGTTATCCAGTATATTTAACTATACTTGACTCTATAGCTATTGTCTAGATGAGAACCACCTAAGGGTCAAAATATGATTTAATTATTTTCTGACCCACTTTTGTGTTCCTTCAAGTTTAAGTGAGGCCAGTATTCAAGGTTTGTTCAGAGTTTATGCTTGGGCAACAGCTGTCGTTGTATCCATGGTACTATAGATATGGTTGATGTAGCTGTGTTGTCAGTGTGCAGAATCTCTATCAGAATGTGGTACTTCACTACGATGCTGAGCTACCACAACCTCGTTAATTCCCATCACATATACAGCCCTGGAATGTAGGCTAGTTAGCGTTCACAGGTTAAAAACTCATTCATCTTTTATCAATGTGCATCCATGGCTACAGCCATATTTGGCGATGGGATGAGCCAAAGAGCCTCTTGAATATATTCATAGTTACTGTTTGGAAAAATCGGACACAGCTGCAGACGGTTATAATAACAGTGCAAAGAGTTATTAGCTAGTTTTCAATTGACCTCCAATGATACATTGAAAGTGGCTTAAACTTTTGCACAGTACTGCACCCACAGTTTCTTTGGGGTTTTATATATGTCTGTGAATGTGGCCAAGTCTCAGTAGATTCTTTCATATATGTGTTTGTCAGCAATGTCAAGGCTTTGGTCTGTTTATGTTTTGTGTGCTCTCTCTCTCTCCCGCTGGTGCTTTTGTTGGCATGTGTGCACCAGAACCTGCCTGTGAGTGCCTCCCCCACAAATGTGTATCTTTGTGTTTGTTTGAAAGCGTGTATGCTAGAGGAGTGTGCTAACCTTTTCAGAGCTACATTGTCTCGGTGGGTTTTTAATTGTCCCTCATCTTTATAAAGCGCTTGACCTTCGCTGCTCCCTCTTAATGATTTCCTGCTACTGCAATGGCCTGCTCATTAGAAGCATCAGCTCCGAAGGCGGATGAGGAGAGGAGGAAAAAAGATAGAAAGAGTAAGACACTGATTTAGTGCTGCTCAAACAGGCAGTTAATTTAGTCAAAGAAGTGGGAAGGAGACATCAAACCTGTGGCAATACAAGCAAATATGTTTACAAAACTGTACACGACCAGGAATGTGATCATGTATCTTGTAGTACCTCTAAGCTTTTTGGAATGGATATTCCACCCACTCATTGTTCTCTTGACAGAGATCTTCAGAAAACACATTAACTCAGGGAAGTTGTTTCATATGGTTGTACATGACTTTCAGGGAGTCAAGTATGTGCTTGAGGGCATGATGGATTCAGATATTAAAAAGCCTCTTCTCTGTCAGAGCTGTGATGAAATGTTCTTTGGTTGATTTGCTGTTGGACGCTGTGAGGAAAGAATCTCGGCCCATTATTAGTTCTGCTTAGTATGAGAGTGCAGCAAATCTGTGCTGTCATATTAGATGATCCATCAGACAGCCCACCTGTAGTAATCCAGTTAGATTTGGTCCTGCAAGTGAAACTATGGAAGCTGTCAAAAATAAAAATAGGGACTTTTACCACAATGGATGTTAAACACCAACCAGTCACTCAGCTCAATGAATTTAGTCACGTAAACGTGATCGAGACAACCTGCTGAAGTTCTAACCTGGCATCAAAATGGGGATGAGAGGTGATTTAAGTAACTTGAATGCGGCATGGCTGCCAGATGTGCTGATCTGAGTATTTCAGAAACTCCTGATCTACTTGGATTTTCCCACACAGCCAACAACGGTCTGAAAGAGAGAAGGTATCCACTGAGTGGCAGTTCTCCAAGCAAACATGCCTTGTTGATGCCATACGTTAGAGGAGAATGGCCACACTGCTTTGCGCTACAGTAATCCTAATAACCACTTGTTACAACCAAAGTGTGAGCTTCTCTGTACACAGAGCACAAACCTTGAAGCAGATGAGCTACAGCAACATTAGATCACTTCAGGTGCCACTCAGGTCAGCCAAGAACAGGAAACTGAGGCTACGGTTTGTAAAGACTCACCAAAATTGGACAATAGAAGAAGGGGGAAAATGTTGGCTCGTCTGATGAGTTTCAGTTTCTGCTCCAATTTTCGGATGGTAGGCTCAGAATTTGGTGTAAACAACATGAAAGCGTGTATCACAGGTGGTGGTGGAGTAATGATGCTGGGGATATTTTCTTGGCACACTTTGGGCCTCTTAGTACCAATTGAGCGTTGTTTAAATGTCACAGCCTACCTGAGTATTATTGCTGACCGTGTACTCCCTCTGTGACCACAATGGACCCATCTTCTGATGGCTGCTTCTGGCATGATAACGTGCCATGTCACAAAGCTCAAAAACTGGTGTCTTGAACATGATAATGGGTTTACTGTACACAAATGGCTTCCAAAGTCCCCAGATCTCAATCCAATAGAGCACTTTGGGATGTGGTGGAACGGGAGATTCACGACATGGACGTGCAGTTGACAAATATGCAGCAACCTGTCACGGGGTGGGGTGTGAGGAATGCAGACGCATGAAGGCAAACTGAGGTGAACTTAAAGCGAGTTGTTTGACTGATAAAGGTCCAAACAACAAAACACCAAATCCAGAGCTAAGGACACTACGGCTAATAAAAACAGACCAGGACGTGGGGAACAGGCACTGGACAAACATGGAAACATAAACAGATGTTCTGACAAGTGACAAGGTGAGACTGAGACAATAAATACACAGAAGACAGATTAGGCGGCAAGGACGAGACCCAGGTAAACCGAATCACTGGAGACAAGACACAGGAAACAGAACTGAAGGCAAAGCACGAGGAACACTAACTCAGAGTAAAACAGGAAGAGTGATAACTAAACAGGAAAGACAGAGACACAAGAGTAACATGACACAGGAAGAAGGAAACACAGAGGGAGGAAATAACCTAAAGCAATGGGAACAAATTAAATACACTAAAGACAAAACACATGAAACAATATAAACATTAAACAAATCAAGGCTCAATAGAATATTCAAACAGCAAAATCTCAAAAATGCTCAGAAAGTCACCCAGGACCATGACATCATGATCCATGACACAACTGCATGATGTCATCATGTCGATATGGATCAACGTCTCTGAGGAATGGTTCCAGCAGCTCGCTGAATCTCTGTTATGAAATCAATGATTAACTTTTTTCTATTTTAAAATGGTAAAACATACAAACTGTATGACAAAATAGACAAAAATACAAACCAGCTAAAACAAATAGCCAGAAGTTGCAAACGTCAGTCAAGGATAACATTATGACCACCTTTCTAACATTGTGTTGGTTCCCCTCTTGCTGCCAATGACCTGTCGAGGCATGGACTCCAGTAGACCCGTGAAGGTGCCCCGTGGCATCAGGCACCAAGATGTTAGCAACAGATCCTTTAAGTGAAATGGTTTTGGATTAATCATGTGCCAAAATATAATCTGTTGTAGCCAGCAACTTTCAGTTGTTGACATCCATGCTTCTTTTATTTCTTTTTTTTTCAGTCATATTAAAAGACTTATTAAAAGACTGTTTTGTAGCATTTAGATTAGTTTGCCAGTGTCTAGCAGTGTCTGCCTGTCCCATGGTTGACATACAACAGCAACTTCTTGCACTGGCATACTTACTATTCAGCTATTCACCTATTAAGTCAAAAACAGAATTTTAATTAAGGACGTGTTTTGATCGAAGGGCCCTGAGTGTGTTTTCGTGTCGATAACATTTGGGGATTGAACCTCTAACCCTACTAATGCTTCTACTGCACGTCTGCAACTAAGGTAACTTTACATTGTACAGCTGAATAATCAAGCAGCTAGCTCTCATTGTGAGACATTCAGATTTTCAAATTGAAAACATTCTCCCACAAAATACAATCAAAAACACTGAAAAATTCAAATAAAGAAGCTTTTATGCTAAAATACAAAGGGGAGAAGGACGAGAGATATTCTGCATATTCAATCAAAGCTCACAGGTATTGGTATGCCTATTGAAATTCAGCCTTTGACACAAGAAACAGACATGTATGACCCGATGAAGAATCTCAGTATCTGATGAATATAAAATGAGTAATAATTTGTAAAATTTGATGGATGCTCTGATCCAAAGTGCCCTTTCATGTAAGTGCTAAATGCCCTGTAATAGTCTTAAAGGGAACACATTTCAAGGGCACGCCTGATTTCAACCTCTATCATTAGACTGAATCAACATCTAAACAAAGGAAACTTTAAGGTAGAAAATGAGGGCAAAGCTGAGGAGGAAACAGGGAAACATTATAGGCTGTAGTAGTTATATTTTTGTGTTAAGGAAAGCTTATAGACAGACACTGTGAAAGGTATTTGGCTTGTCAGACTTTGTATGCTCGTGTGTGTGCGTGCGTGCGTGCGTGCGTGTGCAAGAAGTATGGTGGCAGCACGCGAAGTAAAGGTGTCACCACACAGATACCTGACCGCAGTTATTATCCCCAAATAATGATTTGCATACATCTGGTTAAGTAAAGCACCTGGCTAGTGGCCACCAGCCATTTGAATTACCACACCATAATTGATCATATTTTACATTCGCGGCTAGATTTTATTTTATTTTTTTTGAACCCCACCGCGACCCTGAATTATAGCAGAGGAAAATAGATGGCTGGCATATCTTCTTATTGTATAATTATCAATACTTGACTTTTAGCAAGAGGGAATTTCTGAAAACTTAATAAAAGTTTAAACTGGCCACGTTTGACTCACTGACATTTTTTTCTGTACAGAGCAGTGTTACTCAGCACTGTGGTCAGTGCAGCAGGCACAGCTGGATATTTGGCAGCAAAGCTGTGTGATCAGAAAAGTGGGTAATAATTCATGGCCAACACATCAGGTAATTAACAGACTGACTATTCTGCCCGAGAATTTATTTATTTTCCAGCTTCAGAAGCTGAGCTGGTGCTGAGGAAGTATCTGTATCTGTTAAGAACAATGTGAAATATCTTTGGATTAATCATGCGCCAAAATAGAATCTGTTGTAGCAACTTTCAGTTGTTGGCACCCCCCTACCCCCTCCTCTTTTCTTTTCCTTGGGTAATGCAGTCACTCTAAATACCTGCAGGACACTTTTTGGTAAGAATGTGCCATATCTTAATTTACATAAATGTCTCGCTGAATAAATCAGAAGCACAGAGGTGGGAGCTTGTGCATCTGAAAAGCAAATGAACACTTTGCAGTTAAGTCTGAGTGAATCCAAGTCTGCAGAGATTTCCAGTTAACCAGACAATAAGCTAATGTCCTTTCTAAAAAATCAAGCCAGCCGCTCGTCCACTCGACAGTCTGTCAAGTGGCCACTTAGATTTCGCGCTCACAACTGGGTACTCAACCGCTTTTGTGTTTTGGTTGAAATTAGAAATTAACACAGTGGACACTCAAATTTGCAAATACAATTCAGAAGCCCTTAAAAAAAAAAAAAAAAAAGGCACAGTGTTTTCATTAAACAGCGGTGTTTGAACAAACGTGCATGTGGAGTTGCTAGGATACAGTGGTGCAATGTGTGGACCAGCTGACACTGACACCTGATGCAGGTTCTTACAAAGAACCTCTTCCTACACATATGCACGCGGCACTTGAGATTTTTAATAAAACTCAATAAAACTGTGACGTACCAATCAGTGTAAGGCCAGTTCATTAACAGTCTCTGCCATGGAATTGATTATATATTTGTGTTAACAAGCAGTTGATAAAGTAAAATAAGAATACATTTAAAATATATTAATAATATTTTATACAAAAAAGTAAAATATTTCCTAATCAACAAAGAAAAAAATTAAATTTTAAATGGTTTACTAACCATAAAGGGCATTTTGTCTTAGTCCTTTTGCTGTTTTTATGTATTGTCATTATCATTATATTATTATTATTATTATTATTATTATTATTATTATTATTATTATTATTATTATTATTACTATTATTATTATTATTATTATTTGTGTGTGCTTTGTATCTTTGTGTTGGTTTGTTGTATTTTCTGCTCCACCCTCATTAGTTGCTCTTTTTCTCTTGAATAGTCTTTTGATTTCTTAATTTTACATCTATGTTAGATCCTATTAGCTTTTTCAGTTTCACCTCCCAGTGTCCTTCCAGTGTACTTTAAACCCATAAGACTGCATGGAATTGGCGAGATCCTTATTCATGAATTAAGCTGCAGGCCAGAGCAGTTTGTTTTGGTTCTTGTTGCTATGGAGAATATTTTCAAAGGCACAATCAATAAAAATGTACTTTTAAAAAGTTGCACTTGTTTCCCTTTATTCAAATCTGCAAACAACTTTTAAATGCTGGGCAAGTGACACATATCAACACAAACACATAAACCCCTATTTGTTAATTATTGTTTGCATCATACATCATGCTGCACTGTATAAAGAGTGGTGTATGTGTGCATGTTTAAGTATTCCATGTTTCTTGGGTCGAGAGTCACTCAAGCTTTTATTGTGTTCTGGCACCAGTTACCTTGACTACAGTGTGCTTCAGATCTCCTGCTTACATCACACCCTTTAGTAAGAAAATAACCAATCAAAAATGAGTAAAGATGCTAAATTGCAGCTGGTTTGTAATGTTAATGCATGCTGATGCTGTCATGTGGATTTAAAATCAGGCTTAGCTGGGAGTTATCTTCTTCAGTGATCTTTTTCTATTATCTTTATCTTACATCACTACACTACATCATTGCTTAATTATGACAGCGAGTCACTGTGAAATTATTAAATGGTTAATAAGTTGCTGTAGTGCTAATTGCCTGCACCAAAATTAGGTGCTGTTTTCTTTAAGAGCCCTCTAACAGTTGGATGGATGGGCTTTCACTTAGACATCAGGAGTATTTTACTGCCAGTCAGTGTGTAAATTGTACTGCAACTTAAAGTACGTTATAACTAAGTTTTACACTAATTTTTAAATGGAGGCAGCTGTGGAAAAAAGTAGAAGGGTTGTTGGTAGCAAAGGTTTTCAAACACACTGCACCTGCACGACCTACAGCAATATTCTTGTAAATTAAAGGCACCTTTTCTCTAACCAGATGATCTTTGCAGCAGGGGCTCTGCCATGCTGCTGTCCCCGCTGCAGAAATAAGTGGTCAGAAAACAATGACAAACAGGTGAGGAGGGACATATTCTGGTACCCTGCACCCCAAGGGACCATTAAGTGCAGATCTGCCTAAGAAAGAGCATGCTCGCCAGCTAATAGGCTGTTTCAACTCTCATATTAAGAAATAATAGATGTAGATTCAGGAGGATGTCAGCAGTATTTTTGCTAGAAACGGTTTTCAGGATTTTTTCAAGGTGCACCTAGACTCCAAACATCTATAAATTAGATTTTGCTTAATATTTTCAGATCCCAGTGGTATAAAATCTGTTGGGAATCTATTAAAGAATTTTGCTCACTTTACTGGTGTAATATGCTTTTTTCATCAAAAGTTAAAATTCCACATGGTCTGACAGTGCCTTCTCTACAGTACTTATCTCATTAAACGACTCCTTATTGATTGTTCACATCCTTCTTAGCAATTATTGATGAGAACTGAGACTCAATAAGAATTCAGACTATGTTTCCAGCTATCGATTTAATAAAGGACTATATGAAGGTGAACAGCCATATTCTATAACACCTGTCATCACTGCCAGAATTTGAATGCTACATTACTGAAGTGAAGCCTGCCAGTAATCTCATAATGGCATGAATCAATGCAGCTATCAGATTTGTGCTTCTTCATCACAAAGTCGCTCACGTTGATTGCCATGATGGATGTCACCAGCAGGGAGATGGACTGAGGAGGCTGAAACCTGATTATAGTGTTCAGTGAGTGGATTAGTTGCTGTGATGTCATTTAAATTCTGTATGTATGTTTGGTTTTGTAGGTGATTTGCATGTAAAAATGTATGTACAGCATATGTGTGATGTTGTTTTTACATGCATAATCATGTGCGACTGACAGCTTCAGTCTCTAGTTGTGAAAATTTTTAACAAAAAACAAAAAAATTATACTTTAAGAAACATTAAAACTGACAGAAACCATATTTTGTGCATTTAAAACTAAACTAAAAAAATGCAGGCCACATGTTTAATTTTATTCTTTGATCATTTGGACAAATTAGTCAAATTTTCTGATATATCCAACATAAGGTATGCATTAATACTTATTAATATGTTTATGGGATGGAGAGCGTGGGATGTCAACATGACTGTGAGTCAGCAGCCTTCACAAACTGCTTAATATATTTGTATTCTGAATTCTTACTGTAACTCTTGTCTGCAATAAAAAAAAAGAGAAACACATTTTTATAATATCTTGAAAATACAGTTTTAACAACAGCACATCCTGTTGATGGCTTATTTCATCAATGAGGTGCATTTGCCTTCATAATCTCATCAAAATTTCTCATGATCTGTTGTTATGTGTGAGAGGGATCAGCTACGTGTTGCGCCTTTATATGTTGTGTGTGTGAGGAGTGGAAAAGTGGGGGATGGTGTGTGTGTGTGTGTGTGTGTGTGTGTGTGTGTGTGTGTGTTGGGTTAAGTTCAATCTTTTTACCTGCAAATTATGTGAACTTCACGCTGCGCCTAGATTGCACTCACGGGATGAAGGTTTCTGCACTCATGATGATGTCACAATAAGAAAACAGACTTGATATTCACTTTTTCTCTTCATATCTTTTTTTTAAGTATCATAAAGAAAGAAACAGAAACCAGCGGTGTCCCAAAGAAGATGACCTTTAAAACTATGCTATATATCACTTGCACATGGACCTTATTATTCTTTGAAATGTGCATTTATTACTTGGGCATGCCTTGCTTCACTGCTGTATCCACAACCTTTGACATGTCATAGAAAACTGTGGAATTTGTGAATGGACAAAATGATGTGAAAAAAACAAAACAAATTAACTTATACAGTAACGCACATGAAAACAAATGAAAAAAACAGAATGGCACTAGACATGAAAAGACATTCTACAAGTAGAAACCTCATGGGCTGCTAGACATGAACAGCGGTTCTTGAGTTCCTGGCAGTCTTTTGAATGTCGTATTGACATTTTGCTTTGCCTTTGGAAGTCAAAAATTGTAACTTTGAATAGAATATTGTAGAATCTTGTAATAGACATCCATTTGTCAGCAGTCAGTTAAAGAACAACTAAGTCCTATCACTCATTTAGCTATAAAATGCTTTGACTAAATATCAATTCAGATTTGATTTGAATTTTAACTTCACATAAAAAAAAACAAGTACCTATTATCAGTTACTTATCATAAACACAGATCATTTAAGGAACAGTGATTACAGACTAGTTATGCTTGACTAAGAGGTGTTGTTTAGCAGAGGAGGTTGGGAAGGATGGGTTTGATGTTCTCCTATTTCATAGAAACATTGAATGTTCATTTAAATGAGCCTTTCATGATTTTAATCACATGCCGAGCAACATTAAAAAGCTCCTTGAGTTTTCAATAAGTTCCTATAAATGCCAGACCATTTACCACGTTTATTGCAGCCACAATAACAAAACTCCTCTACAATAACCTGAACCTTAAATGTTCAAGTTGTTTTGTTTGTAAACAGAGGTTAGAAAAAAAAGTATTTGTGGAATTGAGGTTTCTCATGTGATGTCACGTGTACATTGCTCAAGAGTTGTCTACCATATTGGATGTGAAACATTGCTATGGAAAAATGAGTGTTTCCCAACTGTTTGTCGGTGGTTCCTGGAGGTTTCTGGCTCTTGCTTGATAAAATCGGTTACAAAGAAACTGCTGCACCATAAACCTCCCACTGATTGCTCTGCACCTTTTGACACATTTTGGCTGCAGCGCAGAGGCACAACTTTTACTTCCGAGGCGATCCTTCTCCGTTTCTGGTTTGTGTCATGCTTTTCACAGTTTCACTGTATTGGAAAGTAGCTGGACAGCGTTTGTAAACAAGTCTGTGACTGCCATTCAAACTGCAACAGAGGAATGTGTTTGCAACCATAGCAATCTCAAGGAGGTTTCTGCCAATCAGCTAGGGAATACACATTTTTCCCTAGTGACAGGTGGTTGCCAGGGGGTCACTGGCCAGTGTGCAAACCTGCATGACCGGGGCTTTAGCAGTCAATTTTCCCTGTGATTGCCATCAACCTCCAACAACCACTCGCAACCGGTCAGGGAATACAAAATTTTATCTCACAACTGATGGTTGCCAGATGGTTGGTGGAACAGTCTCTAGGCCTGTGTGGCTGTGGTCTTATCACGTGATCCTACATTTGTGGAAAATATTGTGCATAGTCTTGTTCCCACATAAGCTGCTGAGTAATACAGGGCTCCACAAGGGACCGTACTGTCCCCCTTCCTCTTCACAATCTCAATCTACACATCTGACTTCCAGTATAACTCTGATGCCTGCTTTTTTCAGAAATTCTCTGATGACTCAGCGATGTTGGGCTGTATCACTGAAGGAAGAAAGAGGAATACAGGGGCATGGTCGGGGACTTTGTGGACTGGTGCAACCTCAGCTGCCTTCAGCTAAATATTAGTAAAACCAAGGAGATGGCGATTGACTTTAGGACGAAGAGGCCCACTCCGCCTCCAGTCACCATTCAAGGCACAGAGGTAGAGGTTGCCACTAGGTTGCCCAGGTACCTGGGCGTGCAGCTGGATGACAACCTGGACTGGTCCTGCCACATGGAGGTCGTATAGAAGAAGGGGCAAAGTTCCTGAGAAGGTTAAAAGTCTTCAACATCTGCAGACCTCTCCAACTCACCTTTTACCAGAGTCTGGTGACTAGTGCACTGTTCTTTGCTGTGCGGCTCACAGAGAAGTTATGTCATGTGGTAAGTGGTCACGTGTGTGGAAAACCTCAATATTATGCTTCTTAAAGGCCATATTTATGATGTACAGACAAGTGACCTACATTTTATGGTTGGAAGACTTGAATGGTGAGGTCATTTGAAACACAGCAACATAATGGGCAAAATATCTAGCTGAAATACAATCTATACAATCTCTCCTTATGCAAATTAATTTAGAACATGCCAGACAGATTCTGACAGGCTGAGATATCACCAGTAGAGACACATGGACGAGACATGGACAATAAAAAGGACCAAGTCTTTAACGGCTGTAACTGTTTGTTTTGCTTTCAGTGTAGAAGCATGGCGAAATCTTACAAACGTCCAACTGTTTTCTGTAAGGCTGCAGTCCAATGCATGGACAGTCAATAAGCCTGTCTGCCAACAAAAGTTGGCATTGACCATCAGCAGGCGACCATATACATATGCCGCGTAGCGGTGCGGGCGGCGCAGGTTCGAGTCCCGGCCTGTCGCCATTTCCCGCGTGTCTTCCCCCATATCTCTCGTCCCAATTTCCTGTCTCTCTCCACTGTCAATAAAAAGCCGCTGTGGCCAAACAAAACAAACCAAAAAAACAAAAACAATATCATTGCCGGGTCCTGTGCTTTATGTGCTTTCCATGTCCCTCTATATTAGTAGCTCTCAGGTGTTTTTTTCTATATTCTCTTGTCTCCCTGGTGGAATTCTCCCTATACTGGAGTGGTTCTGTGTTTAATCCCCTGATTTTCTTTGAAATTTTCCCAATTTTCTCCTCCATTTGCTTCTTCACTTCCCCTTCAGATTTCCACCACTTCCCATCCTCTCCTCTCATTCTTCGCATCTCATTTTTGCTCTGCCTTTTTGACTCATCCACCTCATCCACCCTTGTTTCTTTTTTCCTTTTCCTCTGCTCTCATCACCTCTCAAACTGTCTTCTCATGCCTTCCTTTCTATTTTACTACTCATCTCCTCGCCCCCTCCTTCTCACCCTGTGTAGCTGCCCAGCTCACTGCTTTGGTGTGTAGCCATGCATCACCGTGACCACCCTGCCTGCACCCGCTGTTAAACTATTCCTAGGAGAGCTCACCTGTGAATGCAGGTTCTGTTAAGAAGAAAGGAGATGAGAGCAGAGAAAGTAATGAAAAACAAGTCCCATTCTCGTGAACAGCTTGAAGTGATGAGATACAATTTTTTGAAAATGTAGTGTACAAAAGCATATCGTTCGGTTATATTATATTATGTCTGAATGCACATACATGTTCTTTTATGGAATATAATAGCTTGTTAGTAACTGAAAACATTTTACAGATTAAGGGGAAAAAATCACAGAGAAGCCAAAAGCAGTGATGCTGTTTTTATATTGATTTTGTTTAAACTATTATATAAAAAATTCTCCACTCGCTCTGTGGGCAGTCTTTGTCCTTCAAGTTTAGGTCCTCTACCAGAGGCCTGGGAGCTTGAGGGTCCTGCACAGTATCTTAGCTGTTCCTAGGACTGGAGAAAGAGCTCAGATGTTGTTCCTGGACTCTGGTGGAGCCACTTCCCCAATTTGGAGGTCACTGCCCCGAGTGATTACCACGGCGATTACTGTTGCCTTCACCCTCCACATCCTCTCTAGCACTTCTTTCAGCCCTTGGTATTTCTCAAGATTCTCGTGTTCCTTCTTCCTGATGTTGCTATTTCTTGGTATTACTACATCTATCGCTAGATGAACAGCCACAAGGAGCAGTACCCTCCATGGAAAAGACAGCTAAAGGCTAAGATCAAAGCAGAATGGAGGGAAGTTAGCCAGCTATTAGAGTTGCAGAAAGGTGTGATGAAGAAAGGGGTGCCCGAGAAATACAACAAGCTGTCCATACCTGAGGCCTTAGAGACTGTCAAGCAGAGACTCACAGCCTTGGCTAACCGCTTGGAGAGGTATACCAGAGAGATAGAATCCAGGAGAATAAACCAGATGTTCTCTCAGTGGCAGGAGAACAATATGAGAACAGCACCCCCACCAAGGCTGGAGATGGAGCAATACTGGAAGAGCATATGGGAGAAGGATGCAACACACAACACCAATGCTCAGTGGCTAGTGGATCTAGGAGCACACCACAGCAGCCTCCCTGAACAAGCTCCAGTAACCATCACAGTGGCAGACCTCCAAGAAAGAGTCTCACATATGAAGACCTGGACAGCACCAGGCCCTGATATGATTCACATCTACTGGCTAAAGAAGCAAACTGGACTCCATGAGCGCCTGGCAACATAAATGAACCAGCTGCTAAAGGCTAAGACGCACCCAGAATGGCTGACTAAAGGTCAGATGGTCCTGATCCACAAGGACCCCCAGAAGGGACCGGTCGCATCCAACTACCGGCCAATAACCAATAATAACATGGAAACTACTGTCTATACAAGATCAACAGGACCCTAAGAGCCGTCATCAAGAACTCATTGGGAATGTAGAGAACAACACTAGAGGCCAACTTCAAGCCCATTGCACAAGTCACCATCAAATGCGGGATTTACCAAGGAGAACCTCAGTCCCCACTGCTGTTCTGCATAGGCCTGAACCCCCTCAGCCTGATTATTAACAAGACTGGCTACGGATACTGACTACAAAATGGAGCAACCATCAGCCACCTCCTGCATATGGATAACATCAAGCTGTATGCCAGGAGTGAACAAGATATCAATTCACTGATCCACACCACTAGGATCTACAGCAATAACATTGGCATGTCATTAAGACTGGAGTTGGATGGTAACAAAGAGAAGGAAGGTAGTCAGAACTGAGGGGATTGCACTACCAGAAGGCAACATTACAGACACTGAAGACAGATACAAAAACCTTGGAATCCCACGAGCAAATGGGAATCATGAAGAGGCTGCTAGGAAAGCTGCAATCTCCAAATACCTACAGAGAATAAGGCAAGTCCTAAAGAGTCAGCTGAATGGGAAAAACAGCATCCGGGCAATCAACACCTACGCCCTGCCAGTTGTCAGATACCCTGCTGGGATAATAAGCTGGCCAAAGGAAGAAATAGAAGCCACTAACATCAAGACAAGAAAGCTCCTTACCATGCATGGAGGGCTTCAGCCCAAATACAGCACCCTGAGACTGTACGCTAAGCGAAAGGAAGGAGGTCGAGGACTAGTGAGTGTCAGAACAACTATCCTCGATGAAACAACAAAGATCCATGAATACATCAGGAACATGGCCACAAAGGATCTGGTGCTTAGTGAGTACCTCAGGCAGCAGAAACCCAAGAAAGAAGAGAAGCAAGAACAGGAACCATCATGGAAGCACAGGCCTCTGCATGGCATATACCACCAGCAGATAGAGGAAGTGGCTGACTTAGAAAAATCCTACCAATGGCTGGACAAAGCTGGACTGACAGACAGCACAGAGGCACAAATCATGGCAGCACAAGCACAAGCCCTGAGCACAAGATTGATAGAGGCTGGGGTGTACCACACACGGCAAGACCCCGGGTGCAGGCTGTGCAGAGATGCCCCTGAGACAATCCAGCATGCAAGATGCTACCAGGCAGGCCATACATGGAGTGCCATAACCAAGTGGCCAGCATAGTATACAGGAACATCTGTGCCGAGTATCACCTGGAAGTCCCAAGGTCAAAATGGGATACGCTGGGCGCCCGGGTGGCTCGGAGGTGGACCAGGCAACCACATGTATATGCCGCTTTGCGGTGCGGGCAGCACAAGTTCGAGTCCCGGCTTGTCGCCGATTTGCCCGTGTGTCTTCCCCCGTGTCTTTCCCCCATTTCCTGTCTTGCTATACTGCCAACAAAGCCGCTGAGGCCAAAAAAAAAAAAAAAAAAGGGATATGCCCCTAAGGGTAGTTGAGAATGACCAAGCTAAGATCCTGTGGGACTGTGAAACAGACAAACTTGTGATGGCTAACCAACCGAACATCATGATGGTGGACAAACGAAGGAAGAAGGCCGTAGTGATAGACGCTGCAATACCAAGTGACGGCAACATCAGGAAGAAGGAACACGAGAAGCTCGATAAATACCAAGGGCTCAGAGAAGAGCTAGAAAGGATGTGGAAGGTGAAGGTAACAGTGGTCCCATTATTATAATACATTAAAAAAATTGCACTTAGTTGAATCAGAGTGGTGCCTTTTTTCATTTGTATTTTAGCAATGTTCACATGAACCAGGAAGCCGCTAGTTGAATTGCAGGTGTAAGGACCCAAACGCAGACTCTACTGGCAGGCTGGTTTAACAGAAAGCACACCTTTAATCATGGAAAAACAAAAAACACAACAGACCAAAAATCTAGAGAAACAGAATATATAGCAGAATCCAAATTCACATATAGAGGAAGAATGGGAAGATAAATATCATTAAAAAGACAAAAGATGACTGAAGCTATTAAAACACATACACCTCAGAAATATAGCTGCACTCCTGTTGGGAGTTACCTCATTTGCTCGACTCGAGCAAATGAGAGAAAAGTTCATTTCCGTCTCCATCCTCTTTATGTCGCCACATTGCTTCTAGTGTGAATAACGCATTGACTTTGTCATTAAGCATTCATATCTCACGCATCTTTGCATGATTATACGCTTTAATTAACATTAGCCAATATAGCTTCCTGTCCTAGTTTTAGTTTTATTGTTCAACAATAAAATTACAACGATAAACATTGCTAAGAAGTTCAACATTTACATGAGTTCAGCCTGTGACTACATGCAACTGTATCCAATTTTTTTCTAGGCTGTAAGAAAAAATAAAGCTATTATATGTTACTTCTAGCTTAAATCCAGCCTCTGTAAACAGCATTTGTAAAAGAGTAAATCTGGAAGTTTTTTTTCCCTTGTGGATGCACCTTTTAAATTAAGATGTAAACATCTTATCAGTACAGAAATATCAACTCAAAAATGTGGTGTAGCTCTTAAAATGTTCTACACACACACACACACACACACACACACACACACACACACACACACACACACACACACACACACACAC
>JAVDPK010002623.1:488048-519991 GCA_034780415.1 Cichlasoma orientale | reverse complement strand
CGCTTTCACCCCCCCCCCCCCCCCCCCCAAAAAAAAAAAAATAAATAAAATAAAAAACATTAAAACGTTGAAATGTGGCACAGAGAGTTCAGCAGTTCTGTTTGGAGATCAGATGCAATCCTCATGCTCTCAATCTGCATCTTGTTAGCATAGCTTCACCTGCCACTCACTCACCCCTCAACCCATCACACATTCACAATGTATAATACATACAATATGACCCTACCCCAGCCCACGCTAACTTCATTACACATGACTAAATGAAGACCATATGACATCTGTGCCCAATAACACTGTGTGTGTGCTTGCTGTATACATGTCTGTGGTGTCTGTAAGGCACGGGTTAAGGAAGTTCACTGGGAAATCTAAACCATTTAAAAACATTACAGCCATATTATGTCTGGCTACTCTATACCTGTGACTTTCCTGTGGCTTTTATTCAATTTTAGGTTAATATCCCAGAATTGGTCACCATCTGTTGCATCCTGTATCACTACAGGCGTATCTATACTCTATATGTTTTTATACTTGTTCATTAAATTCATTAAATGTATTAAATATTTTTGCATTGTGACAGATCCAAATACTCATTCATTCTGGATCATTATTTTTATTTTATTTTATTTTATTTTATTTTATTTTATTTTATTTTATTGCTAAGCCATTTATTCTCTTGTGGTCTTATTTCAGCATGTCTAAATCAAGTTAAACGCTGCTTAAATTCTCTATGTATCTTTCCACTCCCTTCTTATTTCTTCATGCCCTGTTAAGTAAAACAAAAACAGTATGAAGGGAAATCATGTGCGTATCAACTGTAAAATTGACCTTTGTTGATTCAGCCACTCTTCCTTCGTTTTTTTTTTTTTGGATCCCCTTCTACAAAGTTTTCCTTGTTATTCATGAGATTCAAGCAGAAAACAGTGATGAACAAAGAATAGACATTCATATACATATTTTTTTGTGTTTGACGACTTCTTGCTAGTGTTGATGTTAAAATAATAACAAAATGTGATATAAATTATTATTATTTTCCTGTTATAAGCTTTTAGAGTCAACTGCAAGTGATCAATATCAAAGGCACAAAAAGGCACAAATATACCTTTTCTTACAAAATTATTGTGTTTCAGATGTTTCCCTGTCTTACTTAGGTTGTGTGTGTGTGTGTGTGTGTGTGTGTGTGTGTGTGTGTGTGTGTGTGTGTGTGTGTGTGTGTGTGTGTGTGTGTTTAGGGATTTTGAACTAGGATTAGCAGTGTGCGCATGTGTGTGTCTGTAAGTTTAAAATCACTGATGTCAGAGATGTCAAGCTAGTGCTGACAGGAGTTGAAAATGTCAGAAACACACCAGATGCTCCATCAACACACACACTCACACACACACATACTGATTGTCACACACAGCAGCTGTGCTAGTTGGACTTAAACACAACCTTTAAGTGTCATGCAAGACCCACCTAGTCAATCATGATCTCTCTCACTCTCTCTTTTCCTGAGTCCATCTGTCTGTCTCCTTCCCAGTAGATGCACAGGCTCGCCCTTGGTCAGTACACAGGCCAGCCAGTGAATCAATTTAATCTCTATTAACTGTCACAGAGACACACACACACAGAGACAAACACAAAAACACATCCTCTCCTGCCCCAGTATGCCAGTGAGTCAGTTTCAACCCAATTAGCATACAGAGGATTTCAATGTCTCTCTTTTTCTCTTCCTTTCGCTCTAACACACACATACATACGTGTGACGTGCCACCCACCCTAGCCTTGATGTGGCAATGAATCAACCCAGTTTCCATTGAGAGCACCCCACCAACACACACATACACGCACATACACACACACACCTACACATGTAACTAATTAAACACCTGGTGCTTCTTGGCCTGGCTAATCGGAGATTAATTGCTTCCTTGTTGTAAAGGACCTGTGTGTGTATGTGTGTGTGTGTGTGTGTGTGCTATTTCTATTTAAACTCTATGGAGACATATAATAAAGTATTGATGCATGAAATATTTTAGGTGCTTGTGTGAGTTTTTTGATTTTTTTTTCTGAGTATTAAGCTCATAGCCAAAAGTCAGATTTTTCAACCCCATAAATTACACCCCTTTAGCCTCCTCTGGTGCTAAGTCGTTCTTAAATACAGTCAAGGTGCAATCAATCACACTGTAACAAACACATCAGTGCTAACCCAATGCATTGCTTTCATTAAAATAAATCAGTGTAATTTATTTGTAGAATTATTTTCCTTCAATAAACACATAAAGAAATGAATAAATATCAAAGCACAGTTAGCATAGTGGTTAAATGATTGTTAAAAGGTTAGTAAAGTGCTCAAAAACACACTGAATAAATAAATATTATGAAATAGTAATTAAAAACAAAGACGATAACTGCTGACGCTATAAGAAAACAATATATTTAAAAAGAAAGAAATAGAAAAAGTAAAGAAAATAAATGTTAAGATTCACAATGATCAGTGCTAAAAACTGCACACGCACACATGCTTCCGCACATACACACACCGCATCAAGGTTAATGCATTCCTAACACAACATAATTTGTTCCATGTACGACAGGTAACGCACTTTAATGCTTTAATAAAGCAGTGCTGAACACTGAGTCTTTCACTTTAGCTGCTGCTGTGACTGAATAATCATTTTTATGGGTGAAACTTAATCTACCTATAAATTGCTTTGTTACAGCCCTCGGTGCATTTACAGTGAAAGACTCTCATAACCCCCGGAGTGTAGCTCTAAAGGTGCTTCTGTCTGGGTGTCTCCTGCTAGATTTGCATAAATGTTAGTCCTTAACCTTAACCATTTTACTGATGTCAGCCTACACATTTTACCATTAACTCTGTTTCTGCCAAAAGTTAAAAAAAAAAATAAAATAAACAAATAAAAAACACCAGAGCTCTTTACATTGATAGCTTTGTCCAGTCCAAGATTGACATTTAACGCTCTTTGTTGGCCGATAATTTTCAGTGATGCGTGTTTTGTTGTGTTTTTTCACATCACATTATGTGTGTGTTTTGCAGTGAAAGGACCGTCAGTCTGTGGGCTTTCATACTTCAGACTCTGTGGCTTTCCCATGAAGAGTCATCAAGGAAAAACTGGCTCACAATATCTAACTGCTACAATATTTCAGCCAAAACTCTGCACTGAGCTTTTTTACTTGTTTGATTTGGTTTATGTCTCTTCACCGCTGCATCTGTCTCTTAGGCATATATCACTGGACTTGTTATATACAATAATTTTTAAAGTTAGAGCAGCTTTTAAAATCATTTAATGCATAAAGTTAGAGTTAGTTTTGAGCAACCCTATTTTGCTCTTACTTTAATATTCCTCTGAGATCGCCACGAAGAAGATTTTACAGGGCCGCGCTTCTTTGTTGTGGTTTATCACCTGCATCATTACATTGTTTCCCCTTAATTATTACATGAGCCCACATTGTAATTTAGACAAATTGGGACAGTTAATAGGTAAGAATCTGGCAAGTGTCAGCGTGTGATTCAGTTTGTTTTTGGAGAAAGGAAATCCTGCACTGGGAGAAAAAGATGTTTATGTTCTGCTGAATTTCTCTTTTTGACCACCTTTGCCCCAGTGTCAGTTTTATTATCTGTCTTCTGAGGTTAATTAGTCTCTGCGCGACCCCTCTCAGTTTTTTAAAATCGTTTTTACATTTTGCTTCACACCATCTTTTTACTTTTACTGTTTTCTTTATTTCCATTCCACCCACCCTTCCTCAGCCTCTTGTTTTTCAAAATCCTTTCCCATCACTTCCTAGCTCTCTGCGATCCCCAGCTCTGTTTTCTTTGGACTTTTCTTAGTCCATTTCCTTTTCTTTACTTTCATTTTTTTCATCAATCTGCAGCATTTTCTTTGGACAGCATCCATCCTGGATAACATTTTTTTCTTCTTCTCCTTTCCCTTCCACCTCCTTTACTCTAAGCCTCTCACCTCTTTGCATTTATTGATGCTATTCATTTTTTTTGCCTCACATAGCATTGTCTCTGCCTCTTGACTTCACTACTTCATCTTCCTAATCCATTCTTGACCCCTTTCTGACTTCTCTTTGTCAGCACACAGCTGTCCTTTCTTAAATCTCCACTTGCTCCCTTTTTTGTTTGCTTATGATTTAAAAAAACAAAACAGCTGTTTCCTGATTATAAAACCAAACTGTCTCCTTTATTGTTACATCATAAAAATTAATAAATCAGTTGTCTTTGAAAGCTGTTCTTTAATAATAAATACTTTGTAATATTAACACAATACAGATGTTCAAAAAGTTTAAAGGTCACAGCTGTTTCCAGTCAATCATGATTCACCGATGATTACTCCTTAAATATGAAAATACAGACATGATTAGAAAATCACTGAAACGGGGAAAATTTCCCTTCGTGAACTGAGCGGAGACTCCATGCATGTCCTAATGGGGCTGCAGAAAAAGAGGTCAGCTGAGCGGGAAGAGGAGAAGTGCAACACACAACTTTTGACCGCACGGTTAAATAACCACTAAAGGTCTAGTTTATGCAACAAAAAAAAAAAAAAAAAAGGAGAGAGAGAGAGAGAGATAGACTACAAGTTAATGTGTTCAACAAGTAGTATTAAACTCTGCAAATTCTGCTAGTGATATATGCCCATGTATATGGTGAGCAACTGCTTTAGTGCTGAAAAGAAAAAAGAAAGAAAAACTAAGGAATGAAAATGAAAAGATTAGGTTGGCTGTAGCGAAATACACTTGGGATACAAGCGACTAAAACCAAGCTCACATGCATGAAATACATTTAATGAGACAAGAAGATTGTTTGCACAAGGATGTTGACTAAAAATGCTTATCCCTGTGTGCGGTGCATCAACAATCCCCCCCATAAGTGCACAAGTAAGCCCCATCAAAACCTGGGCTTTGTTGTGAATAATCTCTAGCAAATGGAGCAGCTGCCCCATTTAAAGTACAAGAGCTTGGCAACGAGTTCTCCTTTCAACTTCCAAAGCAGGGATTTTGTGTATGGAAAAGGTAATGCAAGAAAGCAGACACACTTATAGTGTGAGCAAGTTTTTTTTTCCCCACACGCGAGAGGCGTGAGCAACTGTTCACTTTTGGAAAAATCTCCACTGAAATAAATTTTCTCACTGATAGAGTTACAATAGCAACGGACCAAATGTCACATTAAACAAACATTAAACCATCCATGTAGAGATTTCATTATGAGTAAAAATGAATGAACGAAGTGAAGCCAGTGTGAAGTACCAATATCTGAAGTTCCTGCTCTTCAAAAGTGTCACTTGCTTTAGATTTAAATGCAGAACTTTATAAATAAGGAGTTTTTTTTAGAACTTTAAATTGTATGTATGTTTACAGTATTCTTTGACTGAGAGGTGATACTGATATCTGTAGCAGGCATCTGTCTGCTCAGCTTCACATCGGCTACTTGGAGTAATTGCCTGGACTTCTTCACCATGTTAGTCTGTGACTTTTGGAGCATTTGCGATGCAATTATCTTGCAAATATTGTTCCTTGTTGTGTTATTAACTTACTAACTGCATATCCAAGAAGTGTGTTCTTCAGTTTGTGAAATCTAGTATTTTATTTGTTACATTGCCTTATCTGGGTATCTGTGTCTGTGGCTGCATCTTGCTAACCAAGCATTATTTGATAACTTAGCATTTATCCCTCTTGTCTGAATATGGTCATTTCTGGCTAAAAAAAAAATGCGATTGACACAATACTAAAAGTGAGCATTTCACACACTCAGTGATTTCATGGTGGTTATATTTATATCTTGTCTGCATGGACCTATCTACCCTTACCAGTTATTACTGTGCTGTTCTTTCAAACATGCTAAAGCGAGTGAAACCTTTTAGAACAAAATTTGTAGTGTTTCTTTGGCTGACCTGGTAAAAAGGTCCCCACATGTGAGGTTTTATGGTTAAAGCCAGCTGTTAGAAGCACACCTCACACTGATTTAGCCTTCGCTACAAACTATTTTGCTTCAAACTCTTTTAAATGGATGTATTTAATATTTACATAACATTATTTACCTAAATATTGAACTTCTACTGTGAGCATATGTTGGAATCTGGGTGACTGAGAAAAAAAAAAGTCTAATCTGTTGCTAGTGTCTAACCAACAGAAGGTATTAGAGGGTGGTTACAATGAGTGCATTACTTAACATCAAAACAAAAAGACTGTAGCCATCTGGCAGCATCTCAACGTGCTGGAGCAATATGTGCCAGAGCAATCATCCAGTAAATCAATAATCTACTCCTTTAGTGATGGAACATGTACTCAGAACAGGGAGAAAGGTAATTTTTCCTCATTGTTCAGTGAGTTGAGTAATAGAAGCTTTCAGGTACATGAAATTTCTTAAGGCCAGTCATGGTGAGGCAGCACCTGATTGCATAGGAGGATCATTACAAAGACGGACTGATCAGTTGGGTCAGTACCATGACCTACAGTACCACATGAATGGACTCTTTATCAATCCCACCTGAAGAAAGCACAGCACTGAAGCTCTTTCTTTGGCAATATACTTAGACAGAGCTGGCAAACGTCCCACCCAGCATTCAGTCTGTTCTGCAGTGATGAGTATTCGTCAGGTGGGAACAGCAGGGAGGAGCTAAGTCATCAGGAACGATGCTAGATGTCTCTTCCCTCCAAGGAAGAAGGTAAGGATTTCTCCCTTTCACGTGGAACCCAGGTTGATCTGCTGTAGTTGCTCCTGCAGTGGCAGCTAACTCACACTGTCATGAATTGGACTCGGTCAAATCACTTTCTTTGATGGAATAAGGTTTTAGTTACTAATTTTATTCCACCATTTGCATTTGTGGCATTTTCTGCACCTGACACAATTTTCCAGGTTAACGGTAGAGTTCCTCACAATGTGCTGCTGGCGTGCCGCTCCCAGTTCAATTCAGTTCAATTCAGTTTTATTTATATAGCACCAAATTACAACATCCGTCGCCTCAAGGCGCTTTATATTGTCCAATATTACAGAAAAACCCAACGATCAGAAGTAAGAGCTCATACTTTAAAAAAAGGGGAAAATATGCTCATAGAAAACTGACAAAGGAAGGCAACAGCAAATGGCCTTAAAATGAACCACATCTCTATTCTGCCCTTTCACTTTCACCCCTCCTAATTCTTCATAAGTCCACTGTATTTTTGTTGGAATCTCCGTGCCATAATTTCTTTCTCTGCCGCTCTCCTACTTCTGTTTTTCCATCTCTGCTTAGATCTCTCTGTCATTCTGTTTTCACTGGACTGCCTCCTGATGGGACCTACACACACACACACACACACACACACACACACACACACACACACACACAGCTGACTTCCATTAAGGAAAACTGGAAACCAAGACAATCCCTTATTGTCAGGTAGAATTTCAGGCTCTGGTCTGAGGTGCAGGAGCAGTTCAGCTGATGCTGACTGAGCGCTCCAAAGAGCCACTGTAAGGAGTGGCCTGTCAGGACTCACATTCATACATTCATAGAAGTTTATATATTAAATGTATTTTTAAACACAGGGTCACTATGTTTTATATAAATCTCAGATCATTCTAAAAAATATTACTTAAGTAACAATGTTACAACACTGCATCGTCTAATGATAACTGTACTGGGCTGGAACACACTCGTCTTTAACAGATGTTGACAGGAGTGTTCAGCTGCACAGATGTGAAACTTTGTGACTGCATGCTGCCAAGTTCTGCTTGTGTCTCATCAAAATGTGAGCAGCAACTCCGGCTGAAGTCTGACACCCCAGACAGCTAACAGCATAATGCCAAGTGAATCACGCTCTCCACTGTGCAGGTATTTGTGAAGAAAACTTCTATGACAATGCTATCCAAAATATCCTTAATTCTTACGGGAACCTTTCAGCTATGAGCAGGTTGATTAAGACGGAACAGATTCCCTATGCTGAGTGACTGCAGCCATCAAGTTCTCACTTTCCCACTGCTGCTGTGTGTTACTTGTGCGTGTGTTGAAGTAAGGGTTTCACTTTACCGCAGGGTTCAGGAAGTCGAGAAAGCAGGGGGAGACTGTCTGAGACTGTCAAGCCTGGCTTATAAAAAGACCCCAAGAGAGATAGAAGGAGTGATTGAGCAAGCAAGGGAGGGAAAGAGAAAGAGAGGAAGGGAGGACAGAAGGAAGGGGAGAAGGAGGTGAAGGGAGTGAGAGGAGGCGGACAATAAGGCTTTTGATGAGGCCTTTCTGGGGAGCATATGTGGGTCACGGCATGAATAAACAGACTTTCACTACCCTGAATTGATGATTTACACACACATCCAGACACACACACAGAGCCACGTTGTGTTGTTTATGTTCCCTTTTTTTGCCATTTACACACCGGTTTACACATATCACTCTTATACAGACACACACACACACACACACACACACACACACACACACACACACAGAGCCACATTGTCTTGTGTTCATTGTTTATGCCTCTCCATTTCACTCATTTATGGATGTGGCCCCAGTGCGCCCTCTCTTTAAATCGGTTGAGTTACTCATACACATAAAATTTGGCCATGTGTCTCTCTTTCACTCACACACCATCATTCCTACACACATGCTCATTGTCTCGCCCTCTGGCTCGCTTTCATTTTCACTGGCAGAGCTACACAGGAGCTGCAATATTTTAAACGGATCTGGAGATTCAGATGTGTTTTAATAAGATGGAAAGATGCATAACAGAAGGGCACAGCTCTTATGTTATAGTCAACAGGGAGACGGCACTTCTTCTTGTTACAGTACTGAAGAATCCTTGGGCAAAATGCTCAATTCTCACCGGTGCTGCTACTGCTTCCCCGCACGGCGAACCTGCGCCAGGCGTGCAGGCAGCAGCAGCATCATCTGAGCTGCTTTTCTTCTTTTAAACCTCGATCTAAATGCTAACATTCATTCCATGTTATAATGATTCACAGACCATAGTGTAATTGTCAAGAGATCAGTCATTTTACAGTCAGATTATTAGAAGATAAATATTGTAAGGGGTCCTGAGGCAATTACCATTTCTATTCAGTGGCTGTTACTCGCTATGATTCCATCATTCACAATCATGTTCTCTCTACTGGGGTTATATTGCTTATGGCTTTCATTATACTCGCAGGTTGTTTTTCTCCTGTTCTTCTCATTGTTAACTTACGATGTTATTTATATTGCGGGTCAACATAAAGCCTTTTCTTCTTTTGACAATGTATTCAGGCCCATTGATCATTACATTACTATTCAGTATACAGTAGAACACACAGTAAAATAGTTATTTTCACAGTGTGAGCAAAACACTCAACAAGTCAGTGAAGTTTTATTCTTTCCAATGAATCTGAGCTACCAGGGAAACCTTCTCAGTGTCTGGATACCAAACACGCCGAGGTTAATGCCAGCCAAGAAAAAACTGGCAACTGCTGAACTTTTTACAGCCATCGTTTCTTTTCTTTTTTCCCCCCCGAGAGATTTAGCAGTATGAACAGCTCCTGCTGCACAAAGGAGAAAACTTTACTAGTCATTCACAGCTTTGTAGTTATTTACAAATCTTTTCTTTTAAAGATAACTATCAGTTTAAAATATCAAAACTGGTATTTAAACTTTAAGCTAAGTGATATCTGTTCATAATTTTTATGGACTAAATTTCTAGGTGTAGCCAAGTGGCGGAAGTGCTTCCACCTCGGTGGCCTCAGAATCTCATCTCTGCTTTTTGCGGATGATGCGGTCCTCTTGGCTTCATCGGGCGGTGGCCTCCAGCTCATAGTGCAGCGGTTCGCAGCTGAGTGTGAAGCGGCAGGTATGAGAATTAGCACCTTTAAATCTGAGGCTATGGTCCTCAGCCAGAAAAGGGTGAAGTGCCCACTCTGGGTCAGGGACGAGTTACTAGTTTAAGTCTCTTGTTCATTAGTGAGGGGTGAGGGGAGCAGATGGATTGGGGCTGTAGCTGCAGTGATGCGGATGCTGTACTGGTCCATCGTGGTGAAGAGAGAGCTGATCGTAAACGTGAAGCTGTCGATTTACCGGTGGATCTATGTCCCTGCCCTCACCTGTGGTCACGAGCTTTGATTAGTGAGCGAAAGAACAAGATCACAGATACAAGCAGCAGAAATTAGCTTCCTCTGAAGGGTGGCTGGTCTCTCCCTTAGAGACAGGGTGAGGAGTCAGTTGAGATGGTTTGGGCATCTGACTAGGATGCCTCCTGGCGCCTCTTGGGTGAAGTGTTCCGGGCATGTCCTACCGGGAGGAGGCCCCGGGGCAGACCCAGGACACGCTGGAGAGATTATATCTCTTGGCTGTCCTGGCAATGCCTCATTGTCCCCCTGGATAAGCTGGAGGAGGTGACTTGGGAGAGGGAGGTCTGTGTTTTTCTGTTTAGGCTGCTGCCCCCGTGACCTGGCACCAGATAAGCAGAAAAAAAATGAATGGATGGATTCGAAATTTCCCCATTCTGGGACAAATAAAGGGATTTTCTATTCTATTGTCTATTCTAAACTACCCTACAGCTAGCCTGGTATGAAACAGCACATGAAATGGTATATGCTGGTTACAACTAGTCCACAGATTGTGCCATGTGGAACTCTCTGATGTCATTCGAATGCACTCTCATGGGATCTTCTAGCAAAGGCCCGTTAATCAGCGGCCCGTTAATCAACACTGTTTATTTTTAAATATCCCACCTGTCCTCACCTTTACTTTACCAGCATCCATAAAACGGGAGAAAATGTTTTTTTATTAACGCAGCTTTTGATGTTTTTTGCCCAAATTGTGATGCCAGTACTGCTGTTGCTACTTGATATTCACTTGGCTAGACCTCGCAAAAAAAAAAAAAAAAAACCTGAAACCTTTGGCTACACTGGAGACGCACAACCAATTATGTAACAGAAAGTTTAAAATAACAAAAAGCTACCTGACTAAGAAGCCTGTGGACTCTAACCAAAAATCATAAAACAGTTTTTTTCTGTAGTTCTGGAGTCGTTGTAGGATGGTTGATTATGCTGTTTGGCTGTCTTTCCCCATCATAAAACACTACGAGCTACTGTTTATTTCTTTTAATCCTTCTCTATCAAAGTCTCGCGGCCTTGCCTCCGTTTCTCTTTCTGACCTCTATCGTTTCCAACACCACCATTCCGAGCTCCATTTATAGTTCAGTTGATTTTAGAAATGTAATAAATCTGGAGTCGCGTGAAAGCGGCTTATTTGAGTTGAGGACTGCTCTTTTAACTGGCCCGTCAGTTGGTCGTTTGTAGTTAAATCCTCGCATCAAATCCAAGACAAGCTTCAGAGGGACAGAGAAGTGTTTTTGCTAATCATTTGCTGAACGTCTGACAGCATTTTTAAAGCATAACGGAGCGTAAGAGAGCTGGTGTGTTTTCGTTAAATTTGAAGCTCTTTTGTTTCCTCACACTCTCTCACGCGTGCACATTCATATTTTGGAAAAGTCAGTGGAAATACTGATCAGTTACATTAATCGTCATAAAACAATCTCACTTCTTTTCATTTTATCTTCTATATAACTCGGTTCTGTATAATAGTGAGTTATATTTATTTTATTATTTATATATATTTTAAGGCTTCCCCTAAACACTTCCCATACTCCTATATACCGTTCCAACACTCTTATAAACCCTTCATATGCTCTTAAACATGAAGATTTCACAAAAACACAACACCGCAGAGCTACACTACGTGCAGACGTGGATGTGAAGTGGACAAGGAGAGATGCTGAACGTATGGGCACAGCGCAGGACAGCAAATAGACCGATGCTACGGTCACTGAGCCAATCAGCGCCCAGGATACAGAACACAGTGCTGTGGTTGGTCGCCTTCCATTCCATCAGCCAATAGTGTGCCGTGTACAATCTCACACTGGCAAACTTACGCAAGCAGTAGTGACGTACAGTACTGAGTTTCCATTGTGTACAGTATGGTATTCATCTGCTGATGAAATACCCGCAAAATCCTGCAATATGGCGAAAACTCCACGATAGAGAATTAGATATATATATTTTTAAAAACCAGCGATACAGTGAACTGCATATACTGTATATAGGACAGTCAAACAATTGTCCAAACATATATACTGTATATATACAGTATATCTACACAGTACTGCCTTTTGGGGTTCTGGGGCTTTCACGGTTTGTGTAGTTTAAAACCCAAATAATCCCAAATACATGTTTATTTATTTATTTAGGGAAAAAGAAATCAAAAAAAAATTTCAGGACCTGAAAAGGAATCAATTGAAAGCAAATTCATAATAAACAGAAAAGTTAAAGCACATAAAAGTTTTCGCATCTTTGAATTATTTCTTTGAAAGTGCAGAACGGACAGAAATCTTCAAGCAAGAAAAAAATGAAGTTTTGTCAGGTGTGTACTTTGAGTACATGCAGGTTTTCAGATGGGCATGTCTGTAAAGGCTGGTTTTGTTAGGGAGGATCAAGAAGAAACCGAGAGATGAAAAATGTGCCATACTTAATTAACATAATTTTTTAGCTCTTGTCTCATCCTCCTGTGTACTGCAGATCCCTGAGAGTCCAGATGAACTCTGTGTTACATTTTACTTCCTTCCACATGTGTCAGTTTAGCTGGTCCCCATCACTGATTGCCAATCCCAGTGGCCTAACTGGACATATGATACCTAAAAAGGCTGACTCTGTGGTGACGCCAAGTCTTTGATCTGACAGCCAGGGCAGCTTTGATACGTGCTTATCAGTGAAAACAAGGTTCTTCACTCTTTTCCCGTCTAGTCTTCCTCTTCATTCTCTCAGTTTCATTCTGTTCTGGCACCTTCTCCTCTCGCTTTCTTGTCTTCTCACTTCTCTGCTTCTCCTCTTCCTTCTTTTCTTACCCTTCCTGTGCCCTTTCTTCCGCCATCACCTCATACTTCCCCTCTCTCTTATCTCTGCCTCCTTCCAGGCTCTTTTGAACTCATGCATTCTTTCTCCCCTTCTACTTCTTATTGCACTTGTAGCACTCTGCTCACATCCCAGTGGCCCCAACAGTTCAACACCGGTTTGCACGTGCACACACATACACACCCAGGGATCAAATTTAAGTTGATTATCTACTAAACTAGTAAGCTAAGATGATGGGCAGAGTCTGAGTTCCTAACCTCCTTCCCCTCTATGTTATCTAAGAGCATTTATCTCTGTAACCCACGCTTTTATCCAATCTTTCTTTAATTACAAAGTAACCACAGAAATAATCTAAAAATACTGTGAACCTTATTCCTTATGGAATAATATAATGTAAATAAAACTGGCATTTTTGAATTTCTTTAGAGATATTTAGTCACAAAGGCAATTCGAGGCATAAAGGCGGATTCTAATGGGCATTAAAGAATGTGGCCAGTTTATGCACTCCACTTACAATGCAGTGTTCTGAAACCTCGGCTCCCTGATATCCATATGGATTTTACTTTGACCTGTACCACCCACCTAAGCATTGTTTGTAAAGTTACTGTTGTATTTTTGATGCCCTGAATGCAACTTGTGCTGAAAAAGCACTGCAGTGGAGAATGCAGTTTAAAATGAATGCATTTTAAACACATACATGAAAGAGATAAAATGAAATCCATTCAATACCACTCAAATATTTACAGAGATCTCCAACTTGTCTAACTTGCTCACCAAGTGCCTTCTAAACTATTCGAGTGTCGCCTCAGATGAAAGAATTGTGTGTTTTTTTTTCTTTGTCAAAACAGTTTCACAGTCACTCATTGATCTTACCTGAAGTTTGGATTATGTGTTACTGATATAAAGTTTGCTAATCCTTTCATATATGAAAACGGTTCTAAAATGTCACATTGATAAACTTAAATAGAGTTTGCACCTTTCGTATATTTCACCATATCCTTCAAACATTAGAGCGCCGGTCGACACAGCAGCAGCACCGGCAAAAAAAAAAAAAAAAAAAAGAAGTCTGCTTTTAAAATAACAATGTAGTATTGTTGTCCTGTATCACAGTAGCTGTAATGACAGGTCTTCATACTAGCTGAAGAATGGATCTGTCACCAGTAAAATGTGCCTCATAGATCTACTTTACACTTCCACATAGCAGCAGAAAATCAGCCAGTTATTTATGAGTCCTTTGTGTGGTAAACACCCCAAAGACTCTCCAGTGTTTGGTTGGTAAGTTACACATCAGATGCAGCCGAGTGGGGAAATAGTGTGTTATACTGATAGATGGCAGCTCACAGGGGTTACAGTACAAAATGTTCTCTGTGCTTCTTACATGGTGTGCTCTGAAGACTCATCTAACAGGTGGGTCTGACTTTCACTGGTGTCAGGACATGATCCTTAATCATTTTAAATGCTGCTACCTGTTCCAGCTTTTTCTGTCTGCCATGAGCTAATAATTAAGTCCTTTTGGGTTTTTAGCTTAATGCAAGCAGATATGATTCACACTCTTAGACAGGTAAATAAAAATCCTTATCAAAATATATATTGTATTTATATTTATTAATTGACAGCAGATTTTTAAAGCTGTGCCTCCCTTTTGATTTTTTTTTTTTGTAAATTTTAGCCATCACAAAATTCCAACTGCCTCATTTCCTAATTTGCATACAAAATCACCGTTTGCAGAGTTCGACTGGTTCTTACATGAAACATTTTGCTGGAGAACTCGGCTGAGTAACACCGGTTTGCCTGGGAAATCAACTTGATGAAAAAGAAAATACAGGAAGCTCTGAGGTCTAAGCCCATCATGCCTAGCTTCTTTAGGATTGAGCTGGTTTTAAAGAGGTCTGAATTCACAGAGGCACACATTCTCCCTCAGGCAGAAGCACACGGAGGTAAGCGCTTTGCGCCTTACAATTCAGCTGCGAGAATGTCTTTTTTTTTTTTCCCTTGAGGGAAGTGATGTGCATTCTGTGATGAGTGAGTACAAAATGCTGCAAGACTGCAAGAAATGCTAAAATTATCACAAAGAAACTCACGGTGGTCACTCATGGTCTTATAAGAGGATCAAGTCCAAAGTGACTGCTGAGGCATTCTGCTATTTGCATAAACATTCAATCTCATTGCAACATACATATAGAAATTACAGAGTTGTAAACACATCTTTGGCATTTAAAATGCTCTAAATTGCAGCAATTACAGCATAGGTTAGAATATTATTATATCAAAGGCTGAAAAAAATTATGCACTGATTTAAACCTTTTTTTACAGTAATTATTATTATGGTAAGACTTGGCTGGGTTTATTTTCTATTGTTGCATCTAAATAATGTTTTCCAAACTGTTAAAATTAAACATAGAGAGAAAATGACTTGGAAGCACTGCAGCAGCAGAATTTCTACTTCTGAAAGAATTTCATGACTGAAGAAGAGTTTGCATGAGCTGCAACTGCTCTTTCAAAGAACTTGTTTCTGTGGAGGATTGTGGTGTCACGGTGCCATATTATCATCTTCTCTGCAAAGAACTGCTCTTTTTTTCCCCTTGAAATATACTTTGAATTCACACACATAAACGCCGCAGAAGACATTTGCAGGTTGCCCTGTACAACCACAGCCTGTTATTGTGTGCACTGAACAACTCCACTGGAGAAAAGAGAGACTATGAACTGTGCTAAGGGAAGTGGAAAGACTTTGTATTTCGTCTGGGTACCAGATTCTTCTAGGTTTCAAATGTGCAATCTCCCAGTTCAAGGTTCAATTTAATTTATTTAATTTTCTTGGTCAGCACCATTGCTGAACATTTCTAGAAAGAAAATACAATCATAAAAGTAACCAAACAAAAAATCGATATAAACCAGCTTCTCAAGTACAACTTTTTAATATTTTAATAGTTTTTGTTTGTTGTGCTGTCTTCTGGTTGGAAATCATGTAATTATGTCACCTGCCAAACATGTTTGCATGCTGGTCACTATTCCTCCTCATTGGGCAAAATTATATTTTATGGCATTTCCTGCATGCCAGGAGATGTAATTATGTTTAAATGTGACAATAAAAGGTCCCGAGCAAGATTCAGAGTCAGCAACATGATAGCAAATTATACTGAAAGGATCCAAATACACAAGCTTGAAAAGCACTTAATCTCATGTCCTGTGATCATCAACATTGTGTATAATGAAAAACACATTTATTCCATAATTGAGACTGAACTGCTGTTTGTACTGTGGCAAACACAGTAAAATCCCCCGATTGATAACTTTTTTTTTTTAAATGTTTGAATGTGACAGGGTTCAATAAGCAGTAAGAAAAGATTTTATGTAATTATGAGTATTTCAGTTATACTGAGGCAGGGGAGACAAATCCAACAGAGGTTGAGAGGATCAAATGCTTTTTTTAAAAAAAAGTTTCGGCCCTGATTGTATACAAAACAGTAGATGTTTATAGTGTATCAAAGAAAGAAAGAAGCAGTCAAGAATAATGTCCAACACAATGGACTAATGATCAATTACTGTTTCACACATAAAAATTGCTACATTGTACACGTGCAAAGGCCTTTGCCTTCTTCATCATGTCGACAAAGAAAGAAGCTGAACGTGCTGTAAGAACAATCTCACTCTGAGCTCTCAACACTTTATTTTCATTTGGTTTGCTTTTCTGCATTTTTGATTTAAAAAAAAATATATATATATATATATTGTTACTGTACCAGCTTGATTTAGAATCTGAAGTTTCTGGCCCCAACTGATGCTTAGATAGATAAGACAACAATGTTGTTACAGACAAGGAGATTCTGGGGAGGTGAGATCAACAGTAAAAAAAAACTGAAACATTTTTTGAGAGATTTTAATAAGTGGACAATTTAACATAACTACCAGTAGGTTCAGATCTATTTCCTAGTTTGGATTTTTACCTCCTGTTTTTATCAAACAGTAATCTCTCTTGAACACTTGTGCTATCAGTGCGAACTCTTACATGCATCTGCACTCGCAGTCCTCCGCCGAGCTTTTTGGAAGCAGATTTATGAAGCAATAAAAGCTCATCTCCGTGCAACAGTCATACATACAAAAGCACACAGAGACACTGGCACACATGATAACCCAGCCAAGTGCAGGGCTTTGCATATCCTTTTCCTCCTTCAACACATGAGAGACAGATGTTTTCGGTGATATTACATCTGTTTCTGCAACACACAAATTACAGAGAATCATAGACACACACACACGCGCGCGCGCACACACATACGACATCCTGGTTTTGAGAAGGACACGAACACATTTTCTCACTGGAACAAGAGGAAGGTTCTCAGTCCAAGACTGTACAATAGATCCCGACTGCTGGCTCTGACAAACTGAATGAGAAAACAGAAATACATGTATATGAAGAGCAAGATTAAAAGAAAGGGAGACAATGAAAGAGCAAAACAGACAGGAGACTGTGTGTGTGTGTGTGTGTGCGTCTGTGTAGGTGTGTGTGTGTGTGTGTGTGTGTGTGTGTTTGCCATTTAGGCTGCTTACATGAGCAGTTCAATTACTTTTTGTAGCTACGGCCAAAATGGACGGAGGGATGGAGAGATGACTAGTTGGCGAGCTGCTTCAAGGACTCCTTGGCTCTTTGGCTGGAAGGCTGTGAGGAAGGATGGATCGCTGGATGAAAGGATGGATGGATGAGTGCCCCTAAACAAGGCGCCTAATCCCCATCAGCCGTGTCCCGGCTTTGTAGCTTGAGTTCTTAAAATAAACATATAATTTTGAAGAAAACATTGAACACGATTGTGTACATATTTTATAACCTATTGTGATGCAAGTTTTAAATAATGATCAGTGTACACCAGTTCTTTCTTCAGTCCCTTTGCAGTGTGTCTTTCATCATATCTAATGGCATAACTGATAAACCCCGTCTCCCACTTGTCTCTGCTTTCTTTTCATACGAGGCAGAGACAAACATTATATTTATGATACAAATGTGTGTTTACACAATTGTGCATGTTTTTCTTTCTTTCTTTTTTTTGCCTCGGCCTTTTGGCTGAAACAAAAGTGTGGGTGTTTCACCAGAACAACAGTATCTGATACCCTGGGAGCGAGAACCAATGTGGATAGCTAGCAGTTTTTAGGGGGGCAATGCACACACCTGCAGAATCTTTATTTGGAGGAGACACAGTGGCGACACAGATCAAACAGACTTTAGCTTGTTTGCTGTTAATAGTTTTGATTAGAATTGAATATTTCACCAGGTTAACATCATGGTTGAGCTCTAACTTGTCCCGTCTGCGAGACGTTCACTGCACAATGCCCCCCACGCCCAGCAGTGGCGTCCTTACCACTGGAAAAGTTGGGGATACTGTATGAGGTTGTTTCCTATCTGATTTTTTCAGTGCTGTCTAAACGGGAGACTAATTCTGCAACTTCAAAAATTGTCAAGAAAAAAGTTCTCAAAAAAAGAGAAAGTTTAGATTATACATGCTTTTTATATCTTTTGTGGGTTTAAATCAGCCTTGACAATCAAGCCATCAGTCAAGCCAGTTTTAAATTCTCTTCCTCTTCCCCTCCCCTCGGCCCACCACCTGTCACTCTTAGCATGCATCATGCATTTACAAATTCACACACAAATGTGCACAAAGACCCCCCACTCAGCCCCCCTTGACAAGCACCCCACATTTTAACTTCAAAATGGGCCTTTTTTGTGGAGCTGTCACAAAGTCATCACACCCTGGTTTAGTCAGAGATGGAGAAATAGATTGAGAGAGGAGGGGATATTGACACAGAATGAGTAAGAGTGAAAGAGTGTGACAGAGAGAGATGTCACCCACGCTCCTTTGCTCTCTCTGAACAAGTCGCACGGTACCAACTAACTGACGCGGCTCCCATGTTCAACTTTAAAAAAAAAAACTGACGTTAGAATTTCTGCCTTTTTTCACTTGTTAAAAGGCTTTCAAGGTCTTTGTAGACTTTGGTAAAAGGCAGCAGAAGAGCAGAGGTGTATGCAGCTTCCCAGTGGAGAAAGAAACAGTAGCTCAGGTGTCTAGGGTGCCGCTGCGCAACTGAAGAAAAGTCTTGTCAGTACTGAACTGTGTGAACTGATGGTTTGCATTTCAGAGTTACCTTTGGCAGTGGGTTTGAGTTAAACAATAGAAAAGTGTAACGTCAGAAACAAGTTCCCTGTGCTATTCCAGCTATAACTACCTATATATATTTTTTGTTGTACTGTTGCATCTGTGTATTGTCTGAAAGCTACATTGTTAATGACCCAAATTTCCTTTTCCTGGACAAAGAAATAACTTCTGAAACAGGTTTAAAATATAATCCAATATGTTCTGCCCCATGGACTTTAAATGAATAGACTTTAAACTTATGATCTATAAAATTGGGATGAATCCCAAAGCAAGGCGCTACCCTGAGGAGAAAAAAGAAAAAAAAATCTGGCTCTCAACGGGGCACCTAGCAGCTGATGATTACGGCAATCTCTCCAGGAACCTGAAAGATTTACAGCTTATCTTGTCTTTTTCTTTCTGTGTATAAGAACTAAGCACTAATCTTAAATAGCGTACATTTCTCGGCTTTTAGACAAACAAAGGAAACTCCAGGATGAGCTGGCAAATGAGCAGCTCTAAAGATTTTGACTTGGTGATGTATTTATTTTTATATTATTATATGTCCAGGAGATAAATAGAAAATAGGTGTTCTATTAGAGTTATGTTTCTCTCTTTTTAGATTTGGGTTCTGCAGTTTCATGTGTTGAATAAAACATACGCACATTAGCAGGGCTTCCATCCATCCATCCATCCATCCATCCATCATTCATCCATCCATCCATCCATCCATCCATCCATCCATCCATCCATTCATTCTCCTCCGCTTATCCTTGTCAGGGTCGCAAGGGGCCCAGCTATCATGGGGCGAGAGGCAGGGTACACCCCGGACAGGTCGCCAGCCTGTCGCAGAGAGACAGACACCCATTCACACTCACACCTATGGGCAATCACCAATTAACCTAACCCCACTAAGAGCATGTCTTTGGAAACCATTTCTGAAAAAAGCTACCTCTTGCAGGAAACTGATGTGATAAGAGTCTCTATAATATGCAGTAAATTTTCTCTTCAGGAGAAGCAAAGGTGGAAAATTGGAAAATTCATGGAAATTGTTTGATTCATCGCTGCAACGCAATCTGCATTACTATTTTTTCTCAGTCACTTTGGTAGATTTCTCAAATCATTGCTAACGTTTGTCAAAACAATTCTCACACGCAGTGTAACATAATTGTTTACCTATTTAGCTCTCAGTAATAACACTTCATGATACATGTCAGTGATAGATATCAAAGTCATTGTGTCATTGTTTTGTGGCAATGCTCAGCTAGAACACAATGTTGTCAGTGTTATGGTGTATGTTGTGAATTGTCCAGCATAAATTATGGTTAGTTTAAAGGACAATTATTGAACTGCACAAGGCTACATGTTTTCTTGTTGCATATATTAATGTCAAGGTCATAAAGTTATTATATGTGAGTTATTATATGGACTGTGAGAGCCTGGACAGGATTAACATTGACACCTTTAATGTTTGTGCTGCCGTTTGCTCAGAGACCATGTAAAAAAAAAAGAAAAAAGATTATTTTACAGCACTGCAAAAAAAAAAAATTAAATCTATTACAGCAGATGCCTGTAGAGGCTGGATAAGATGTGCCAAACACCCTTTCTGCACTGCACCACAAAGGAAGATATCCATTGTATTGTTGGTAAGACTGAAAGACGGGAGCCTCAGGAGACGTATAATGACTACAGAACAATTTACCATTTAAGGTTTTATGTATATGTATATATTTCTGAGTTTGCATTTCTTTCTCCTTATCCAATGCAGTAAAGTGCAATATGCAGGACATATTATTATTATTATTATTATATAAATAATTGCATTTAATTACTTGTTCAAAAGAATGAGAGATTTTATTTTATATAATTACAACAACGTGAAGGTCAAATACGAGCTAGACGGTCTAGAGTGACTAAGAAAAAAACAATAAACATGAAATATTAATTAAATCAACATTAAATTTTGATAAATCTATCTTACATTGAGAACAGTTTTATTAGTGAGGATTAACTGGTAACAAAGTTCTGTTGCTTCACATACTTTCAGTTAAAGTCAAAAGCGTGGACAGGTATCTTTGGTCTTATGCATATGTTTTTGGGGTTTCCCTTTCAGAGTGCAACATTTTGGGTAGAGAGTATTTAAATTATTCATACAAATGTCAGTTACTAAGGGTTGCAGCAGATTGCACTGAATTTAACACCAAAAGGGGAGGCTGGCTGGCACAGTTGGCAGTCAGGAAATGATTATGTCTTTCCCCATGTCATGCAGTAGGACGCTGGGACCGATGTTCATGGCAGGAGGAGAGGAGCTGCCAGTGAGGAGTTGGGGTTATGAACCAGAGCTGAACAAGCAACTGCACGACCACTAAGTGAAGTCAGAGAGTAAATAAAGTGTTGGACTAAGTCAAAAAATGCTGCGTCCTGTTTGTGTGTTGGGGTTCAAACTTGT
This sequence comes from Cichlasoma orientale, assembly GCA_034780415.1. NCBI lineage: Eukaryota > Metazoa > Chordata > Actinopteri > Cichliformes > Cichlidae > Cichlasoma > Cichlasoma orientale. The sequence goes on along the minus strand of JAVDPK010002623.1, from coordinate 498,567 downwards.
TGCATTAGCGCCCAACTTTCCCCAACAGTGGATATGTTGGACCTGCAGCCAATAAAGCCCGTGCAAGCCTGGGACAGATCCTGGCAGAGTTGGCCGGCATGCACTGTGACAGCGCCAACAGCGCCAGGCGTTGCAGGCCCAAGCTGAGTGGTACACACAAGTGCTGGAAAACCCTGTGGCTTGGTCTCATTCTGTGGTGCAGCCACTGCTTCCCTCGGTCATCACGCTGCATAAGATGGGGGAGGCAGTCCTTTTTGAAATGTTTAAGGCCATGGCTTAACTTTATGCTATCTGCTCTTCCTGCTCAGGTCCTGGCGGCTATGGGTGCCGTTTCCCACTCACAGGAAGATGAACAAACACCAGGGAAGGAGTTCTACAAGTGGGGTTGGGAGGGGCACTTCTGCAGGGAGCGCCCATTGATAGAGGTGGGCCAGATGATCCCTGTCGCTGGCCTTCCAACATCTTCCCCCGGTCCAGGAGAGATATACAGCGTTCCGGTAAGGTGCCTGTGGGGTACACACTGGGCTGTAGTGGACTTGGGCTTTTCACTGTTCACAGACCCTGGTCCACCAAAACCTGGTTCAGCCTGGGGCCGTGTTGAAATGAGATGAAAAATGAGTGGAGATTAAGTGTAGACATGGTGGCATTCACAAATATCCCAGGACTCAGGACTCAGAAAATTCACACCAGGAGACAAAGTGCCTTTATTAATTCCTTTGTCCATCTCAAACCTACTCGCCAAGTGACAAGGGCCCATTTTGGCCACATGATGAGTGGGGGACGTTGATTATGAAGTGGTGTGGTCAGATAGAGGTGGAGCCCCACAGATGGACCACCTCGACCTCCTAAAAGCATGAAGAGAGAGATGGAATCCGTTTCTCTGGTGAGCCTGGTGACAGCTAGAGATGAGTTGAAGTTTGAGTGCCAAAATCCAACATTCCCTCTTCTCTCCATTGTGATGTCCATCTCACAGCAGATGTTGCTGCATTGCAACAGCGTTTCGCAGATGTGTTTGCACCACCCGCTTTGAGATTCGCCCAGGCTGCTCCCGTTTTTATGACATTGGATTTGACCAAGGGCTACTCGCAGATTTCCTTGTCTCTGAAGCAAAAGGAAAAGATGGCATTCTCCAGTCTGTAGGGTTTGTACCACACAGTTGACCAGCCACTTAATTGACCTCACTCAAAAGGGTGTCCCAGATCTGGTCCAATGGATTGAGCAGTGCCAGGTGGCATTTGTCGAAGTGAAATAGACTTTTTTGTTGGAAACCACTGCTCCACACTCCTCCACACCCAGGTGAGGCTGACTGGCACAGCTGGCAGTCTGGAACTGATTATGCATCTCCGCAGTAGGATGCTGGGACTGGTGCCCATGGCAGGAGGAGAGGAACTGTTGGTGAGGAGCTGGGGTTATGTACCGGAGCACCGGAACAAGCAACTGCACGACCACTAAGTGGAGTCAGAAAGTAAATAAAGCGCTGCGTCCTGTGTGTGTGTGTGTCTGTGTGTTGGGGCTCAGAGTAACAGGCTTGGTACAGGGACTTAGGCAGATCTGAAATGTGTTAAAATAATTTCTGAATCTTATAACAGCCTGCTGGAAAAAAGAGAGCATTTACACATGTGATAGCTCTGTTGAAAGCTGGTCATTGTTGAAATTAACTGGCTACATCTTTCTTTATAAATTAGCACGAGTTCACACACACAAATTTCTACTCCTAGCCATGCATTTTGTGGTTGTGGAATCACAACAATTTACCCCGCTTAAATTTGACCTTTAGAGGTTTGACTTTGAATTACAAGTAGGGGTGGGGATCAAGAATTGTTTATAATTGAGAACTGGTACCAGATTGTTAAATCTTTTGTAATTGTACAGTATATCTCCCAAGTTTTTGTTTTTCTTTCTTTCTTTTTCACAACAACACTGTTTTCCTGACAGCTGTCAGAAATAAATAAATAAATTAATAAATAACATCAACCTCATGGCCGGTGAGCTTTTGCATATCTGACTGAATGCAAGCTTTCATCTACTCTGTTTCATCACCGTATTCAAATACAGATAATAAAACAGTGCAAGCCTAGTTTTTTCCACACATTATATATCAGGCATCAGTTGACAAAAGCAATGCACCCATTACAAAATTGTTAATGGCATAGTTATCAATAAAGTATTAACAATGTATTCTTACTAACAACAGTATGCTGTCACAATCATGACTTTAAAAAAAAAATAATCATAAAAGATAAAAAAAAAGATATGCTATATAAAAGTAATTAATTTCAATTTGCATCAAATTCAATTTATGATAAGTAAAAATACATCTGAAACAACATAAGATTCAATCTGGGTCACAGTTTAGATGCCAGATGAACAGAGATTGCTGAGTGAATGCAGCCTTTATGAGGAGGAGTAGCAGTGTTTAAGATTCAGCACATCTCTGTAGACTGTCACCCACACAAGCATGTTATATATGAGTGTTCAACAGTGAAAAATGTTTTAAGCCATCACCCAAGCGCTCAGTCATCCACAGTTTCAACCATCATGGATGAGGTGTCATAAAATGAAAACCTGTTTTTTTGAGGACAGCCAAACATACTCTTATGCAGACACACAGGGCTATTTATGTAAATCAAACCTGTTGTTGCTATTTTCCAATACTGAACACTTGAGCCACAATACAATGTAGGTTTTGAATCCAAATAAATGCCAAATCAAAGAAAACACTAATTTATGGTAATCAGGAGAAAACAACCTGTAATTATATAAATTTTGTTAAAGCAGGTCTGGCATCACTCTTCTTCAAATAAATGTTGGTAATTCTTTCCTTTTATTGAACATAGAATTGATTTATACTGATGTGTTGCTGGAATTATTGGTTGCTCTCCACCTCACTTCTGGACATTTTTAAAAGCCCAAATTACCAACCCTCTGTGTTTTGAATATAATTTTATAACCATATTTTGAATGTGCATTCCTGTAAAAATGAAGAATTTATATTTGTGCTTTTTCTGATTTTTCTGCTTAGTGGAGTCCATATTAGCACGCACAGCAATATATAGCTTTTTCTTTTTTTTAAATCCCCAAAATTGTATACAGGTATTTCTGAATGAATGAATGAAATGTCTGCAAATAGAACCCATGACTCAAATACATGATTTTAAGAATAGTCTTATGGCAGTTCAGGTTATTTATTTATTTGTTTAGTTTGTTTGTTTCTGAATCCTTCAATCCTCCATTAAACCCGTTTTATTACTTACAGTAAAGAGCTAACCAGGCAGTTGCCCCGTACTTGAATACCTACAGATTAGTGCAAATAAATACATTATTAGCACTGTAGATCTGGTTTAGCCATCTTGTCTGTTTGCTGCCCACACACTCACCTGTCATGTATAGACAATGAACAAGGGAGCACTACACTGGAAAGCTGGATTTTAATCCCACTATGCTCATATTCCCACCTCAGAGTGGGCTCACAGTCATTCTTTTCACAAAGCACCAAACAGCTTTGGGGCCTGTCACCAAATCTGCAAAGCTGGGACTAACACTGGTGCTACCTTAGCCAGAATCAGTAAAGCCATTTAAATCTGCCAATAGGAGGTGTTATATAGCCTAAGGCAAAGCAGAGTGCTTGCTTAGGTTGAAACACTAGATGGACTGAAGAACAAAGTGAAAGAGCATTGGTGAACATTTCATAGGTGGTCCTTTTTGCAACAAAGTCTGATTAAATCTTACTACCTGCGACTGTAGGATGGAGAGCAATCATTTGCTGTGGATGGAAGGCAGTTGTTCTTGTGAATTTCTGTTCTCTCATTATTTTTGCTTGATCACCAGAATAGTAGCACATGATCCAGTAAAATACACCTTGGTTTCTGAAATACAGGTGGAAAGACATCATTTTTAAATGGAAGTTGTCATGGTCCTGGGTTTTGAACTCAGAATTTTCAGTTTGTGGACTTTGAATTCTTCTTTATTTGATGTTCTATTTGGTTCTTAGTTTACTGATTGTACATTTATCATGCCCTTAGTATCTCGAGCTTTAGTTCTTTAAGTTTTCTGCTTAGAGTTTATCCTGTATAGTCTCTTGTTATTTTCTTAAGGCTTCCCCTTTGTGTCTAGTTTGTATGTTAGAGTCTATCATCTCTGTTTAGTTGCTTCCTGTTTTATTTTGGTAGTCTGTCTTTTGTGCCTTATATTTAATTTTACTACCCTTGTCTCATCTTCTGTGATAAGTTTCAGCTGTGTTCCCCACCTGTTGCCTCTTCCCTTATTGCCTCTGGTGCTAAACCTTAAGAATGTGCAGTTATTGAATGTATAAATCATTGATCCCATTTGTACAGTTTATGGGCTGATGTTCTTTGAATCTCTGCATTTGTGTCTTTGTAATGAAGGACTAATTATATGTGTCCTGATTCTGGGTCCCTCCATGAGGTGGAGGGTTTTGTATATTCCAGTCATCCTGAGCTATGCTCTAAGGCACAATTTGTTTAGCATAGCTTAGCATGAAGAAGCTACATGGGTCCGTCTGTGGGCCCAACACCCACAGGAGGGGCTGTATGGGTTCAGTGCCTTATCGATTGTGTGGCAGTCGGGACAAAAGTCCTGGTACTCTAATCCCCGGCTTACAAAACTAGCTTGTAGTACATGGAATGTCACTTCTCTGGTGGGGAAGGAGCCTGAGCCGATGCATGAGGTTGAGAGATACCAGCTAGATAAAATATGGCTTGTCTCAGTGCACAGTTTTGGCTCTGGAACCAGTTTCTTGGGGAAGGCTTGGACTCTGTTCCACTCTGGCATTACCCTAAGTGAGAGGCACTGAGCATCGGTATACTTGTATCACCCCAGTTTTCTACCTGCAGATTGTAGGTTTTGAACGAGAGGGTTGCTTCCCAGGGTTGTGGAATGGGTCCTGACTGTCATTTCTGCCTATGTGCTGAACGACAGTTCAGAGTACTCAGCCTTCCCGGAGTCACTGGTACTACTTTTCCACCGCCGAGGCTTGTGCCAGTGCTGGTGTCTGTTTCAATGAACCGGCGAAATGCTTAAGAACTAGACTGCGTTTCCACCGCCCTTTGTGAACTGATCCTTTACGTATGAGTGTGGCGGGTCCTCGTCTGGACACGGAAGCCGAAGGGCACAAACGTGGGAGAATACGCTCGCCTTTCTTGTGCTGGGAACACATTTTACGGTCCAAAGAAAACTACTGCAGCATCTGTGTGCATCACACAGGTAAACGCAGACAGCGATTATGAGCAAGATGACAAGTATGCACTTTGTGTCCTTTTATCTGTGATATGAACTGATACAAAGCATCAAGTTCAGCCTTGGGGCCCAATTTAATTCACAGCCGTGAAAATCGCATCGTTTTTCTCATGTAATACACACCATGCAGTGAAATAGCAGTAGAAAACCTTTTGTTGAGACGGCAGAGTCACGCCCTTCTGGCGCTTTTGTCACGCATTCTTGGTTCGAGACCAGCTAGCTTGCGGGGCCCAAGTTGAACCCGTTTTTCGGCAGAGCAGCGAGTGCGTTTGCGGTGGAAAAACTGCTGAACGGCTAAACGGTACTGGCACCGGCACCGGCACTGGAACCCCCGTCGGTGGAAAAGAGGCCTGGGTGGGGTGCTGGAAAGTGCTCTGTCTGGGGACTCCATCAGTCTACCGGGGGAATTCAACACTCACATGAGTAATGACACTGTGACCTGGAGGAGTGTGATTGGGAGGAATGGCCTGCTTGATCTGAACCTGAGTGGTGTTCTGTTATTGGTCTTCTGTGCTAGCCACAGTTAGTCTATCATAAGGGTGTTCATGTGGCACCAGGACACCCTATTGTCACATCATCAGATCTGTATCCATATGTTCTGGACACTCAGGTGAAGAGATGAGTTGAGCCATCAACTGATCGTCACCTGGTGGTGAATTGGGGGAAGATGCTGGACAGGTCTGGTGTACCCAAACATATATGAGGGTGCACTGGGAATGTCTGTCAGAGGGCGCGGACCGCAAGATCTTTAATTCTCACCTTCGGTAGTGCTTCAAATGCATTCCAAGAGTGGATGGGGATATTGAGTCCAAGTAGACCATGATCTGCATTGACCTCGACTGGTGATGTGGCTGCATGGAACTATTGCTGCATGGTCATTGGTGCCTGCTGTGGCAGTAATCCCAGAACCAGATGGTGGACACCAGAGGTGAAAGGAGCTATCAGGCAGAATAAGGAGTCTCATCTGGCTTTGTTAGACTGTAGGACTCCAGAGGCAGCTGACAGGTACCTACAGGTCAAGTGCAGTGAGATTCTGGCAGTAGCTGAAGCAAAAATTCTGTTTTGGGAGGAGTTTGGAGAGTCCACGGAACGAGACTTTCAGTCAGCCTCAAAGCGATTATGGCAAACCATCAGACGACTCAGGAGGGGGAAGTGGTGCTCTACTCACACTGTATACAGTGGTAGTGGGAAGGCTTCTGGTCTCAACTGAGGATATAGTCATGTGGTGTTAGAAGCACTTTGAGCATCTCCTCAATCCCACTGTCATACCTTCCGTAATAGAAGCAGAGACTGGAGATGAGGAGGACAACTTACCCATCACTGGGGGTGAGGTCACTAATGTAGTTAAACAACCGCTCAGTGGCAGGGCTCATGTTCGCCCTTCGTTCCTTAAGGGTCTTGATGTTATGGGGTTGTCCTGGTTGACACATCTCTGCAATGTAGCATTGAGTTCTGGAGCGGTGCCTCCGGATTGGCAGACTGGCGTGAAAGATCCCCAGTTCAAGAAGGTTGACTGGAGGGTGCTCCAACTGTAAGGGATCACACTCTTCAGCCTCCCCAGGAAAGTCTATATCAGGATACTGGAGAGGAGAGTCCATCCATTAGTCAAACCGCAGTCTGCTTGTATTGGTTGTCACAGCTTCTATTATTTTCCCTTATATTCTCGTGGTCTGTGTTCAATATTTTGAATTATACTTACCCTTCCTCAGCTTGGACTTCTAATGGACTTCATGATTGTGTTTTCGATTATCTACCCTCCAATTAAAGGTGTGTTTTCAGTTTATTCAGTCCGTCATGAGTCCGCGTTTGGGTACTAATCCTGCATAGATGACAATATATACAATCTCAGTTAGTTAAAATCAAATCAAAGTACACATGAGACACCCAAAAAAAAAAGTCAGGCAGTCAGCCAGTTATCCATTTGAACCCCTTTTAGGGTCAGTCAATCATACATCCAACCTTCTAGTCAGCCACACTAATGTCCTTTACTTGAATTTGAAGGTTTGTTATCAGCGAGGACACGCACAGTTAATCACATTAATTAATCTGACAGGCTTTATCAAAGACATTATGAGCACAGACGAATAGAAGGGAGGAGAGAGTGGAGGAGCAAAATGACATGAAGAGGATAGAAGACAAGGTAGGGAGGAGAAGACCAGAGAGGCAAAGATGACAGGTTTATAAATTTGTCATCACAGGAAAAGAGAGACAGAAAGGGTGAGGAGGAGAGGAAATTAAAGAAGGACAAAAGATGAGAGGAGACAGATGCAATGACAATAGATCTGAAAAGGGTTACTTTATGGTTAATCCTCTATAATTCTACCTCATTTCACAGGCGGAGGGTTTCCATAGGAGCTCATGATAGGCTTATATATCCTGCGTCTAAAGTGCCAATGTGTAATCACACAACTGTTTGAAATATTATGTATGTAAGGTTTCATGACAGGTTAAGGTACCGAAGCTGGCCATTTTCAGGTGGTCACTCAGTTGTGGGATGGATTTAATGTAAAGTGTGTCAAAATGAGCTGAGGGGAAATAAAGCTAAGTAACTGGTCTACATGACAGGAATTATTATATAGTACATCAAATGTTATCAAATTTCATTGTCTTTTTTTTGTATTATATAGAACAAGGAACTGTACCAGTGACTACAGCATCTTGACAATTCAGTAGAACAGGGTTCTACTGAATTGATACGATACGGAAAAACGGGGTTGAAAAAAATAAAAGTCACTGAAATACGTAAAGTAGTTTTACAAAGTAAAAGTGTCTATAAATTTCCATTATGAAATAAATAAATAAATCTTGAAATAAATTAAAATAAAATAAGATAAAAATTTCTTTAAAAAATATTTTATTTTATTTCATGGGGATATTTATTTATTTCATGGAATATTTATTAATAATTTATCAATAGCAGTATTTATTTATTTATTCATTTATTTATTTATTTTATTATGAATAAAATGGCTCTCCATAATCCTGAGCAGTTGGGAAATCAGGCCGGCTGGGTGACTGTGAGGAGGAAGCGCAGTCCTAAACAAAAGCCCTTGATACTCCACCACCCCATTCACGTTCCAAATAATTTTTCACCACACAGCAATAAAACAAACTCTGGTTATTGGTGACTTTGTTTTGAAAAATGTGAAGCTAGCAACACCAGTAACCATAGACTGTCTTCCACAACAATGTTGGATTCTATAGTTTTCTCTGGGCACCTACCCAGTCAGACCAGGAGTTACATGTTTAGCTGTGTGCTCTCCTTAAATTGCTGTTTGTCTGAGTGGTGTCCAAAAAAAAATGTGTGCTTTCTAGGTATTTGGGAGGCAGGGTACACCCTGTACAGGTTGCCAGCCTGTTGCAGGGCTAACACAGAGAGACAGACAACCACCCACACCTATGGGCAATTTAGAGAGTAGCCAATTAACCTAACACCAGTAAGTGCATGCCTTTGGAAGGAAACCCACGCAGACACGGGGAGAGCATGCAAACTCCACGGAGAGAGAGAGAGAGGCCTAGGCCAAGGTGGAATTGAACCCAGGCCTTCCAGATGGAACCACCGCTCCACTGTGCTGCCCTAGGATGAATATGTTAGTTTAAATTAATCAACACCCCTGAGCCATACTAACTGTCAGAATCCCCGAAGCACGGGTCGAGGAGGAGGTGTAGCAGCAATCTTCCACTCCAGCTTATTAATTAACCATAGATCCAGACAGAGTTTTATTTAATTTGAAAGTGTGAATTTTAAAGTTTTGTCCACCCTAATTGGAAAATTTAAAAAAAAACTGTTTTATTTGTTGTTCTCTATCATCCACCTGGCCCTTACTCAAGAGTTTCTGTCTGAGTTCTCAGACTTGTTATCTCATTTGGTGCTCAGTTCAGATAAAATAATTATAGTGGGGGATTTTAACATCCATGTAGATGCTGCTAATGACAGCCTCAACACAACATTTAAGATAATGTTAGATTAAACTGGCTTCCCTCAAAATGTAAATGAGCCCACCCACCACTTTAATCACAGTCTAGATCTTGTTCTGACATATGGCATAGAAACTGAAGATTTAACAGTATTCCCTGAAACCCTCTTTTTTCTGATCATTTCTAAATAACATTTATATTTACTTTAATGAATTACACAGCAGTGGGGAATACATTTTATTACAGTAGAAGTCTTTCTGAAAGCACTGTAACTGACTTTAAGGATATAATTTCTTAATTATTATGCTTTTCGATGCCACGTGCCAACACAAACCCTGCACTCCCTGGTATAACTTACAAACACGCAGCTTAAAGCGGATAACCCGTAAGCTGGAAAGGAAATAGCACCTCACTTGTTTAGAAGATCTTTATTTAGCCTGGAAAAAAAATTTTTTTTTTTGCTCTACAAAAAAAAAGCCATCCATAAAGCTAGGACATTATACTATTCATCGCTGATAAATAAGAACAACCCCAGGTTTCTTTTCAGCACTGTAGCCAGGCTGACAAAAAGTCAGAGCTCTGTTGAGCTGAGTTTTCATTTAATTTTAACTAATAATGACTTCATGAATTTCTGCATAAAAAACTTTAAACATTACAAAATGATTATTCATAAACATTTCACATACATATCTTTGTGTGCAGCTGCTTTCAGTTGATATTTATTTAGACACTTTCTGTCCAATTGATCTTTCTGAGTTAACTTCAATAGTTACTTCCTCCAAATTATCGACATTTCTATCAGACCCCATTCCTACAAGACTGCTCAAAGAAGTCCAACCATTAATTAATGCCTCAATCTGAAATGTGATCAATCTATCTTTATTAATTATCTACGTACCACAGGCTTTTAAGGTGGCAGTAATTAAACCATCACTTAAAAAACCATCACTTCACCCAGCTGTCTTAGCTAATTATAGGCCAATCTCAAACCTTCCTTTTATCTCAAAAATCCTTGAAAGAGTAGTTGTAAAACAGCTAACTGATCATCTGCAGAGGAATGTTTTATTTGAAGAGTTTCAGTCAGGTTTCAGAATTCATAACAGTACAGAAACAGCATTAGTGAAGGTTACAAATGATTTTCTTACGGCCTCTAACAGTGGACTCATCTCTGTGCTTGTCCTGTTAGACCTCACTGCAGTGTGAGATTCGAGCATACTGTAGGTACTTCCCTGCAGTGGTTTGAATGATTGTTATTCAATAGACTCCAATTTGTTCATGTAAATGGGGAGTCTTCTTCACACACTAAGGTTATTTATGGAGTTCCACAGGGTTCTGTGCTAGGACC
>JAVDPK010002623.1:472306-487131 GCA_034780415.1 Cichlasoma orientale | reverse complement strand
TTCAGTTTTGTTTCTTTGACCTCTTTTATGAGCTCAGCATTTTTGTAATTTCATTTTTTTAGGTTGAAATAAAAAAAAAAACCTTTTTCTAATCATCCTGTGACTCCTCATGTTTTTCAACTCGGTCCCCCACATGGTGCTATATGAATAAAATAAATAAAAAAATACAATTAATGAATTAACATGCTACATCCACAGTGAAACGGCCTAAGAGTCCTGAATTAAAGTCTAATTTTGTAAGCTAAGTTATTGCATAGTGTTTGTATTTCCCTTTTGTACAATACTTTTATGGAAAACTGCAATTATCTAGGTAAAACGTTATATGTATGTCCATCATAACTAAAAAGGAAGTCATTTGCATGCCATTAGACTATAGAGGTATTTGTGATATTTTTCAACTGCACACGGATGAAAATTTGGACAGACAGATTACAAGTAAATTTCACTATTTACTTTTTACTCACTGTTTAAAAATGGATAAAACATCTTTTTGGACAGTATCATTTCTCACAGTTTATTTAAGATAAATATTATAGCACAATATCACACAACAAGAAAGTGACAGCTATCTGTAAACTGAAAAGAAGAGATGGATGAAAATAGAGATAATAGCCCAGCAGTATTTTTTTTAAGTTTAGCCTACATGTACATCTATAGTTGAATGTTAAATGTGTTTTGCATGTTTGTTTTTTAGAAAACTGACAAATGCTTTTGCTTTTCTCTTTCTCTCTTTTTTTTATCTCATCAAATCAAACAAAAGTGTTAATTTGCACTTTTGTCTCATTTCTTTTATGGTGAAGTTATAGTTCCCTGTTTAAGGACACTCACTGACTAGTAGATTTTATGAGGCTTAAATTTCTCACCTTTAGCCACTTCAGCTGGTCTGCTCCTGCCCATCAGTCCTGTACTATATCAGTCAGTGACACAGCACTTGAGTCACCGGGGAAAAAAAAAAAAAAAAAAGATTTTCCAGTAGTTCAGATGAGATGAGTTCAGATGTTTTTCATGACTTGCACTTAAACACTGTAATAAGTGGATATCATTACAGTATGGCATTACACAGGGTCATCATAACAAGGTCAATTGTGTTTCATCATCCATGGGGCATGCGGGGGTGTCACAATAATGGGGACATAATGGCAGGGTGTCACAATGAGGTCTTAACATGGCGATGTGTCCCTACTAACTGCTCTGAGTGTTTACCCCAATTAGACATGAGAGAGACAGACAGCAGAGAGAGAGAGAAATGGAAGGACCTGGAGGGCTGAAAAAAGAGGGGAGAAAGAAGAAGATGGAAAAGAAACTGAGGGGAGACATATGGGGAGGTAGGAAGGGTGGAGGGGATGAATAGGGGGAGAGGAGATGGAGAGTGGCAGGGTGAAAAAGAAAGATGAGGAGAAAAAGAGATTGAAGGGGCAGGGTGCAGTGATTAGAATATGATGGCCTGTGTAGACCCTGATGTGCCCGTGTGTGTGTGTGTGTGTGTGTGAGTGTGTGTGCGTGCGTGCGTGCACGCATAAGTGTATGTGTGAGTGCACTTGGAGGTTTTGAATTAATGAGAATCTCAGATGAGAAGAGAGGGTCATCACGACCTGCATGCAAATGACACCAAACACACACACATGTGAAAACACGCGCTCATATGTGCACATGTACTGACACACCATCAGTATCTTCCTCACACAACACGTTACCAAATACAGATACTACACACACAAGATAATGCACAAGGTTTTCCCTCTTTCTTTCTGACGTACGCATACACACAATCTATCTCACCACATTTTCACAGTCTTTAGGCAGAGCATGCATCGGTATGCCACAGCGTGAGTGGCATCGGGCAGCACACCTGCTCTGTCTGCTGTCCTACACGACACAGTGTCATTCATTTCTGAATTTTCAAAATATGTGGAGAACTTTAGTCTGCCTCCTATCGCTCAGGAGTCAGCCAGTCACATAGACAGACAGACTCCAAACAATATTTGTTTATCTCGGGAAGGCTGACTGTCCACACCTTTTTTTCTTTTTCCTTTTGGCAGGAGAAATGTCAAGAATAGGATAAATCAAGGAATTATTAAGGAAAAGAAAATGAGCAAGGATGTAATTACTATTTGGAAGGAAAGAATAAATAAATAAATAAGTAAATAAAGCAAAATGACAATTGACAGTAAACCCTAAATGCATGTATTACAATGAGTAGCTTAAATATTTCTTACATCTAAAATAGCTGTGCAATATAAGCTTTTATTTATGCACTAACTTTATTATATAATCTCCTGTAATATCAGTAACCTTTTTAGAGTGTTGGCATGTATCCTTGGGGATACATACCACTTAACCTCAGAATAATCAAAGTACTAAACTCGCACACTGGGGTACCTTTGAGTGGGTTTCACCTCTTAAATGACAAACTGAAAAAATGGCCCTCATCTCAGTCATTGTGGGATGTCATTTTTTTTCTTTTAAATTTGGGGTGTAGATACTGTTTAGCACTATTTGATTAATTTTGTTACTGACTGTTTAAGTGCATGACAAAACACAGTTATGCAGACTGTATGTCTCAGTTATGTTTGTAATGAAAATACTGTAAGATACTGTAAGTATACCTAGTTATACAGTACCGGTCTAAAGTTTGGACACACCTTCTAATTCAGTGTTTTTTCATTATTAAAAAATTGTCTGCAGTGTAGATCAACAGTCATCCAAACTATGAAGACGTCCAGTGGCAGCGTGCTTTACACCACTGCATCTTACGCTTTGCATGATGCAGCTGCTCGTTCATAGAAACCCATGAAGATCTCTACGCACTGTTCTTGAGCTAATTTGAAGACCACGTGAAGTTCAAAGGTCTGTAGCGATTGAAAGTTGGCAGCCTCTGCTGACTACGTGCCTCAGCAGCCACTGACCCCGCTCTTCATGGCTGAGTTGCTGTTGTTCCCAATTGCTTCCACATTGTTATAATCCCACTATCAGGTGACTGTGGCACATTTAGTAGTGAGGAAATTTCATGACTGGACTTGTTGCACAGGTGTCATCCTATCACGGTACCACGCTGGAATTCACTGAGCTCCTGAGAGCGACCCATTCTTTCACAACTGTTTGTAGAAGCAGTCTGCATGCCTAGGCGCTTGGTTTATACACCTGTGGCAATGGAAGTGACTGGAACACCTGAATTCAATGATTTGGATGGGTGAGTGAATACTTTTGTTAATATAGTGTACATATCATTGTAGATTGTGCGCTTAATTTTTTTTTGTTGCTGAAAATTTCAGATATCAGTGGGATCTAGGGTAAAACTGTGATAACATCTGCCTTGTAATCTCACTGGTGTCTTAATCTTTCCTCCCCACTGGGTCTGATCTGCACCTTATCTTGCTGCATTGATCTATTGTAACACAACTGTAAGTTATTTCAGTTGTTGTCATTATACAACTGACATCTAAAGGGAGAGGATACACAGAAACATATCGTGTTGCTCACTGATATCTCACTGAGATACCTACTAGCTGCAGCCCAAGACTCTTGAGTGCAGTCTCTCTCTTTACTTTGTGTTCCAAGAAAACTGAACATCTTCCCACTTTGAAAACAAAGTATTCTAGAAAAAAATTCAAGAATAATTGTAACTGTGTAATTATTGTAGGGTCTTTACCTTACAATATAAAGCACCTTGAGGCGACTGTTTGTAGCGATTTGGTGCTATATAAATAAAACTGAATTCAATTCAATTCAATTAAGGAAAAGAATATTTTTAAAAGATAAGTGACATTAAATAAACTGGACATGTAAACCTTACGTGCAATGCCCTAAATCTAGATGTTTATATTTTTGTATCTGTACATGATGTGTTGCTGAAGTTCTTTCATATTGAGAAATTACTTGAAAATATAATGAATAAATATAATAATTGTGTGTTATTCAAACTATATGAAAATATGAGGCAGTTTAATGAAGGCTAAATAGTTTAGTTTGTAGTGCTGTGGAACAGATTACAGTGATGCACTGTGGTGTGTGGGTGTAGAGCAGCCTGTGATGTTTATGGGCACTGTTAGTTTAGATCAGTGGGTCTCGAGCACTGGGCAAGCAGGTGAGAAACATGAAGTGAAACTAAGATGAATCCTTATCACCCCCCCCCCCCCGATCCCATTGCACTGATCATCTGCACCTTTATTTAAATAAAATTCAACACAAATACTTCTTATATTTTTAAAATTAAAAAAATATATCAGGTTCTGAGGTGGAGCATGTCAGAAAAAAAATGTCTGATATCTACTAGACTGGATTCAGGGCAGCAGTCATCAATGCTGCTGTTTACTTTCACTTATAACATTCTACCTTTTATGTTACCTTCATACAGTACAACAGCTGTTTGTGATTACATCACTGCCTCAGAGACTGACTGAGAAACATGAAGTCATTGACAAAGTCTACAACACATGAAAAAATACTGAAAGAAATAATGAGAGGCTTGCTAAAGAGGGCAATAGATTCTTATGAGGCCACATGGGACTACCTATTGACATTTCTGAATTTTTTAAATGATTGAAAGAGTTATATTTGGTTCTTGTGGTTGTGTTCAAGTCTATGACATTCATCTTTAGGTACTGTATTTATCTATACAAAGTTATGCAGGGTATTTAATAAATTTATTCCAACTTATCTGGCATAATGTAGAATTATTTTCTTCTTTTTTTTTATCTTTGTACCCAATTACTGTTTCTAATAGTTTTTTCTAGTGTTTAATATGACAATTGGAAACAGTAATTGGGTCAGTATGGAAAAAATAAAAACAGAAAATTAGACATTAAATAAAGAGGTTAAAGGTCTTGGAGAGCTGAAGTAAACCTTTCATTTACTCTGTGTGTGTGAGGTCATTATTTTTTGAATTACCTCTGTAGCCAAAAACCTGTCTACAGATTAAATGCTAAAGACATCAGCAGTCACCTCTGTCTCTGTTTGAAATACAAAGTTGTGATCTCTCACCATTTGAAATCTGGGTGACAGTGAAGAGTGTCAAAAATAATGGTTGTCCTGTCAAGGTGACTGTCAGTCAAAAAAATAAAAATTGTGACATTTCAAAAATACACGGATGGGATGATGGGACAGGGGTGTGTACACAGGTGGCATGTTTTTTCCCCTCTTCATCCCATCTTTCCTTCAGTATCTAAGGAAAGAGCTTTGCTCCCATCCATTATTCATCACCAATTTACAAGCAAGAGAGTCAGGGTGGGCAAAGAAAGAAAGAAAGAAGGAAAAAAGAAAGTAAGAAAGAAAAATGAAAGTTAGAAAGACAGAAAGAAAGAAAGGTTTATTTAATAAAAATTGTAAATTGATTGGCTTTTATATCTGCATTAGAAAGGATGATCAGGATATTGGAAGTGTGGCCTCATTTGTATGACTATTCATAATGGATGACCCATTTACACTTTTATTTATACAGGGAGGAGAGAGAGAGAGAGAAAACTATTGTCACTCTCTGCCCAGAGGCGATCCCATCTCGGAGCATCATTGGCAAACGTCTGCTGTTATTGCTTACCTCACACACTTCGGTGTGTGTCTGTGTGTGCGTGTTGGTGACAGTAATGGCCCTTTCTCCTTGAAGCAGATGTCATTCAGCAACTGACAGAGACAGTCAATACGACAATGAAATGTAGCTCACCAACATTCGGTGCCCATCCACGAGGGCTTCACAATTAATTGAAAAAAAAATAAAAAATGAAATCATCACTGACTGTTGCACTTTTTTGAAATGCAAGAAGCTGAAATGTCTTTTTTTATGAGGGAAAAGGTGCTTCAGCAACCTCAGGGAGTATTGCTGCGCCATGCAAAATGTCAGGCAATTTTAAAGTTTCCAGTTTTTGAGCCCAAACAAACATGTCTATTTGTATATTAGAAAGGCATGCTGGCCTACACACACATTTGCTGCATTTGCTACATTTTCCCTTTAACAAAGCTATTATATTTATCACAGTATCAAGATCTTGTATTATGTATTTCCAGTTTTTCTAAAAGCACCTTTTAAACAACTTGCTATTCTTTAGTCTGTGACCCACTGTGAATGAATGAACAAAGCATGTAACATATTTCTGGATAGCCAGGATCTGTATCCATGCGGATACTGCTGCTATTTACTCCTCTTAATGTAAGACAGTGCCGACGCTGCAGGCTGCTGCTGTCAACATGTACATTACAAGTGAGGTGGGGGTGTTTGAACTGTGCCTTGAGAGGATATAACTTTATTATTAAAACACAACACTACTGGATAAGATGTCTTGTACATAATTCTCAGAGCCCTGCACACCCACACAGGTCTTTTCAGTTACTGAGGTGGATTTAAGTTGAGTAGCGCTCTGCTGGGAGTGCGCTACTGTTAAGATATTCTACAGGGGCCACAAAACTAACAGGAAAGTTAGGGAGATGTCAATAAATTAAAGTCTACGAGTACCCACACAGTCACGAGAAGAGGTCTAATCAGGTAAAATAACCAAGGACAACTTTGGGTTAAGTAGAACTGACATTTGCATATTGGTGCTTATATGAACCAACAGCTATTCTATGGTTCCAGTTTCATTCTATTTAATCTTATCATAGATAAAATGGAATGAAAATCATACTAATATTACAACTGAGCAGGAGAATTAAATACAACAATGGAAATGCAATTAAAAATGCAATCAAACAGATGAAGAGATGTATGTCTAGCAAACGTGTGTCATTTTATTTGATAAAGTTATGTTTATGATCCAAAGTTTCATACTGTTTAAGAGTAAATTGCTCACTGGCACAAAAGAAGTTCGGTAGATCTTTATTTCATTTGCATGTATGTGCATGACACTGAGCAGAGATAATCCAAAAACACATTTTATAGTTATAGTTACTAATTCAAACTAAGTCATATCATAACTGTTCCCTGCATTTCTGTCTCTCTGTCTCTATGTGGCTGTGCTCTCACTTTTTCTCTCCTTTTTTTCTACCTTTGTACCCACATTCCAACTAATCGAATCACAAAAAAAATATTATTGGTTATATGTATTATGGATTAGCAGAAAATTGGCTGCTGCATTTCTGATTCCCTTAATTAAGAAATTTAGATGTTGCCCTATCTCCTTTTGGGTCTGCCTCCCTCTTGAGCCATTTTCTCCAACTATTTGAAACCTTGATAGCAATGGTGATGGCACAGCTGTGCCTTAGTCAGTGCATGGATGTGTACACAGCAGATAATGGCAGTGTTACTGTGAGCAACGTGCCTTCGAACTGGACGTAATAAGGCCTGTGTAAAATGAAATATTTGAATGATGTTGATGCTAGCCAGGTCCTTACTGCCTGGAGGCTGTATCTCGGATATGGCATGTTAGCACAGCCTTAACGATCACGAGTGTCGTGCACTTACACAAATTCTGATGCAGTTAAGTCAATCGAGCGCTATCAGTGTTTCTGCCACACACACACAGGCTCTCAGGGGAACACACTAAACCATGAAGAGACACACGTAACACATAAACATACACAAACATCCATTGGGGAAATGGGCTACCATTTAAACCAGCTATCAGCACTTGAAGTAAACAGTGTCATAGTTTCCTCAAAGAGTGATATTTGCATTAAAACAAACAAACATGCACACAGCAATGTTATTGGCGTAGGCTGGACAATTTACAAATGTAAACACAGAGTTTTAGTTACGCACTCTCACTCAGATGCTGCATTACAGATCATTAACTCTAATTAAAATTTTAAAAGCGCTCATTTTGATGCCTGCATTTTGAAAATGCCAACAAGAGCAAAAAATGGCTAACTAATAAATTATTTTAATACACTTTCTAAATTAATTAACTAATTTTCATTCCTGTAGAAGGACTAAGTAGGTTGCTAAGTGATCCCTGAGACTTCAGTGCAGCAGGATAATTGATGAGTTACCTTAGAAGTAATCTTCACAATCTTTACTTGGACCTAACATCCTATAACTCAGGGAATGTCAACTGGCGGCCCACGGGCCACATCCGCCCCGCCAGAGCTTTCCATCCGGCCCTCCCGAATAGTACTGCCACAGGTATTATAAGCCAATAAATCATGTCACGTCTCTGACTAATCTGAATTATCAAAAGTCTCCAAACGCCACTTCCCATTGCCGGTAAATGCCTCCATGTCCCTAGAACCAATCAGAATGCAAGATTGGACCATGTGACTTTGCACTGGTGACCAGATTGTAAACACAGCTGAAGGTGAGTCTAACCTTTTTTTTGTGTAGAAAAAATGTTCGGCTATAAAATTTGTCTAATTAAAGGAAGTCGGTGAACCTGCGGAAGGATTGTTAATGGCTGCCGAGCGTACTCCCCGGCCTGTGTGGGGCTCCGTCTCCTTTGGTGTGAGGGTCTCTCACACAGTCTGCTTGCCAGGAGACCGGACAGGTAGGTGGCTCAGCTGCTCGGCGGCGTGTAACCGCATGCGGTCACAGCCCCCCGTATGTGTCCGTCCCTCGGTTGTCACGAGCTCTGCGGCCTAGAATCTATTCTGTTATTGTTAAAATAAATGTGCTGTCATTTTGTGGCATTGCGGTTGTACTGTGTGAATCTATGTGGAAATCCTTTTATCATAGTCTAATATTTGCGCCTTTTGCCTTCATTCAGACTGGGCAGAGGGCAGACTAAAGATTTTGCTGGTTTTGCCTCAAAACAAAATATTATTTATTAAAAAGTAGGTAAATTACTATAGTTACATTTTTTGGAATAAAGGCACCTCACCATTGCCCGTGAAATGAAATTACTAAAATTTACCATAAGATCCAGAAAAAAAAAAAGAAAAAAAGCTCTGTTAAAAGAAAAGTGTCCCGGCAGATTTAGAAGGTTTTGCATCTGAACTCTTCATTTTCTATATTCATTTAAACTACTTCTGAAAAGTAGATTGTGCAGAGATAAACCCGTTGCTCTCATCTAACATTTTATTGTTTCCTGTGATCATTATATCTATAATGAGTACAACTGCACACAACTGCAGTGTCAACATGTAAGTGCTAGACTTGCACATCACATCATTAAAAAATGTATAAATTTGAAAGGAAAATTGATATATCAAATGATAATATATTACTTAGGAAACAATATTATATATATTTTACTCTAAGAGAGCATCTGGCCCTCACACTGTCTGTTGAGAAAAATTCTGGTCCAGTTGATGACCCCTGGTATAACTTAACAATACATCTAAACTTGATGTAATTTTGTTTAAAAAATTGTAAATACTTTACATGTGGAATATTCCGTGACTATTATTAGTATTGTTATTATCTTTTATTTTATTTATTTATGTATTTAATTATTTTATGTTAGAAAAATTGTTGAACAAATTCAACTGGTAACACTGGAGATTTTGTTATAGCATAATTAAATGTCAACTTTTTTTTTTAGCCCTATTGTTATCAGCTAAGGCTAGCAAGCTTGGTTTTAACAGGTACATGACAGTACAGCAACTTTCTATCCTGTGATTTAGAATTCTAGTTCTTTCTCAATCTTTATGTTCTAAAAGTACACAAAACTTGATGTAAGCCATGTGACAGACCATTTGCCACTGAGAAATACACTGTGTACACTGAGAAATAATTTGTGCTGATTACAGGAAGTAAGGGGACACAATATGACCCAGTTATTGTTATTGCAGTTTGAAAGATGCCAAACAAAACTCACCTCTCATCTTCCCAGCAGATTTAAAATTAAAAAAGTAATTTAATGATTAAATAAAAATTAAATCATTCAATTAAATTTCATTACCGATATTTTGCAATAACATTCATATATGGGTATTATTTATTTGGATAAGGGCAGGTCTCTCTCTCTCTCTCACACACACACACATATATATTTTCTGTGTAATATGAACATTTATTCTACATTGATTCTACATTGTAGATTGCGACTTCAAAAGCATGATTTGGAACTGGGCTAATGTGATTCAGTTCCTCTTATCCACCTTGCTACACACGCAGGTTTGTTTTCTGTGTTTTCCAAATAGCACTGTAGATTTCATCATATCAGCTGAAGTGATTTCATCATGTTTTAACTGCCAAGAGGGATGCTTTCAACCTCTTCTAATAAAGCAAAGCCTCAGCACTTTCAGTGTCCCTGTCTTTCATCCCTGCCTCGCTTTGTCTTTGTTTCTTCCTGCCTGTTGATGCTTGCTTTTGAAGGTACAGAGATAAATATGAAGAGAGAATTTGTTTTTGTTGTTTTGAAAGACAAAATGAAAGCACAGTGGCCACTGGCTACACTGCCAAATGTCCCAGCTATCCTGTTTGTGTGTGTGTGTGTGTGTGTGTGTGTGTGTGTGTGTGTGTGTGTGTGTGTGTGTGTCTCTTTTTTTAAATGTATTATTATTTTTATAAAAACTAAAAACAACACAGTGTAAGACAGTATAATGGCAAATCAGTCCAAATTGCTCTAAGCAAGCTGGGTCTGAAATACCTGTGACCAGCTGACTGCACCCAGGGAGATGCCTATGGCCTTCTCATGCCAGGAGGTTAATGCCCAGTTAAGGCACTTCTGTCAGATGTATCACATATAAGTACAAAGTGTCCTTGATGTACAAGCTATGGCAGTATTAGACGGCAGTATTTAACAGTCCTGTTTAACATTCAGTGTAAAGAGGGTTGAAGGGTGATTGTGAGTCATGTTTTCAGCCAGAAAACTTTGCTTCATATCCCATTTGGGAGATTTGTGTTGCGCAGTTTTGTTTTCAAGTGATTTTTAATTTTGCTTTTGTTAGCTGGTTAGGTTGAGATGCCAAAAACCAATTATTCAAGTTTAGGAAAGATATTGTGGTTTGATTAAAAATAAAATAATAACTCTTAAATGTCTTTAAATGTTTAAAAAGTGGTTCTTTATGTAATGAATTAGGAGTGAAGCCCATCTATAAATAGTGTGTCATGGCGTCATGGTACTAATGCCAAAGGACAATAGTATTTTTGTGAGAAAATATCTGTGGTGTGTATCTGTGAGAGGCCAGAGGCATTGATACAACAGCAGCATTTGACATGATGGGAATGTGAATGGGCTGCACCATGCTGTTAGACAAGAATACCTTTCAGGGCAAGAAATTCAAATATATTTTCTTTCTGATATCTGAAAGTGACTTTAACATTTCTATACAGCGAACTTTTTTTTTTTTTTTTTAAGATTCCCACTGGCGCTCAGTTGGGTTGCAGTCTAGTGACTGCCAAGGCCATAGTATATGATTCACATCATTTCATACTCATCAAGCCATTCAGTGCAACCTCATGCCCCGGATTGGGGCATTATCCTCCTGCGAGAGATCACTCTGATCAGGATAGAAATGATTACCTGCAGGATAAAGGTGGTCCCAAACCAATGGACCTAAACTATGGCAGCAAAATAACAGCCACTATATTCACCCAGAGGTCAAAAATATATATTTTTTCTTTATATTGCTATCTGTATTTATCAATCAGACAAAGCTAAGGGGTAATATTCTCAATCAGAATACTAAGAAAATGCATGTTTTTGCATGGTAGCTACATGTACATACTGCAGTACATGTACATGCATTTGTAATTGTAGCCTCATAAATTAGTGTACAATTGAATGACTCTAAGAGAATGGAGCTATGCACAGATACTTATTTTCATTTTACATTATAAAGAATCATAAAGGAATAAGGTTTTTGTAGGACAGCTAGCGTGTTTACTGTTGGCTGCAGGCAGCGTAGACTCCTTTGAAACTTTTATTTACATTACTCAGACAGGAAGATGGAGGAATATAGAGAATAGAGAGTCACAGAGAAAAGTGAGCTCCATTTGTGTGTTTCCTTCAGGCTTGAGGCCTTGGTTGCATTCACATCATAGAGAAGAATAATATGAAATATGCAACACAGTTCTTCTACTGGGAAAAAAACTGAGGGTGAAAGAATACAAATAAAACAGAAAACTAATATTAGAAGAATTTGTGATATCAACCCAGTTTTAATTGCAGTGTAGATGATATATGAAAAAGGTGAGTTAGTCTGAAATTACTTTTGTTTGGAGGAGGAAAAATGGAACAGCTGTAATTAATAAATCTCAGGACTCAACAATAAAATTTTAGCCTGTGGAAATATTATTTTGTGAGAAAATATCTGTTTTTGTTATTTTCATTGAGTGAGCACTTTATAGTTTGCTGAGAGTTCTAGTTTTTACCCATTAATCTGTTGTTACTAATAACTGGAAGGGTCGGTCAGGGCTGCACAGACCCATAACCACCGTATCTCTACTTCCTAACAGATTGTGTTTGACAGTCATATGGGTCTGTCGCCTCAGCTCTCTGCTGCTCATTAACGTGACCTTTGCACACCAAATCTGTGCTCTAGATACTCACCCTTTAATTGGATAAATAGAAATGTTTTCCTTTTCTTTTGAATTTTCATCAAGAGCCAAAACAGATATTACCCTCTTTTTATTACTGAAGATGAAACTCAGCTGGTTTATTTACACCTTTGCCTCAACAAACACTAAATGACCATGATAAAACAAAACAAAACAAAACAAAAAAAAGACTAACATTACTGTAAGTGATGATTTCTTTATTTTTGCCAGTGTTAACGGTGAGGTGCAGCTGTTTGTGTGTGTTTTAGGTTTCCTGAGAAGTTAAAGATCTGCTGTTGCTGCATTTCAGAAATTCTTACAAATGAGCTGGAGCTCAATTTATATGTAAGTTTAAAATGAGCTGCAGAAAAGTTCACTTTCCATTTAGCAAAGGTCATGTCTGCTGTTCTTAAAAAAGACATACATAAGTGTTTCCATCTGAAAAGTCCACATTTGGTTTAGGCCCCAAAACGTCTTGACTAAGTTAAGGCACAAAATGTGCAAAGTTTGACATACTAGTCATTTTCTTTGCATCGAAGTTTCAACAGCATTGCACGTGCTCAGTCACAAATTATTAGATGATAACGTTTTATGGCTTTGAAGCATTTGCTACTGAATGGATCAAACATTATTTCATCCAAGTATAAACTGTATATTTTAAAGGATTTAGTTGTAATTTGGTAAACATGTTAAGTGAGCTCAAGATGCAATAAATAGACATATTGTAGTCTGTGTGATTTATTTATTTATTTATTTTTTAAAGAGTGTTTTTGAGTTGGCGTAGATTTGACATGCCTTAGTAGTTGTGTTATGGATTTAGCCTTCTTATGATTATGAATGCTATGTGTACTGATCTATTTATACAATATTAACGGGCACCCCTGGAAGTGTAGCTACTGTTATGATACAGTAGATATGGAATCCAAACAAACTAACAAACATACAAAGGATCCAGTAAAACCAGCTTTTATTCTAGTAAATAATTATCTGTTATTTCTATTGCGTCTGTCTAGTTCAAGAATTCTAAAATGACACTTTCACAGTTGTGAGAGGAATAAAGAAAGCTCATAAGGTTCTTTAAAACATATTTATACTAAGCCAACAGGGGTGGATGACATACCTAGCCATATAAATAAAGATAATGTGACTGAAATTATATATCATGAGGCAGAGTACAGCCTCAGTCCACTATAATGAGACATGAGACTTTTTTTTTTAATCTTCCTCTTCCTGCAAACTGAGATGTCAAATGTTGCTGTGTGAGATAAACTTCAAACAAATCTGATGTGGTTGAAAAAGGAAGAACTCTATTTCCAGAGCTCAGAGATATTCAAATGAGTGTTTGTGTTATGCTCCAAATGTCACTGCTTGAAATACACAGAGGAAGCTTTTGAACTTGTTCTCAGAGAAGTATGTGTTCCCTTGTTTGTGCTTATATACATGCTATTTAATATATATATATATATATATTTTAAAGAGACAAAGTTGATATATTTTTCACATGTTGACTCACAGCTGGAACATTATTGAATTTCTGCTGTAGCACCATGTTCAAAGGTTACAATTATATTATGTGTTGACAGTGTTGCTTTGTCATATGACAACAGAACACATTTTAATTAAATTTACATGTAAGGCCCGACATAAATCATGTTTCTACACACTAAATTCAAGACAAAAATAAATACCTGGAGTGACAACAAAAATTCATCCTTACCTTTCATTCGTTCATGAACATTCAACGACCAAAAGGCACTGACAGTCATTTTAAAAGCGCCTAATTATAGTGCTGGGTAATAGCAGTAACATTTGGGTGACCCCATATTCAGATTGCCTGGAGTAGAATAGATCCTGTATAGAAATATAATAATATTACTTGACATGTTGAAACATATTAACCAACCGTACATGTCCATCTAGGCTAAATGATGTACATTTGCCACAAAAGCTCTGGTACACAAAGTGAAAGTTCACAACTCTAATTAGGTCACATTCTCTGTGAGTTTTGGTGCATTCCAAAACACGAGGCATTAACATGCTGCTGTAATACCCCATTCCTCTTCTATGATGGCTTTCCGCAAGATTTTAGCTCCTGGCTGAAGGGATTTCCTCCCATTCAGCCACAAGAGCTTTAGTAAAGTCAGGCATGGATGTTAGATGATACGGTCAAGTCAGTTAAGTTCTTCCAAAGCAAACTCAGGCCTCTATTTATTTGGTTTCAGTATCTCAGAATGTTTTCATGAAGCACTTTATTTTCTGGAATATCTTATCTTTTTGTTTAGCATTAAGATTATCTATACTGAAGCCATCCTTGAATGAGACCCTTGAGGTCTTGAATGATCAGGCCTCATCTTAATTTAAAGATCTCATATCACCCCAAAAGAGCACTTCACGCTCAGCTTGCCGGCTTACTTGTGGTTCCTAGGATACTTAAGAGTAGAATGGGAGGCAGAGCCTTCAGCTTTCAGGCCCCTCTTCTGTG
>JAVDPK010002623.1:426206-438213 GCA_034780415.1 Cichlasoma orientale | reverse complement strand
CCCAATAGAGCACTTCGCTCTCAGACTGCTGGCTTACTTGTGGTTCCTAGGATACTTAAGAGTAGAATGGGAGGCAGCTCCCAGTTTGGATTAGGGAGATAGACACCCTCTCTAGTTTTAAGATTAGACTTAAAATTTTTCTTTTTGATAAGGCTTATAGTTAGGGCTGGATCAAGTGACCCTGAACCAACAAATTGTGTCCATAGCTCTTGCATGTAAGCTCTTGCAGCTGTTGTACTGTACAGTAGTTAACAGGCCAGGTACCGCATACTCCCAAAGCAATTGTCTACTTGTGTTTTTCTGGACACCATTCCTCAGGGTGTTGTGTGGGGCGGCGCTTCACTGTATGTGGTATCTGGCTTATGAGTTCCTGTAAAGAGCCGAGTTTGCATTGCTGGCAATAAGTCAGACTTGTTCCTGCTGTTATTGAACACTGCCAGGGCTGTCCTTTATCACAGATTCTTTTCAGAATATTTATAGGCAGATATTCTAAGTGCAGCCCAACGACGGAGGGCTTTGGGTTTGGTGGTCTCAGGATCTTGTTTCTGCTTTTTGCGGATGGTGTTTTTCTGTTCACTTCATCAAGCAACAACCTTCAGTTTTCACTGGAGGTATGAAGACAATGTCTCTATACATCAACATGTATGTTTAACTTATAAAGGTAATAAGATGGTGTTAGTGATGCTTGCAGTCTTCTGACCTTCTTATGTGGTTTTAATTTTCCTATTATTACTATAATTTTTTGTACTGTCCTATTTATGATACATTTTGAATTCTATGTCAGACTCTTATTTGTGTAGTCTGCTGAGGTTTAGGATGCATAATGTTTCATTTTTGAAGTACACAAGCGCGAGATAAAATGATAATAAAAATGTTAATCTATATAATATTAACATCTTTCTTTCAGTTTATTCCAGCATATATTTCCACAGCAATTCATTTACAAAAAAACAAAACAAACAAACAAACAAACAAACAAACAACAACAAAAAATAAAAACGCTCTAAGCAGGCAATTAAACACATCCCCGCTTAACCTTGTTTTCAAATTCTGAGGATTATAGACACAACCTAATGAAAAACACTCTCCTCGTTCCTGCTTTTCATTATGCTAATGAAATTCCCCTTTTAGCTGCCATATCTGCCTTTATTTTAATATTCAGAGAAACAGAAAGACTGGAAGAGAAAAAAAAATGTTTGTTTTTGGTGATTCACACTTCACCAATGAACGTGTTCAAATAAATAATTC
This sequence comes from Cichlasoma orientale, assembly GCA_034780415.1. Taxonomy (NCBI): domain Eukaryota; kingdom Metazoa; phylum Chordata; class Actinopteri; order Cichliformes; family Cichlidae; genus Cichlasoma; species Cichlasoma orientale. Next base: position 436,965 of record JAVDPK010002623.1, on the reverse strand, counting down.
GGCAGGGGGACAACAGGAGCAGGCATGAAATTATTACACAGTGCACCTTGATTACTGAAAATGGAGTGCGTTTGAGAAAGAGGGAGACAAGTGCATGTGTGTGTGTGTGTGTGTGTGTGTGTGTGTGTGTGTGTTTTCTTTTCTGCCACTGAAGTGCGAAGTTCCATCCCAGTAACCTTAATGTAATTATACATGGTAGGTGACGTGTGTGTGTGTGTGTGCGTATGTGTGAGATTTTGTATTGGGGGTTGACTAAAGGAAATAGGAGTTTAGACTTTTTCCTTTGTGAATAATTCATGGGCTCGAAAACTATGAGAGGTTTCAGCTAAATAGTTTTGCTGGCAGACAGTGATGAAACTGACACACACAAACACACACCCACATCTGATTAAGGTCGCTGAAATGAGGGTTTTCTTGTATAAACATATAAGTCTGAAATCTAAGGTTATCCAAGCAAACCCACGTCCCTAGAGGCATGAAGTAGAAAACGTAAACATGCATAAGTTATGAACCCAAGTTACAACTCGCCAGATACAGAGTACACTAGACAATAAACTCACCTGGCACTTTGTTAGGTACACCTTGCCTGTCTCAGGTTGAACCCTCTTTTCCCTTCAGAACTGCCTTAATACTTTAGGGTATGAATTCAACTACTAGTAACATTTGTCTAAGAGTTTGGTCCATAGTTATGCAGTTGATGCAAATTTTTTCTGCAGCTACTGTGGTTTGTCATTTGCACATCCATTTTTTTTTTTAATATTCTGCTAGTTTTATGCCAGATGTAACGGGATGCAACCCTTTCCAAATATTCAAATTTTGTCGCATGAGTCTAATTTTCCCAAAAGTCTGAGGGATCATAATGTTTTTGTGGGGTTTTTTTGTTGTTTTTTTTGCATGTAAGACAAACGTTTGTGTTCTTTTTGGTCTGCAGTGGTTGTCATCTTCATGCCATTGTTGGCCAGTCTCTTTCTTAATGTTGAATCATGAACACTGACCTTATCTGAGACAAGTGAGGCCTGCAGTTATTTACATGTTGTTCTGGGTTCTTTTGTGACCTCCTGGATGAGTCATTGATGCGCTTTAATTTATTTTGGTAGGCTGACCACTCCTGCGAAGGTTCACCACTGTTCAAAGTTTCATTCATTTGTGGATAACGGCTCTCGCCTTGGTTTACTGATGGTTTATTGGTTTACCTTTGTAACCCTTTCTGGACTGATAGATGTCAGTGACGTTGTTTCTCACCTGTTCTTGATGTTCGTGGCATGATGTGTTACTTTTGAGATCTTTTAGCCTTCTTTCCTTTGTCAGACAGGTTCTATTTAAGTGATTTCTTGATTCTTCTTGAGGTTTGGATAGCTTTTTTTCCCTTAATAAATGAAATCATCATTTCAAAACTGCATTTTGTGTCTACTCCGGTTATCTTCAGTTAATATTAAAAATTTGTTTGATTATCTGAAACATTACATGTGACCAATATGCAAAAAACTAAGAAAGGGAGAGAGGGGGAAAATACTTTTTCATGACACTGTACACATAGAAACATTTGGACTTGCTCTGACAGAACACACCAGCGTAGAGAAAGAGGCACACACACAAAAACTCAAGAGTTCCAGTGAGTGCACTGACCACTAAATGCTTTACTCCCCACTCACTGACATATGCACACATTCACACATTCCGCACACACACTCTGAGTGTCCCGACTGCTAAATACTTTACCCACCTGGCAACCCATGGCTCTGCTAGTTAAAAGCTTTCCGATTAGATGTACATGTATCCAATTTCACTTTAAAGAGCCTGCGGGAAGCAAAGCCGCTTGCCATCGGCGGGAAAACATCACGCTTTTATTCCGGGAAAGTCGGAGCGAATAAGGCGATGACCGGCAGAAGAGATGGATGGATATAGACGGAGGCGGTGAGAGTGCAGGAAGAATGGGCTGTTGTAATTAGTTTATCTAATATCAATCTGCTTCAATCTCTGTCATGTTCTCTCTAAGTCACTCCTCCCTTCTTCTCTTTGACTGGGTTCTCCTCACCTCAGTTGGCCTCACTTGTTCACTCTTCTTTTAGAAACATATCTCTTCATTTTACTTCACTGACTTACAAATGCTTTCTTTCTATCTTTTACCTCAATTCACCTTCCCAGTCATGACATCTTTCACTTTGTCTTTTCCTCTTCTTCTTCATCCGCTCCTCTCCCCCCTCTCCCTTTTTCTTCCCATTTGCCTCATTTTGCTCCCCCTCCCTCTCCCAAACCCATCCATCTATTTCCCTGCCTCTTCTATTCAGCTCATTCATCCCTCCATCCAACCATTCATCTATCCAGCGTAATGTGTTTCTAAGTGAGTTACGTACAGAAACAAAGTGGGTCACATCACTGTAGTTATTGCATCACCCACCTGATATGCAGGGCTCAGTTGTTTATACTCTGGATGCAAGAGAAACAGAGATGGAAGTCATGCAAGAGAGTGTTTGTAAGGGCAGAGTTGTTTAGTGTATGGGCTATCAATTCCAATGTCTGCACTGAATAAGTGTTTTGGTAATACTCTGTGGCACTTTCATGTAAATATATATCCATTTTGCTATTCTGAGCTGCTGATCGCTGTAACACAATTGTAGTTCGGCCGCACCTTTCGTTCCCTTCACCTGGTAAGTTAGTTTTCAGCTGCTGAAACAGAAAGAAAAGGGAAAAAATATTAAAACTGCAATAAAAGCTGGGTTTTTGGCACAATATCCAACACAGCTGCCTAGTAAAGAACATAGAACCACACATATAAACTCAACTCAAACTACTGTTAACTGAAATGAGCAAAATAAAGGTATAAGATATAAAACGTTCATCTATTATCATTTTCTTATTCTATAAAGAAATACTCTGTAGAAACCTAATCAAATTATTTCCTTTTGAAGATGCATGCTCACGACATATGTGCACGGCACATCTTACTTCATTTTATTGAAAACGAAACAACGGGCTTGAATTAAAGCTTATAGACGCCATTGTATCGTGAGGACAAAAAGATAGGATTGAATCCTGGAGGGAAATTGTGATGTGTGGCAACGAGGTGTCTTCAACCATTATTCTTGTGGAGCCAGATAAATTAATGGAGCAGTCTGAAGCAACTCATTAAAATCTTAATCAGAGGAATGCCTTATTATGAATATTGGACAGAATGTTATGATTTTGCTCATGCAAATGCTATTTGGTTCACAAATGATGCAGTGGTAATGCATAAATATGTGTTCCCATTGTCTTGTGATGGAGCTCTAGAACTGTTAATTGGTTGCAAATATCAACCACAAATTCTGACTAATTTGTCTTAGTTTTTCCTTGACTGTTGCAAATATTATTATTATTTGTGGTATAACTGAGCACGGGAATGGGTAACCCTTCATCAGAGCATGCTTTGCATAGAAGTGGAAGACCTGTTTGTCCCAAAGTAGCTCTGGTGTAGGTGTAGAAATATTTTGGGATGTTTTGCTTTTACTGGACAGTTTGACAGCTATGAGTGACAGGAAACATAGAAAGAGAGAGAGGTCATGCATCAAAAGCCCCAGGCCAAATTCAAGCCAGAGGTGTTGTGACTACTTGGTCTGTGCCTTAGCCTTCCGAGTCTCTTTGACCTTCACATGCATTTTTAATAGCTCTCAGTTGACATGGGTGATCACATTAGGAGGCTGAATGCAGGGCAGTGAGTATGGAAAGCATTTAACCGTTGAAATTGAACACAGTCAGCATCAGATTGTGTGTTAATGGTTTGTGTGTTTGCTGTAAAAATACATTTGAAACAAAACTAAATGGATCTATAACAGTTTGCATTAGATTAATTTTTGTCACTTGTTTTTTTTTTTTTTGGCTGACACAATAAACGTGTTTATGCTATTAGCAAATTATTCATTATGCCACCCAAAAGTTATGGGAGAGCTATTTATGTGATTTTATTGATTTTTAGCTCGGCTGTTTCGACGAAAAGGTCGAGCTATTGTCATAGCAACAGCAGCATCTGTTCCACGAAATCTTTAATGTTGGCTATACCTCAAGAACAATCTCACCTGGGATGTTCAAACTCACACCATAGATGCATCTACTAAAAATCTGGGACAAGTTCGAATCTCGGCGACATTGACCATTGATCTCCCCTACAATGTTGAAATTCACACCACAAATACAGCTACTATCAGCCTCGTATGAGTTTGAATCTCGGCGACCTTGACCTGAAGGTAAAGGTCAGAGACCAAGTTTTCTGAACATCTTGTGAATGCGATAACTCGAGAACGATGCGCAGAGCAATCAGTTAAAATAAACTCAGCTTTAAGGGGCGGCAGCCTTAAATGAAGAGGAGATGAAATTCATTCTTTCAGACAGAAGATGAAATGACCGGCTTATTTTGAACTGTGACTCATGCAGAGCTACTCTAGTAGAGTCTCAAAAAGTAACAATATGATAAGTTCACTTTAAAACAAAAGTAGAACATTTTGCTTTGAACACAATGTACGGCTACATGCGATATGTTGGGGAGGATGGATCAGCAACTGAACACTTCTCAGAAAGAAGGCCATGTGTGTGTGATGTACAGGATGACACAGATCATTTGAAGTTTGATATAAATGAGTAAAAACATAAGAATAAATCATTATTGCTAATTTCCATAGGATCTTATGTTATTTTATAGGGCATGACTTATTGTTATAGTCCTGGCAGACCTTTAGGTTTTCCTCTCTTCCTCCCAGCAAAGGCTGTGAATGCTTACTGTCACGGTCCTGGGCCTTTTGCCCAGTGTTCTGTGTTTTGGTCATTGAGGTTCTGTTATTGTTAAAATTCTTCTGTTGTATTACAGAGTTTGCCTATGATTATTTGTTCTTTGTTCGTTATAGTTTCTGAGTCCTGTTCTTGGTTATAGTTACTGGTATCTTTGTATCTTGTGTTTAGCATTTTGTTTTTCTCCCTGTGTTGTGTCACGTCTGCGTTTCTGTTTACCTGTTCGCTCACTTCCTGCTTTATTTTCACGGTCTCCTGGTCCGTGTGTGTCGTGTTGAGTTTTGCTTCCTCTCTGCCTCGTTAGTGTCATTCTGTCCGCCTGTCCTCAGCTGGTTTCACTTGTCTCATTACCCTCGTGTGTATATGTTGTCTGCGTTTTCCCTTGTTCCTTGTTGTGTTGTTGTCTATAGCTCTCTGCTCGTGGTTGTGTGTTTCACGAGTTCCATGTTTGCGTTTTTGGATAACGTTCTGTTTGAAGAGATTTTGTATTTTTTACTCAAGAATTAAGTATTAAAGTATTATATTCAAGGCAAGTTCATGTACATGTACATGTTCACTACATATGTGTAGTCTTGCATTGGGGTTCACACTTGACCTGTCACACAGCCCGTTACATGACACTTATGTGCATGTTATATTTTTACATTTTTATTTGTAATAAATTGTAATAAACTGTAATAAACTGTAACTCTGCTGTTGGCTTCCTGAGTCTGGTCTATGAGTCCAGTTTGTGGTTAAACGTGACACTTATGTGACAAACATGCGGGACGTAGGTTCGTCGTTGAGCTTGAAAGATGCATTTAGTCTGTTCTGTTTTTATGTCCCTTCCCAGCTGGTTGTTAAAACTGCATCAACACATGTTTATTTCTCTATGATGTTGTAGTAAGTTATCTTTTTTGATATAATCATATCACATATCATACATTAATATCCCGTTTGTGACTTTATCTGATAGTATCTCAGCCAAGAGATTATACTTTCAGTCCTGTTTGTTTGGGTATGAACTCTCTTAAAACTCAATACATTTATTTATTTATTTTACATGCATTAATAATAATTATTATTATACAGATTTTGATCATACCATTAGCCTTCTACACTATGCAAAGAACACAATGTTGAACTTTTTGAAAATAATTATAGAAATTATATATCCTTAGGCTTTTTAGGTATAAATATGCATCAGGTGTAAAATATTCCAAAGCAGCTGTGAAACAAGAATTTATGTCCAGAGCAGCAAATGTGAGCACAAGGTAACAGAAGAAATCTGCAGACTGACACACTGCAGATTAGGACATTACAGAGAATCAACCGAATGCTAATGTTTGCTCACCCAGGGGAGAACAGAAACACTTTGAGGAGCCAATATGAATTCCTCTGCTTTTATGTTTGTGTCAGCTTTCCTCCTGAGGAGAAGAGCAGGAAAGCTGTTTGTGCAACGGTGAGAGTTTGAATTTCCATGTGTGGGTGCTCTTTGAGAATGACTGTGTTTCCCCCTGTGTGACAAATCTGCACTGTTTTCTGACCAAATTCCAGAACTTCTACTTTCTTCTCTAACTCTTTCCTTCCCTATTAACCTTCCTGTGAGCATGCTTTTCGTAACTTGCTTTTATTTGTACAGTAAAGGCCAAATTCACAGGCTTAAGTCTATTACATTAATAATATTTATTAATTATTATAAATATTTATTAATTACACTATTAATTAATGGCTCAACCGAACCATCTGTCAGTAGGTAGGTATACTTTATTTGCCATTCAGACTATACACAAAGGAAGTAAGGGTACTTCAAAGTAAATGTATTTGCTTGTATGTACATGAACACAAACCAAAAACAAAGACTACTTAATTTTAAGTTGCATTTCCTATATGGGAGCTGATCTCTTTACCTTTTGTATTCCTAATCATTCGCATTCTATCAAGTTACCACCATCCATTTAGAAAGAAAGTCACTCTGTAAATATAACTGTGTTAGACTACAACTGAGCTTTATCTCGAACAGCAAAGCACCCCCGAGGCAATATAGTGTTTACTTTGTCTATATTACACTGTAAATAAAATAAGACGAGCAATAAATACTTTATAAGAAACATTCACGTGTAAGGCACACGATACATTTTGCTCATTTCTTGACGAAATGCAAAATATGAAGGCATCCTCATCAGCTACAGTTAAAAAGGGGAGATCTGTTATGCAGGGCAAAAATATGAGTTGGCATATTAATATAGTTGACTACATTAATTAAATTAACTGGATCGCTTTTTTTCTCCTTTTTTTTGAGTCTGTCAGTCAAGACACATAGAAAAGCAACAGTGCTATTTTAACCTTTATTGGATTTGGACTGGCTAATTTATTAGGACATTAAAGAAATGGAAAATTTCAAAAAACAAACAAACAAAAAAAACAGTTCTATTTGATGTCAAGTTATAATTATTTTTCACATTCAAACTTTGAGTCTATACAATTTTTGTTGGTTGTTCCTTCAGCAACAACTTTGTTACTCCAGTCCATCGCTGCCCAAAGGGAGCGTCTCAATCCAGCCCCCGCGGTCTTAAAAAGAAAATTAAACGACTCTCCCCAAAAAATTATTAAAGTTAGCACTATGTTTATTGATCTCAAGGAAAATGCCATTTAAAGTTAGCTAAAGGATGAGATGACCGCCGTCCATTTTGAAATAGTATTATGGTTGTCAGGGCTGTCACAAAGACATAACATTACTATCCTATGGCAAAAGTGAAATGGGTATTTATCCAGTTACGTTGTTTTTTTACAAAGTGAAAGAAATGTCATGACAGAGATGTTTGCACCTGTGAAACTTTCTTCTTCTTTCTTTCAGCTGTTGCCTTTAGGGATCACCACCCTATCCTTAGCATTCTTCATCCTTCACTACCTCCATGATTAAAAAACACACACATGCATCTAAGAAAAAATGTTGCCCGCTGCTTTTTCAGAGTTAAGTATCAAGCCATTTAGAGGATGTGCTGGCCAGGAAAGTCCAGCTATTAGCGTTATTAATGTTTTTCTATGACTAAGATCAAATTCTCACACTGCACAGGTGTAATTAAGCATCTAACAGTGTTTTGTTTTCAGGTTTTTTCCCCCAAGTCCTTAGGTAATTAATGTTCAACTGAAGTTTCCATTTTTTTAGTCTCTAATATTATTTTTCTTGTTTATTTTCTCAGTCTTGGGTCTACAGCTCTGTTACAATGCATTCTTATTTCAAGGTGTCAGTTACTGCTGTTCTCTCAGATGTTTCTGGTGTCGCAGAGATACACATAAGATGTTACTTGTCATTGTCGCCTTGAAGCGCCAGCCTTGGACACCAAGAGATTACAATTTTATTAAAACTACAGAGTTTGCATGAGGATCTGTATAGATGGTGGTGGTGGAGTCAGTCATTTACTGTTTATGCCTATTTTAAGAGCTTTTGTATGGAAGCTTGTTTCTGCCACTAAAAAAACAAACAAACAAACAAAAAAACACCATACTTAACTCGAAATTTTGAGTTAATAAGTCAAAATTTCGGGTTACGTATCTCAAATTTTCGTGTTAATAACTCGAAATTTCGGCTTAGCACTTCCAATTAGGAAGCTCCGAGAAAGAGGTCATTTCCTTGTTACCCGGAAGCAGATGCCGTCAGCGCATGCACACTCAAAATCGGGTAGCAACAGTATCAGTGAGCTAACAGTTTCTGGCAAACGTGAACAATTTGTCGGTATCTTTTTGACTGTCAACGGTCATAATGTCTTCTAGCGAAAAACAGCTGCATAAAAGGTAAGGAATCAGTGTTTTCATGTCGATTTGTTGGACAACTGATACCGTCACCTTCCTGTTTCCGGTTAACAAGGAAATGATGTACGGATCACGGAACTTCCTGATTGGTATTGCTAACTCAAAATTTTGAGTTTTTAAAGTGAAAATTTGAGATACGTAACTCAAAATTTTGAGTTATTTTCTCGAAATTTCGAGTTACTAAGTCGAAATTTTGAGTTAATAAGCTGAAGGTTTTTTTTTTTTTAGATGCTTCCATACTTTTGTGTTCTGTATATGTTGTTGCTGTTTGTTTGTTTTTGTTTATTCACTTGCTAATTTCTTTTTCGCCCACTTCTTACTTCTGTTTTTGCTTGCTGGCTAGGCACCAAATATAACTTGGTTAGGTTTAGGAAAATATGGTATGGGTTAAAAAATTCAGCACTCTACATTTCGCTTTATTTTGCTAGGAAAATGGGAAATAGTCACAATGATTCACTGAAACATGCAAACATAAGTGGAAATACAGTACATAGGGCAAAAACAGTTTGTACAATTATAACAAGGTTGAAAGTCAATATTTGCTATCACCACCTTTAATCCTTTGCACAGCAAGGTTTCTGGTTGTTTCTTTAAGCAGTCTTCAGGAATAGTTCTCCAGACCAACTGTGTTATCTTATTCAACTAAAGAAATGGGAACAATTGTTGTTTTTGCAACAGGCTACCTGTAATGTGCCTGAAGATACACGAAGAAAAGTGCATTGAAAAATTAGTAGGTTATGATGTGGAACCATGAACCCTTTTACAAGGGCTCATATGTGATGAAATGTTCAAACCTGTCTTACTGTTGCCATAACGTCAAGGTGCTAATACCTTATGCTTAATTGTGAGATGCCAACAGTTTGCCAAAATGGGTGTATTTGGTGCCCTGGGATCATCTGCATTCACCCATTAAGACATTATCAGAGCTATATCAAATGCACTGTAAAATTACACCAAAACCAAGCTTTGTTAACCAGTAACTACTTTAAAGAAAAACAAGAAAATAATGTATATTCAAGTGCATGTGTATGAATGTTCACAAACATATGGCATTTCTGAACTCAGAATTTGAGAATGTCTAACAATCTCTCCGGATGAAACTGAGATGACCCTGACACACTCCACACACAACGTAACCCACACCAACCAACAGTGTAAACCACTTTAAAAGGGGCCAAATTGAACCACTTGCAGCAGTATCATAATATTACATGCGCACACATACATATACACACTTACTTGTATAGTCGCGCAAAACCTTAATCGTATTCATTTATTTCTCATCAGCAAGTGATGGGAAGAAAAACTGTTGCGTCACATTACTGCACTCAGCTTCCAGGAAGCTCTATTAAAAAGGATGTTCACTTTTTTTCTTTCACCCCCACTGCCGCTATTTACTCATAAGTCTTTGTAATCTGTTTAGAGGGCTTATGGGTGCTCAGAAAGTGCTCTTTCCCCACAGTGCGGCTCATTTATCAAGCGCGATTAAGAAAAGTCCGGAAAGTGTTTTGAATACTTGCTATCAGACACCTCTCAGTTGCAAATTAAATTGTACCAACTTGTGTGTTTTGAATGCACATTTGAGCAGCATTTGATAAAACCTCAACAGTTTGCATTGACTCTGTTAGTCTTATTTGTTCATAGTTACAGAGTATTCTTGCTGTATGTGCTTTGTGTTAAAATAAAGACGTGCAGGGGATTTTTTTTTCTTACTAAGGGACATTTTATTAGATATTTATGGAGGCCTAAAGTGCCCAAATTATTAAATAAATGCATCATTAATTGAATGTGCTGAGAATTAAATAAATTGGGAATGAATAAATATTGACATCAGTAATTCAGTAAATGTATCATTAATTAGTTAAAATTAGAAATAAATGCAATAATTTATTAATACATGATTAATTAAATGTATCATGGGTTAATGAAAATAAATATATAATTATTAAATACAATAATAATTAAATAATTAAGCACATCACTAATGAATTAAAATAATTAATTTTATTTAAAAACATATTTTATTATTTGTCATAGTCTACAGGATATGCAGACTGAATGCTGGGTGGAGGATCCAAACGCAGACACGTACCGGCAGGCTCTGTGAACTTAAACTGGCTGTTTATTGACTGTTTACAATAATCAAAAAGGTGAAACATAACCCCATAAGGAGAACACTGGAAACTATAATCTACAAGGAAACAGACAC
>JAVDPK010002623.1:368505-398008 GCA_034780415.1 Cichlasoma orientale | reverse complement strand
CATTAAACCAAAAATAAAAACTAATAAAAATGAGCAAAACCACTCTGAAAACTAATTAAAACTAACTGATTTAGAGAAAAAAAGTAAAAACTAACTAAAACTAAACTATAATGTAAAATCCAAAACTATTATAACCTTGGTGTCCAGTCCAGCTTGTTGTCTAGCCACAGTCCAAAGTACTTGTAGTAGTCTACAGCCTCTGTCTCAGCTCCCTCAGTTTGAACTGGTTGTGATTACAAACTACACGGGTAGATTGTAAATCAACCAGTCAAATGTTTAATTTTTTTATTCATTTTTTGTTATTCTTTTGGAATAATTGTTCTTACTTTGACTGTGAGATGAATCTTGTGAATTTTTTTTTATAATATAAGTTATAGAGGCAGGTATTTTTTAAATCTTAATTCAGGTTTATGATGAATATAATATTCACTGAGAAATTCATATACCTAAAGGAACAAAAAAAGTCAGATTTCACCTTAAAAGAAACTTTGATGTCACAAGAATCACAAACTCTCGGCCTTTTCTAACTTAAAGCAAGTGTTAAACCCCCGGCTGCTAAGCTGGAAGCAGATGAGGAAAGATTCACTTCTAGGAAGCTTCCAAAAAGCTTGTAATTTAATGAATGTGAAGCAAGGTGTTCCCAAATCAGCATGCATGCTCAGCAAACCTTTCTGGGATACATACAAGTTTAATAAGTAATGCTCTGTCTCTCGCATCCTATATTTTACCACAGCAATTAGTATGGCAGGCAGATACGCTGCATCTTCTTTAAATGTTAATCAGGCTGAGCAGTGCATGTATTCAAAATACTCAAAAGATGTGGCTATGCTCTTCACCTGCATATACATCAGTTAAAGTCCCATACTTGTGTCTCTGAGTCAGCACCCGCACATTACAGCTTCATCATGAAAACTTTGTAAAGCCCAGAAAGTCTTCTTCCTGAAGCTGGCAAGAGAGGGTCTGAGCCAGTATCCTAAACTCAAACATGCTTTGTAGTTTCTATGAGCCACTTTACTTTTTGCACTCTTTGTGCTGTAAATTACTTTTTTCTTTAAATAACATTTGATTTTTTTTTCTCCTCCAAAAGTCAACACTTAATAACCCATAATCGCAAAATAAAAACGTGTTTGTAGATTTATTAACAATCCAAAAACACTTAAAGGCTTAATCTGATCATCTGAAATGACCCCTTGAGAGTAACATCTTTGACTTTCATCACAAGATTCTACGAACAAGATTTGCACACCTGGATTTTAGCACTTTATCCCATTCTTGCAAATCCTGTCAAATTCCTTCACATTGGGAAACCTGTGAAATGCCATCTTCAGGTCTCACTGCAGAGATTTAAGTTTGAACTTGGGCTGCGACGCTGAAGGACAGAAACATTCATCCCAGTCTTGGGTCACTGTCATCTAGAGTGGTTTCTTCAAGGGCTTGTCTGTATTTGGATACTTTATTTCTTCCCTCACTTCTGACCAGGCCTCCACTTCTCTGCTGCTGGAAGCTGCATATACTATGATGCTGCCAACATCACGCCTAACCTTAGAGATGAGCAATGCCACTTGAAACCCGAATCTTTTTTCCTCACGCACTCAGTCTCTTAGGTTTCGGTGAGTAAACCCCAAGCAGATTATCATATGACCTCTACTCTAGTGACAACCTACTAGCTTCTTTACCATAAAGAAGCTAGTAGAATAAAGAATACCATTAAAAAAATACCTCTAGTTAATGGAGTGCTGTTCACGTGAGATGGTTTTATAAGCTTGTTCTGATTTTTCCCTCAGCACAGTTTCTCTGTGATATCTTGTTTATTTTTTAAATTCAGTTTTTATTCCCTTATTTTTCTCCATGCAGCTCCAAAATTCACTCCCTTGATGCAACTACACATATAATAAAACTATAAGTGTATATTATTAAAGAAATATGCATTAAGAGCAACGTTCTGTCTGTCGTTGCAGATCAGTGAAGCTACCTCAACAACATAAAGAAGCTAGAAGAATAAAGAGGAATTAATAAAAATCCATTTAAAACAAATGTTTAAAAGCTCTCTATTCATTTCTCACTTTGACCTCCTAATCATAAAAAGTTGCTGCTATATCAGCAACAGTTACAATAACCGTCCTTTCATATATAATCTCTTATACCTGCGAGTCTTTTTCAGCACATCTCTTTTGGACAGTCCTTCCCTCAGCCTCCTCTTGTATTTGTCTGACTTTCAGCTTGAATGTATGAGTGCTGCCACTCCGGGAGCACAATGTTGGCGAGACAGCAGTCGGTTTCCTCTGGGGTCTCAGCTGAGGCTCGGAGGGTTGGCACAAGCTGGATGACTTATTGAAAATTTTACTGTTTTGGACAGCAATGAGAAGGCAGCTCTTTTTATTTTATTTTATATATATTTTCAGAGCTCTTTTAACACCCTCTTGCGTGCATGCACAAACACACACCCGCTCGCACATAAAAAGAGTGAGAGAGGGTGAGATGTTGGATCAAACAGATTCATTTGGCCTTGGTATGAAAGAGTCCTCTTATCTTAAAACACCCATTTAGTGTTAATTAATCCTTTTGACTGAAACCTCCCCCTACAACACATTCTCTTTGGTTGTTAGGCTTTTATGCTTAAAGTGCTCACACCACCTCAGAAAGCCAAGTCACCAAAAAAAAAAAAAAAATCCTAAAATCTGATTAGGCCTGCACTGCTTTTCCTCTCTGTATCCATCTGGAACACCAGCTAACCATTCTGCTATTTTGCTTTCATATTTAAATAAATTATATCAGTGATGGAGAGATTTCTACAAACTCTCCACTTTTGTTACATTTCAATCTGCCATTCTATAAAGCCTTAAGGTAGTTACACCACAAACGCAACGCTGCTTTCCTGCTGAAAGACAAGCTGCTCATCACTTGGGTTTCTCTCCCTCTCTCTCATGTTTTCCCTCTGTACACCAAACCACCCCATCTGAACAGAAAAGCCTCTCTTTTATATTTTGTTTCTATAATTGCCATCGCAGCCTTCATCAAACATGCAGTCTTTACTGCACCGCTTTCATGTTGAGATGGCCAGTTGGTAAACTTCATGGTAAATCTGAGTTTTCTGCATCATCACTTCTTAATGGAGAAAACTGCCAAGTTAACTTGTGCTGTAGACCTAACCTGGTCTGCGGGAGGTTAGGTTCCAGAAGAGGTATGAAATCACCACCTACTGACCAATCAGTGCTCCAGAAAATAGCATCATCATCCCTAGAAGATCCCTTAGACCTCTGCAGAGAGAGTAGGAGGGTGGGAAAATTTCAGTTGCATCTGAAGTCTTTTTGTTTCTGAGCATCGTAACCACGTTCTCCAGCTGAGCGAATAAAAACTCAAACTGTTGGGGCGAGGTCATGCTCCACGTTTTGGTTAAAATCAGCTGAAGGCGTCACGTTTTTACTGAGTCTTTTATTTATAGCGTGTTTTAAGCACAGTTTAGATCCTCTGCTGGGCGTATACGTTTTACATGTGCACCTTGTTGACCTGTACCTTACTAAAACCACTGAATGAAACACAAACTGTTGCATTGTCGTGGGAATGCGCATCTATTAATTTGGTATAAAATGTTATAATTGATTCAAATCTGCTGCTAAGTCTGTTTTTTTTACACTGCTGGAATTGCAGCTACTAGAACGCAAACACACAACAAGAATATCTGTGAAATTAATTTCACTCTCACCGATCTCCCTTATTAGGCTGTGGGACAGCAACCTTTAATGTTTAAAGGTTTCAGAGTCTTAATGTGCAGCCATCACCTTAGAAACAAACAGCAGCACTGAGTGCACTCAGTGATAAAATGACTGGAAATAAAATGTTTATTTTACAGCTCTGTGTGCTAAATCACTAGATTAATGATTTTCTGGAGTATTCATCTTTTGTCCTTTTTACAACAGTGTTTGCATTTTACTGGTATTTTCTATGTTCTTTATAGATTTTTAATCACCATTCGATCACGTCTGTGGAGTGGGTGGCACTCATAGGGATCATTTTCTGTGGAAGAAAAGTCATGTGACCTGTGAAACACCCCTTTTTGTTTGTATTTTTGGTGTGTTTGTGTTTTTGTGTACACTAAATTATTTTTCAAATGAAATGTCAGAAAGTGTCAGAAAGTGGTATAGAGAGAATCCAAATGCAGGCAGAATACTAACAAAAAGCAAGCTTTTATTGTGACAGTCCCAAACAAAACACAAACCTGATTTGGAAATAAGCACGAGAGGCCGATGTGACACAGGTGCATGTAATCAACAACAGGTCAAACTATCAGGGAGTTGGGAAGGACAGACAGAAAGCAAAACTAACAGAGGGCATGAAAGAAAAATAATCATCAAGGTTAAAGGAAAAAGTAAATAAACTAACACAGTTTACAGGAGGACACAGAGGGGACCCGAGCATATCCATGGAAATGAGGCAAACAGAAACCCTGGACTAATAATAATCCTAAACCTAAAACACAAGTTAACACAAGCAAAGACTAAACAGTACCAGAACTAAGACTCACATAATGCTAGAATAAAGAAATCAAAGTAGGAATCTGAAAATTAAAAAAATTAATAAATCAAAGCTTAAAATATTAGAACATCCATGGACATCAGACATAAACCAATAACCCAAAACAGAAAATCAAACCCAGAGACTAAATCTCGGGACAGATGACAGATGATGCTCGCAGTAGCGTGAAATGGTCTCTTTCAGACCTTTTTTTTTTTTTTTTTTTTTTTTTAAGATAAGCACTGACATCAAATGCATGGGCAGGGATATGGGGTGTTCAAAAAAATCAGTTTCTCACAAACACAAAAAAGTAGCTCTCAAATTCTCTCAGTCTCAAGTTAATGTGGAGTGACAATCTAATGATTTTTGAGTGTTCCCATGCTTCAGGAGCTTTGTACAAGTTCACCCAAAGACTTACCGGCTACAACTCTGTCAGTCACAGAAAGCACAAACACAGAGAACCTGTTCTTTTATCTGCCTTTCTCGAACCTGGTCCTGTTACACATTTACTGTCTGTGTCTGTCCTGTTAAACATCAGTCAAAGCTTTCTTGGCATCACAGAGCAGAAGCTAATTTGTCATTCAAATTGAAAAAAGCTTTGGTTTTCAAACTACCCCTACAGTCCCAAAAAAAAGGAAAATTGTGTCTTAAGGACCCCGCTTCTCTACAACAACGCTGGGAAGAAGGCAAAGTTGGGTTTAGACTAGGCAGAATAATAAAAAAATATTACTTTGAAGAGAGAATTTCATATCTTATTTACTCAATAAACACATATCCCTGAAAACTGACTTACACAGTTGTATTAACATTACTGCTTTATATTCAAATACTTGTTTGTATTGTGCATTAATGTAAAATATGCACCTCTGGAAATACGAATAGTTACCTGATTATGATTTTTTTTTCTTCATTTGATGTGACTCCCATTCCAACTGTGAGATACAAAAATCTTTATTTATTCTGCAGGTTCTTTACAAACAACATGGCAGAAATGATTTAACTGGTTCTGCGCAGGACTTTTTCATCTGCGAGTGTGAACTCGCAGGTACCCGGCGAACATGTTGATGCTTTGCAGATGGAGCTCTGTCGATCTGTGGGGCCTGTGTGGGATCTCAGTTAGTGCTTCTGACATGCTTAATATTCCATGGGGAAACATTTGGTTTACACAGAACTCAGTCTATCTGCACTCCCTCTCCTTACCTTTTCCCTCTTTCAGGCGTTTTCTGTTTCCGTGAATCCCCAAAAAAGGTAAAATATCTTCATAACTAATAGTGTCATGGGGTGGGTTTGTCTAAGCAAGCGGTTCTTTATCCTTTCTCCAGTACAACTCAATTTAATTGACCCACGAAATGTCCACGACCCATTTTAGGATGATGATATATAGTTTTAGAAATGCTGTCATAAAGGGTGTGCATGTAAAGCTTTATATAGCCTCCTACTCTGGGACCAAGTTTAATGAAAACATTCCGTGGCCATGTTGTGACCCAAAAGAAACGGACTCGCTCTTTTTTTAGGTGCTGAACCGTAAAAAAAATGTAGTCAGTGTTTTGTCAAAGTCTGAATTGGTACCAAAACTGGGTCATGGGAAGATTAAAACCAGCCTTCAAATTATTTGTCTAAAAGTTGATGTCAGAATTCATCCCTCATGCTAGGTTGCAAGACCCCTGGGTTAGCTCACTGAATGCCTGTTAAAGTTTTCCATATGAGACTACTTGGTGAGTCAGCATGCCACAATAAGCACAGGATAAAAATCAATTCATTTCATTTCAATTATGCTTCATATTCCTCAAGGGGGGGGGGGATGGAATCATTAAAGCCAACAATTAAAGAAAAACTCCAATGCATTCATAAAAAACACATGGAAAAGTAGACTGGAGACCTTATTTCACCCACGCACTATACATAGGATTAGTTACTGCTGGCGGTGACTTGATTTAATTACGCAGTAAAATTAATATTCCATCCATCACATTTTCAACCTTCAATTTGTTGATTTTTATCAGCCTTATTAGTTAATTTATTTACACTTCAAGATAAAAATCTGCTCTTCAGTAAATGACTAAAGCATGAGACTTGACCCAGGATCAGACCCAGGATCAGAGGCATTGCAGGAGGAAGTTGTCCTCTCCTAGTTGAACATTTAAGACCCCTTTTTTTTTTTTTAAATTTGTAAAGATTTAACTTGTTTAAATCATGACTTCTTTTTATCCTGGGACCGTAGTAATGCCTTACGCCAGATACAGTAAAGAGTAAAAATATCAATCCACCTGGAAGTGAATTTAAATTGATTTGCTCTATTGCCCTTAATTAACAAATCCAGTAGGTTAATTGAACCTTTGAACGTAGCTAACACTCAGTGCACTGCCCACTCAAACGCCTAGTCATAGACTAAATAGGATTTAGGAAGTTTTTAAATAATGGAACTTTCATAATGCTTTCATAATGAAACTGTAATGTTTGTCTCAAAAGAACATATATCTATGCACCTCTATATATCATTAGGCCACATAGAGAAAAACAAATTATCTGGTGTGTTTCATTTGTAAAGAATTATGCAGACTGTTGGCATAAAGTTGAAAATCCACCTTTATACTTTATATACTTATTTTAACAGAGAAATTATCATTTGTATGATAGTTTAATTGCACAGTATTCTTGAATATAAGAGTATTATATAACACTTGAGCTTTCGCAGCAATGGTGTCAATGCAACTGGATGCTTGGTTGTATATGTATGTGTGTGTGTGTGTGTGCGTGTGTGTGTGTGTGTCCTGGGAGGAATGCTGTTGAGAAATCACAGGAAGAAATGGAAAGGACAGATGCAGGCATCTAAATGTGGCACTCAGACACATATGGAGCCCGTATGGAGCCCATTACTGCCTTCACTGAGTCACTCTCTGCAGCTCATTGTCCAGTGTCAGTCTGTCTCTGTCTCTTGGTTTGTTCACCTCACTTTATGATAATTGAGGTGATTATGACGTGTGATTGTGTGGTGGCATGTCAATGAATTCTCAGATAGAATGGAATCAGATTATGTTTTTGTATGTCACCAAATCAGGAATAAAAGCACCAATAAATATAGAAACTAAAATGTTTCATTTCTTTCTGTGACTCTTTTGGAGTCAATGGGAATTCTTCCCAATTTATTTTTACATACTACTCTTCCTGTTTCTCCCTCTGTTGCGTCTCATCCTCCTAACCTTACCAAGAGTAAGCACAGTTTCAGACACCATGATTTTTGCTTCAAGCCAAAATCATTCTCCTCCTTCCTTTTTAAGACCCTCCTCTACCTCCTTTTAAAAGGCTTTCCCTCAGAACTTCAATCTTCACTTAAGTCATTTCCTTCCCACCTCCTCCTTCTGCCTCTAATTCCCCCCACCCCCATCCCGAGACCTTGGACAGTGATGCTGGGTGTATTTAAGAACGAAGCCAAGGATTTTCCACAAAGCTTCAATCTTGGTCTTTTACAGAGCAGCACCACATGAACACACACCAGGCTGCCAAACCGAGGTTTATAATGGCTTAAAGTGTCCAGAGGAGGCTGGAGTGGATGGGGTGTGAGAGGGGGACGAGAGGAAAAGTAAAATAAGTGATTCAGAGAGAAAGGGACTGGACAGGATTGGGGGGGGGGGGGGGGGGGGGATAAATCACACATTTGTTAGGCTTATTTGTTGATGAAACACTATGAAAATAAAATGCGTGTTTTGATGTTATTTCATTTACTGGCCATAAAAAGCTGTTAAGAAAAGAAATTGAAAAGAGGTGAATAATTGGAGGATGGATGGAAATTGAAATGAATATCAGAGAGTGGGGGAAAAAAAAGGTTAAATGAAGGTCAAAGATGGTGGAAGTGAAAAAAAACAGCAGGAGCAAGAAACTCATAAGAAAGAAAGTCCCCCATTTCCTTCACCTCAGGCTGATCCAGCTGAGCCCAAAACCACACAGCCACGTGGCCACCACAACTTTCCACTGTGCGTGTGTGCACGAGCGTGTGTGCCACTTATATTTAGAGTGTGTTAAAGTGCAGTATGTGTGTGTGTTGATGTTAATGGGCCATTTCACATTTTTACAATGTGTCTAAGGGAGCTGATTATTTTTTGTGTGTTTGTGCTATTGAAGTGAGAGGGTTTTTGTGTCTCTGGACATCTTTGCTTACCTCAGTGGAGCGGTATGGTTCATTCCCCAGACTGGCTGATATTGGTGTGTACCACGCTTTTGCTTTTGTCGAGCTTCTGCATTGTGTTTATGTGTGTTTACTTCTTTTTGTTTTGTGAGTTTGTCCTTTTGTGTAGCGTATGGAGCTCTGTCTCCCAGCACATCCTCTCTCCCCCAACTTGTCACTTGTCTCATGATCTTTCTATCCTACTTTTTCCTGCCTACTCTTTCCCACGACTCCCCAGCTGGTCACGGCAGATGGCTTCCCCTCCCTGAGCACAGTTCTGCCGGAGGTCTCTGCTATTAAAAGGGAGTTTTTCTTCTCCACTGTTGCCAAATGTGGGCACATACGGTGTCATCAGATTGCTCGGGTTCTCTCTAGCCTTGAGATGATTATTGTTGTGACGTATACCAAATAAATAAATAAAAGCTTGCTGAATTAAATTGTCATTTTCAGTGCCATCATTTTCCAATATTCCGGGTGCTCCTCAAGCACAGCATTTTGCCAGATGAGTAGCAACCAACAAAAGACTGCATAATGAGGCAGAGCAGGGTTGGCATTTGGCATGACCACATGACTTCTTACCAGGAGATGGGAAGCTGAGTCCTGTTTTTGAATTTAATTTGACATCTCATTTATTGTAGGAAAATAACATTTTGTGGGTTAAAATGCAGTGTTTCCAAATATTATCTATATAGTAAATACATTTTTCTTTTATTTTTTTTCGCTATCATGGTTACGTGTCTCACAACAGTGATGAACCAGCAGATCTCATTTGCTTGCAGCGCCATGGCATCCAATTTAGACATTGAGGGTCCTATTTAAATCTTTCAGACAACCCCACACATTGAAAATGAAGCTGAAAGGCTACTCAGTGTATTATATATAATGGCTCCCACAAAGCAGCAGTATATGACAAGCTGGGAGTTGGAATTGGTTGGTTTGCCTCTGTGTGAGACTATGAGATTGTAGCATTTTGGAATGTGTCTCTGTAGCAACTACTACATGTATTAAGCATATTGATATATTTTAGGTCTGTAATATTTCGACATTAGATATAGATGAAAATAAATGCGTGCTCAGAGATAACACCCAGAAACTAAGCATCTAATTTAGAAGAACCGCAATCCCCAGTTGAGCATCTCAGTGCTTCTCATCTGTCTTCTTAGCATTTGTTCACTATATTTGTTTGGAAATCTGACCCCATTCTAGCAAGCATTTTATGTTAAAACGGGAAAGAAATGCAATCTGGTATAAAATTGCATTACTTTACTGAATAAACTAACACCTGCTCCATCCAATTTAGCAAAATACACTAAATGTACAATATACAATGCTTCGGTTACAATTTTATTTATAAATTGAGATTTATATACAAAATATACAAATAGAATAAATTATACTCTTATAGCACTCCTGCATTACACTGAAAAGTGCACTACTTTTTTGTGTTTGTTTGTGTGTGCTATGAAGCTTGTGGGTAGAACAAGGGTATGCAAAGATAGGGACAGTTCTTCCCCAAGACTCTCCTCGAGACAGCACGTTGAGAATTAAATTCTGCGTGTTAAGAAAAATCTTGAGGCTAAAGTTAAAAAATGTTTGGTTACTGGCGTAACCCTGGTTTTCTGAAAACCGAGTGAGGTATCTCAATATGGGAAGCGCCCTCTGGCGTAATTTTCTATTCATACCATGCAGGACTTGTTCAGTGGAAAAGTTTCAATTTTTTTTTGTAGATCCAAGAAACTGTATATTTTTCCCCCCAATCTCTTTTTATAGTTTATTTATTCTTAAGTTTTACGTGTAAAAAGAGAATTCTAAAAGAGAAATTTTGTTCAAAGGAAGCATATATTGTCTTTTCTATTCTTTATCTAAAGAAAAAATATAATGTGTAAAAGAAAATATCACACTTCTTAAAATGTCATTTTAATGCAGCCATTGGTGCACAAGTGAGAGAGTAGCTTGGGACTTGAAATGTTGAGAGATGTTCTAGCTAGATCGAGATGAATGGCTGCAGTCCATTTTGAGCTAAATATCTTCACTGTCAATGAACTTGGTGAATGAGCTTTATAAATGAGCTACTCAGCCTGCTTTCTGAACATCAGTGAAAAAAGCTAGCGAAGAAGTCCAAAAATAATCCAAAGGCTGGTTATCAAATAGAGCTGACTGACACATGTCACAGGCCTATGAGAAAAAAAAAAGGAAAAACGTAACCTGTTGTAACCATGGTTGTGATTAATTAAAAAGACTCAGGAAGACATCACTAGGCCAATATGAGAATTACTAGGAATGGCAGGAGCCCAGGGTGTAAACATCAATAATGAAAAGCAACAGCACAGTAAACTTTGCAGAAGAGTGTGTATTTAGCACATGGCATCTGCAATTACATGTACTTCACACAACACTTTACAACACGAAATATCCCCCCCAAAAACAAACTAAAATAACAAAATGCATGCACAATGGAAAATTAGTGTTAGTCTTAGTGTAGGTGTGTAAATAAATGTCTGATAGCAGATTGATCACTGGAGCCCAATCTGTGTTGGTTTAGTTGCCTGTCCTACCACACCCTGAAGTGGAAATTGAAGTCTGGGGTTATGTAGGTATCTGTCTCACTGGACAATCTCATCAAACTTGTAGGTTGGCTCAGCATCCAGTTAACTGGAACCAGTGGAATCTCTGCTCTCCAATGGAGGCCTGCTTCGGCGATGAAAAAATAATAATAATCTGACCGCTGAGCAGGGTGAAGTTCTGAATAATAATCCATACAGCAGAGTCGCTTAAGTAACACACAAATTTGCCGGACACAGTGTTGTACAGACTTGAACACAATGGCGACTGTGGCAAGTCACGTGATCAAGGTCAACAGCAAGGGTCGCTGGGAGCTCTGATCGGCTTGATTATGTGATAACATATCACCTAATTGGTCCATCTGTCTTATGTTTGAGTTATTAACTCACATCACAAAACATCAAACATCAGTGTTTCCTAGCTGGGTCTGCACTGTACTCAGTGACACAAACTGTAGCTCACAGATTGAAGGAAACTAAAGAAACTCAAGTGGAAACTAAAGACAAAATAGCACCGTTCTTAATGCGGATATGTCATAAATGTGCCTCAGAAAAAATGAAAACAAAAAACTGTGAAAGAACAGTTAATTTCACAAATTTCAGTCCCCAGAGTTGGCAAAATGTGACCTCAAAATTGAATGGAAAAGGGCAAATAATACTGTTTCACTGCATTTATTTTTTTTTTAACTAACTCCTTCCATTGTCACATTTCAGCCTCCTTATTTGTGTCCCTTTGCGTTGTCCTCTGCTTTCCTTGAATCAGTTCCTGTGAACCACCATTCCTCTGTCTTTAACAATGTCATTCCATTCCATTTAAAATCGTTCAGACAGCCAGTCAGTCACCTTACCATCTGGTTGTTTACAGAAAGAAAGGTCAGGGCAAATTGAGGAGAAGTCTGCCCTTGAGGGTTGGAGTGATGACTGGTGTGAGCTGTAATAGTGAGCAGAGAGAGGAGAAAATCTGTCCCAGAAATCTTGAATTCCCAATAAGGCGCCTATTTAGCTGCTGATAGTCACTTCTGAATGTTTAAAAAAAACCCAACCAAACAAAAAAAAAAAAAAAACCCAAAACAAAACAAAACATACATGTAATAGTCACTGATCCTTTTTTCTAGTGGGCGCCACCCACTGAACATATACCTGAAAGCTGAACTACAGCCAGTTTTTAGGGTAACCTGGTTCTATACCATTGCAAAGTGCATATATATTAGTGTTATTACAATAAATAAGATCAGCTGCATATGAACTTGTAACAGTATTTCTAAGACCATATTTCCCATTTCTCTCTCTCCCTCTCTCTCTCTTCAGTGTCCTTGCTCTCCAATGGTAGTTTTGTTTTGGTTATATTGGATAAAAATGTAAATTATGATTTATTCTCACACTTACAGTAGAAATGCAGGGGAAGCACAATGCCATCTTTTTTCTTTTTTTTTTTTAGCATAGAGCATATTTTGTATTTTTCTCAAAATCTGAAAGAAAATTGAGGTACACATAATACGGTGCAGTTTCCAGAATGATTCAGCTGTGTGACACATTGGTGTTTGGGTCCTAATATCACACTGGCATGTACACACAGCTTGTAACAGCATTTTAGGCCTGTACAGAATGCACCAGCATCAGGCTTTAGAAAAAAAGATGCATGTAGGCACCATGATGCCACCCAGTGAAGTCTTCTTCTACAGTCTCAATTTTAGAATTGTGGCCATTGCCATCTTGCTATTTTGGAGCTTGAAGTCACTGTAATCAGAACAAAGGGTGGAGTGGGAAGGTATCAGCTAACACTGGGTAGCTAGATTAGCAAGGTATGTGCATAGACTGTATCAGTGCACCACAGAGACATAACTCCTGATTAATTAGGAGGTGTCTGTCCAAGTGTTAAAATACTTTAATTTCACTCAGCAAAGCTGGGCTATTGGCACAAATGAATGCACAATAAGGCACATTATATTTCAGATAAATCACTTTCTTAAAAGTGACCACTACAAACAGTGTCAAGAAGTCCAGCTCAGCGACCCAAATAAACTGAGTTGAAATCAAGCAAAAAGCGACTGCCTCCCCTGTCAGTTACAGCAGCCAAAAAAAAAAAGAAAAAAGAAAAAGAAAATTGAGAATATGCTGCCATGAAGGAGGAAATTAGCTGTACAGACCCAAACATTTCTTTTGTAACAGGCTTAAAAAATGTCTATTTCTGCTGCAAAGTCGAGCATTTTAACATAAGAGTCTGGAAGGTTGTCCTTGCTTTTAGAGTTGATTTAATCTCAAGTGGCCATTAGAGGAACTGTAATATACTGTATAGACTCACTGGCCACTTTATTGGGTACACCTTACTTAAAAACAGTTTGATTTTTGTTGACCAATTTGAAAACTTGCATTTGAAATTACGTAAAAAAAAAATGTTACTCCATTTATGCCTGCTCCTTTTTCGCAGCTATATGGATACTTAAGTATCGCAATCACATCTTTGTCTGGACCCTGAAGGCATCAAAAGGACGAGAATGAAAAGCGATGTGTTGAAGGTGTAAGCGGACCGCGTAATGTCATTATTTTCTTATTACTGAGCAAGTATCTCCAAGCCACTGGAAGCAATGCCAGGCTGCAGCACACGAAAAACGAACTCATTCAATAGTAATATGCATTGACCT
Source organism: Cichlasoma orientale (assembly GCA_034780415.1). Classification (NCBI taxonomy): domain Eukaryota; kingdom Metazoa; phylum Chordata; class Actinopteri; order Cichliformes; family Cichlidae; genus Cichlasoma; species Cichlasoma orientale. The sequence continues at coordinate 384,131 of JAVDPK010002623.1, read as the reverse complement.
GCCTATCACACTTACAGTAATAACTCGTTAACTGAAGGTGCCGGAATGGCATTCTGCATCGTTACGGCCCACTTTAACCCCTCTCCATGATGGAAATCTCCCTTACCACCTCATCTCAGAGGTGCTCCATTGCATTGTGATCTGGTGGGGTTGTGTAGGCTACTTGAGTATCTTGAACTCATCGTTATGGTTGAGACATGCGACGCTTTGAGATTTGTGCGTTGTGAGTTTTGGACCCTGGGATTTGAGTTTTGTGAGTTAACATTTCTTAATCATTTTGAGAATCACCTGTGCTTTGTTTCTTTTGTAACATTGTTTATATTACTTATTCTTTATTACCTCCCTTGTGGCCTTATATATATTTCATCATTTGTGTCTCACTATTTCTCCTTGTTCTAGTTAGTTACTGTTGACATGAGGGTGGCTTCTACTTAGTTCCCCACCTTTTGTCTCTCTTATTATCCTACGAGTGCATTTATTGTCTGACTCTCCCCTTTGCCTTTTCCCAAATTGCTACTGTATGTGCTCCTGTGTTCCATGTTCGTAGATCCCACAATTGCTAGTGGCTAGTTTTCCTAACCCCGTTCTCGCATGTGTTTTAGACTGTTTTTTTCTCTTCTGTCAGCAATAAATCTGCTTTTCGGTTTAAGCTGTTTCCCTGAGTCTTTCGTTTGGGTTTGATGCCACACAGAAAACCGGGACATAGTGAGTGCTGGAATCAGCCACGAGAGCGTGGGAACTCATAAAGGGATGGACACGGTCAGCAACAGTACTCAGGTAGGCGGTGGCATTTGAATGAAACTCAGTCGGCACTAACGGACCCAAAGTGTGGCAAGAAAATAGTCCCCGCACCATCACACCACCACCATTCATGTTTACATCAAACGCTGACCCTACCATCTGACTGTCGCAAGAAAAATAAAGACTCATCAGATCGAGCAATATGTTTCTGATCTTCTAATGTGCAATTTCGGTGAGCCCATGCAAATTATAGCTTCAGCTTTCTGTTCTTAGCTTGGCAGAGTGGCACCAGTGTGGCCTTCTGTCTCTGCAGCCCAGAGAAAACTTCAGAGATCTGCACACTTTGGTTGTAACTACTGGCTATTTGACTTACTCGTATTCCTCTGACTTCTGATATCAACGAGGTGTTTCTGCCCAGAGAACTGTCACTCACTGGATATTTTCTCTTTATGACCATTCTGTGGGAAAATCGCAGCAGATCAGCAGTTTCTGAAATCCTCAGACCAGCCTGCCTGGCACAAACAACCGTGCCGTATTCATAGTAACTTAAATCACCCTTCCTCCCCATTCGGATGCTCTGTTTGAGTTTCAGCATGTTGCCTTGACCATGTCAAAATTTCTAAATGCACTGAGCTGTAACCTTGCGATTGGCTGATTAGATATTTATGTCAATGAACAGGTGTACATAATCAAGTGAGCTGGACAGTGAGTGTGCACATATACTGTATTTACACAATCACCCAGCCCCCCCTTTTGGTTCTTTGAACAGCAAACAGCAAACACCGGCAGAGACCTTGGATGTGACGTTGGGTGTCTTAAAATGAAATACAGTTGTATTCTGCTTGAATGTACAGATCATTATCAAATTATGATCAACACATGTTTGTCACTTGTTTCTAAACATTAGCAAATGATGTGCATTTCTTTTCTCTCGCAGGCAGTGTCACCTTGGATCACTCAGAGAATAATAGCAGGTGTGTAATCTCACCAGGCAAATTACTTTTCTCAACTCTTCTGCCTCGCTCTCTTTAATCTGTCTCTTTACTTTATCTTCAAAACAGCGTCTTCTCGCCATCCTTTTCCTTTTCTCCGTTTCCCTGTTTTTGTTTGTCTGTTTTTTAATCAGCTCTCTCCACTTTCTTTTTCCCCGTCTTCTCTCTCTTCTTTCTCTCTCCAGCGTCACACCGCCTCGAGGCAAAACCCTCAGCATCAGTCATTTGTCACGCTGAGTTAGAAGTGTTTAAGCATTTTGTCTATGATCAAAAAAGGAAACTCGAGATTTTAGAATTCTGTTTGAATCACCGCTGTTCCGAGGTTTTTGTTGCATAACAAAAAAGTGTATTTTTGCCTGTTTCACGTGTTGCATTTAACGTCTTTGTTTTTGTGTTGTGAACGTTTTTGGGACTTTGGAGAAACCTTAACAAACAGTGACTGTAACAGTGAGCGCCACGAACCCAAAAAGTCAAAAGCCAACATCTCTTGAAATTACTTAAATATGTGGCCTTTTGGTATATTTAGAGGGCTGACGACAAAACTCTCACTGAAATTGTGACGGCCTCCAAAGTTTGTTATTTAAAGTCCCTTTTTTTTCCAAGTATTTGTCAAAAAAAGGGAAAAAATAAGAAATAAATCAGACTGAAGTCTAACCCACAGTCAGTTGCATCAGATGGAATGATTCACTGTGGACGATTGCACTGTGTCGGTGAATAAATACATCTTGAAACATTACTGACACTCAACCAGCAAGCAGAATTAACATTAAACCCACACAAACAACAACAACACTGTGAAAATAAATGTTCCTGGATGGATTTTGGATGTGCCATCCCAAAACAGGTTTGTCCTTTAACTTGCGCTGACTGCTTAAACTGGATTTCCTATAACACTTGTTTATATACACAGATAGGCATTACTTCCTAATATAACAAAAAAAAAAAAAAGAGCGGGAGAGAGAACATTTAATTTTCCCGTTAACGCAGTAGAAGTGATGAATGTGTGACTGTGAACCTCAATTTGTCATTTTAAGCAGATTATGAACTATGCGGTCTTTGCCACTCTCAGCCTCCCCTCGCATCGCTGTGCATCCAGACAGCTAAAAAACCACGTTGTCTCACTTACAGAGGGAAATCTGTCAATGTGCAAGTTGGCTGTTTCCACTCTGCAGTGTTTACAGGTTTTGCCTTTGAGGTCTTCGTGTCTGGATTATTTTTCACACATTGGTTCATTTCTTTACAGTATCACGTTAACTATATATGCAGTGTTTTCAACAATCATTTGATATCTCTTTCCCCCCTCAAAGAGTGGATTTATCATTTTAACATGACACTTGTCGCCATCACACTGACAAGCTGTGATTTAAATGCAGGCATTTTTTTTCCAGCTCTCCCTTTTTTTTTTTTCCATTCCCTACAAGTTGAATATCCTAGATTACAGTCAGGAGCTGCATAAAGTTTGTTGTAAATTCACTAATACTTGATCCTATTATTTTCTTAAGTTCTTAAGTTTGTTATCAGTCTTTGCTCAGTTGGCTAAGCCATCTGTTGTATATTCTAACATTGCATTGGTGGCTGTACAGCGCTTCCATGTTTCATCCCAGCTTAGTCAAGAAACACAAGAAAGCCTTTTCCCATATGTGCAAAGAGAAGCTTATCATGACCAGGATTAGGAAGGGGAACAGAGAATAGCTTCCAGCTGAGAACTAGTTCTAAATCATCTGATCCATCCCAACTCTATGCTTCCATATTTATCAGTTTCTTTTATCAGTCCTGTCAGTTTTGACTGAATATTGTGCATTTATTGCAGCAGAGTTTTTGTAGACTTGAATCAAATAAAAGCCTTTTTCTTCTGCTCTGTTTCTGCACTGTTTTCAGGCTTAAAGATAATAAAACAGTTGTTTTGATGATGAAAACCTTAAAGGCTCTTCATTATCCCCGTCACAAATAAGCAGCTAGGAATCAATACGAGAATCTGGCCTATATGCAGATCAATAATGGGACTAGTTTTAATAATATTTTTAGAAATTCCAGGATGCAATCAAATATTTTTGACTCTAACCAAAGAAAAAAAAACCTCTTTGAGACACTCTGAGCAGTGACAAAGAAAGAAAGCATTCTATTTGTCTTTCCTCTCTGCACGTTGTCTGTTACCATTTTAAGGCTTTGGAATAAGGAAGAGAGATGTATGATAGTGATTTCCACAGGCAGTTGACAGGAATGCTACAACTTAAGCACCAGGGCATGAAATTACATACTTTATCATATCCTGGTGTTTTTGTTATGCCTTTTGCTGAATGGTCACAATGTTGCTGTGGTTTCTTTGTGCATAGAGGGTACTAGCAGCCACTTTTTTTTTTTAAATTATTATTATTATTTTAGGGCAGCGTCTCCTTTCTGGCATACTATCTTAATCTGGGGGTCTCAGCAATGTTCAGGTTTTTTTTAGGCGGTGCATGATGTGCATGTGGGTGTTGGTGTAACTGTGAAATGTGAGAGCAGCTGCATGGGGAGGTGCGAACTTGTGTATTTGTGCGCTGACATGTTGGTGCGGGTATGCATGGAGGTGGGTATCGTGCACACATGGCAGAAGTTATTTCTATTTAAACACCACCAGAGGTAGTGACACCTGTGCTGGCTGGAAGCCTGGAGACACATAATGGTTTTTCCTGGGACTCCATGCACAGAGCAGAACTCATGCCAGATGTGGCCCCAATTATTACATCAGCAGAAGTCTGCCTCTTTAGCATGTGTCTACCTGTCTTTAGTACTTTGACCGTGAACACAATCTGACATTTTTAATTCTTTTGTGTGTGTGTGTGTGTTGGGGGGTAGTCACTGCAGATTGTCCTTCATGGTCCTTCCTTGACAAAATAATGCAGAAAAAACGGTGCAGCACTTAGAAAGTAAAACAACTGACAGTAACTCTATTTGCAAGCATTGACCTTAACGTTGCACAGTTTCAGATTTTTTTTCCCATGAATCTGCCATAATTTCGAAATGTCAATTTGTGTGTTTATAACCCCAAAAAAACTTAACATTCTTATCTGAAGTTTATAATGGTGCATTAATCCTGTTGGGATCTTTTAAACGCGGGTTTAACTGTGAACATAAATGGTTCTAGAATCGAGGTTCATCCTTAAAGGACCTCTCTAGATTTGAATCAAACTGCATTATCATAGCCAAATTAAAAAAAAAATGAGCAGTTGTTTTTAATCATAAAAAATGATTACAGAAAGTCATCATTGCTTCTGATACATTTTAAGGATCCCAATCCAAAAAGAATGCATATCTGTACCTTCTATCTACTGTATAGCTGGATTTTTACACAAATCCCACATGCTGTCTTTCCCATCTTTGGCGTTGCAAACATTTTATTAGAGCCCTCAATTTATCCCTTTTTAGCACAACAGCTATTTCCATGATTTCTAGGCATTAGAAAGTAAGAGTCAAAGGTCATTTGAAGCACTGACTATAGCTTCCTTATTGGAAAAATAAGTGTAATTGGCCGAGGTATGAAATATTCATCATGCCAGTCAGTGGTAGGATGAGTAGACTGGATGTGTTGTGTACAGGGTGTTTTCATGAATTTTTGTGTGCGGGGGTGATTTTACCCCAATAAGTAGCCAAGATATAATTTTTAATGCCTGCTGATATCCTGACCACCAACACTTATTAACTTAAACGAACTGGTGAAGAATCATATAAGCCCAAGGCCTGGTCCGTGGATGGATGCATTTTTTTTGCCTTCATTAAAGACGCATTATACTGTAATCATTATTATTAAATCAACAGGGTGAACAAGAACTTTGTAGGCACAGAAATAACATCCATACCGGTGCTTTGTTATATAGTACTTAGTACTGGAGACCTGGTACTGTATGGTCAGTAGTAAGTCATACATTGTGTACTTTTCCAGTTGCTGAATGCCAATGCTTAACCTTAAAGTTATGTTAGCCAGTCAGGAGACCTATAATAGTGAGCTTACTCAATTTATTTATTTATTTTTTTCTTCTCTTTATGGTGACTAGAGGTGGACGACTTTAGCAATCTTAAAACCTAAGGAAGGAAACGACTCCCAGAGGATGCTTATTTAAAAAATTAATCAATACATAAATAATTCAAAGACCTGACTGAAGTCTTCTCTATATACACTGTACATGTTATCCACATACAATAACAGCATTCACACAACAGGGATAATTTGATCACATATCGCTGCAGGACGGGTTAACGAGTCTTTAAAAGCACCTCATTTGTTCATTGCATTTTTGCCACACATCCTTTGATTTAAGATGCCAGGAACAGTAGCAAGTAAAAGCAAATGAAGCACACTTTAATATTTGCGATATCACATTGCATTGTGTTAATGTTTATTTCTGTTATTTTGTCCACCCCCTGTGAGCTCATGCTTGGCTGTTTCCTCTGTGCTGTATATCTGCAGTGGAACAAACAAGGCCTTTAATGTGTGTATGGTGTTACACAAGGCTTGTAATAAATACACTGTGTCTTATAGTTATTTTTGCCCAAAGCCTGACTTTTGAAGTGTGTATGGAGTTACATGAGGCTGGTAATAAATAGAGTTTGGAGATAAGACAACTAAGATTTCTCTTCTCCTCTTCCTCCGCCAGTGATGGAGATGGAGCAAGGAGCAGAGTAAAGTGATTAGGTTTTATTATTTTCTCCAGACTCTGAGCTTCTGGTTGATTAAATTAAAGCATGTAGTGACTTGTCTGAACACAGACAGGGTCAGAACGAAACAGAACCGAATAGCTCTAGGGTATTGGAGGCAGGATGAATGCAGCATGATAGATAATATGGTTTTGTGACAAGTGGGCGAATGAACAGATCTAATAATTACTATGTCTTGTACTGTCCTGGAAATATGTGTTTTATAGAGTGACTGAATACAGTCAGATCGATAGGTCTAATATTCTTTGGGGGGGAAATGATGCAAGGTGTAGCACCTATTGTATTTGATCCACAAAGGAACACCAGCTGAGAGTACTTACTTTTTAGATTTTGTGCACATTTTATTTGCATAATTATGTTGTAAATATGTAGCTATTAGTGTTGAACATGTGAGAAGCATTGCTTCAGTTTACATCCTCTTGTTTTGTGCACAGATTTCTATTACACATGTGTTATACTATTATAGGTAGTAGTAGTAGTATTTGTATAGTAGTTTTCTTTTGAAAATAACACAAAATAAACCATAAAATATATAATAAATAAAATATATAACTCATTCATGGGTTCTGATGTTCATAAAAATTTCAAAACCACTCCAAATCATGAAAGTACATTTTCATGAGATCAGTAATAATAAAAAATTATATTTATTTAATCCCATGACTTAGTTTAAAAATCTACAAAGAAACTCAAATTAAATAGTTCTAGTAGAAAAAAATAAAACAAAATAAAATAAAATAAATATGTCTCAGGATAAGGGCCATCTTCAAAGCTCAGAACATCCAGGATTACACCAATTTACATTATTCTAACCTTTTCACCAAGAGGCTGGAGAATGTCTGTTTTACCAGTTTAATGTATTATTTTGATTTCATTTACCTTTTAAAAGGCCAATAATGAACCTCCTGTCAACAGCTGCATGCATTATGCTTTTGACCATCTGGAAATTATGTTACCCTTTATTATCAAAGTAATTCTCATTTATTAAGAGGTCATACCATGAATTTGGTCTGGTGTTACTCATTACATTTTAGTCACAAAGTATTAAAAATAATTGTAATTACATTAAAATACTCTGCACATGCACATGCATTAATTGGTTCAGACTAAATGTTGTTTAATTATGTCGTTTTCTGCACCAGGAGTGACTTAAGACCATTGAGGGACACTCTCAAGGTAAGGGTGTCTTTCACACTGGGACTGTAGCTGCATTAAATATACCACTAGTCTTTCCATGTTGGAATTTACCCTAAGTAAATGTCATCCCTTACCCAAAGACCCAGGCTGATTAAAGCATAAAACCAGCAGCTCGCCTGTGACAAATTTATATCTTCTTAATCAACAGTCTGTGTGATATAGAGCCCCATAACCCAATATTTTCATTTTATTTTTTATTTTGTGTTCATGAGAGAAGTAGCTGGGTGACATTAATACAAAGAATAACAGCTTAAACAAAATAGTTCATGGGATTATCAGCTTTTATTTTTTCCCCCAGCCCTGATGCCACATTATGGTCTTTGAGGACCAAATGTCATTTCCAATCAGAATTTGAAACATCTGCAGGCGTTACTGTGTGCAGGTAATTTGGCTGGTGGTTCCTGGTAAAACTACCCCATTTACTCTTCATCTTCATTTAAAATACAGTCACTTCACGATGCATGTGCTATATGATGGCTCGACAATATGATGTATTTCAGGTGCTCCACCATTGGAAAGGTCACCAATACTGAAAACCAGAAGAGTACAAATATCAGTGACTTGACTGTGTGGTTCATATGCCTGCAAAAGGAAATGATTTATAAATATCATGCAACCTGCACTGACATTAGGTGCTGGACCATTGCAAGTCCAGCCACTGTCTTGAAATGAGGAACTATTTTGAAGACGTTCTTTATTTTATCAGGCAAACAGCAACAATGAAAATGGACCTAATATTAAATTCCCACCTGCATATTGGTGTTCTGGATTTTCCTTCAACAGGTTCCTTATTAATCTTTATTTATCTCATACTGGTCCTTGTATTACGACCTGGCTCAAAAGCCGCAACATAAAGTGCAGACTGACAGCAGAGTTTTAAGAAAAAATGGGTTTATTTTATATCCCTTGGTAAGCACTGCTAAAACCAGTGCAACTGAGAGAGCAGAAGAGCAAAAAGTGGTGACCCCTGCAAAGCTGACCTCATACATGCCTTTATCCACACCTCATCAGGTGCAGATAATCAGCAATTAGCAGACGCAGCACCTGAAACTCTCTCACTGCCACTACAAAGAGAAGGGATTGCAGACGGGTGTAACACCTGGTGCAGGCCTCATTTCAACCACTGCCTGAAACAAGTTATTTTATCTCAGCTCCCTTTAAGCATCATGTCTATAAGCCAAATTTCTTCCAGTCAGCTGATATTCACAAACTGATCTTAGTGAGCAAAGTATCATCAACTATCAATTTACCAAGAAAAAAAAACATTTTTTTGGATTGAAATTCTCTAATCTAGCCTCATGCACACGCCCATCCTGTCAATGCATGGACTCAACTAGCCCCTGAAGGTGTGCTGTGGTATCTGCACCAAGATGTTAGCAACAAATCCTTTAAGTTGCGAGGTGGGGCCTCCATGGATCTGACTTGTTTTTTTCCAGCGCAACCCACAGAGGCTCAATTGGATTGAGATCTGGGGGATTTGGAAGCCAAGTTAACACCTCAGACTCGTTGTTGTGCTCCTCAACCCATTCCTGAACCGTTTTTGCTTTGTGGCAGGGTGAAAGAGGCCACCGCCATCAGGGAATACAGTTTCCATCAAAGGGTGCACATTTTCTGCAGCAATGCTTAGGTAGGTGGTAGGTGTCAAAGTAACATCCACATGAATGGTGGGACCCAAGGTTTCCCAGCAGAACATTGCCCAAAGCATCACACTGCCCCTGCCAGCTATGAAATAATCAGAATATAATGAGCAGTTTAATTTTAATCATGTATTGCCATGAAATCTGTGGGTTATCTGTAGGTTCCCAAAAGTATAAGCTTCTATAAACTAAATGGTTATATGACCCTTTCTTTACAGGCAGCCTTGCAACAAACTTCATATTGTGCACTTACAGTACTCCACCAATAGCTAAATTGTCAGTGTGTTTTTTGTTTTAAGTAGTGCACTGGGGAACGTCAGCCGACCATCACCTCACCTCAGCTTCAACCTTTCCCTCACTCAAGCTGTTTGGTTCCACATAATGACTGCATTTTTGTGTCAGTAAACATAACCTACTGGAATCAAACCCCGAATGGTCACATCTTAAATGTGACATCTCGGAGTGTATGTTCACACGCAGCTCTCTCCATTTTGTGTCAAACTTGAATTCCTTCTGGATCCAGCAGAGGCACGGACAGGAAAGGCACAACTACACATTACGACAAGACTGAAGTGGCAGAAAGAGTTTGTTTGAATGAGGGACAAGTTCTTAGAGTGACATGCTTTTTTTAATAAATGAGTCATTCTCTAATATAGGCCACATCATTCACACTGGAGCCCACCCTCCTACTGCCACGAATCTAAATGTATGTACATGTATGTACATGTCTGTGCATGTCTGTGTGTGTGTATGTGTGGGGGTGGGGTTATTATTAGCTGGTTTTGGTTTATTTCCAGCTACCCGAGAGATCTACAGCTCACATACCACAGATATGACATGTTATACAGCACACTGTCGCATACACGTACTTACCCCAATCTCAACAAACTCAGGCGGATGTGAGGGGAGTAGCCTGGAATTAAACTGAATTAAAGACTTTTTTCCCCTCATGTCATTTATTCATTGCTCTCTCGTTCCTTTGCTGCTGGGCACGACTGCTGCATTCTGGCAGCATAAGGAAATGCTCTAGGGCCTGTGTGTGTGTGTGTGTGTGTGTGTGTGTGTGTGTGTACCAATAGCCGTTGGCATCATCTCCACAGAATTGTTGAGCACCATCCTTCAAAGCCAAAGCAACATGAAAAATATTCTTTAAAAAAATACTTCGGTAACTGTCATCTTTTTTCATACGATGACAGTTCTTTAAACTTGGCTATAAACGAATTGCACCCTGTTGCAGTTTGTGTATTGAAACAGCAATAAAATCAAAATTACCTGGGTGAGATTACACGGACGTGTTTGAAGGAAAGATGTCAAAAATGGTTGTCTGCGTTATTTGTATGTCAAAGAATCTGTTTGCGTGCATTCAGATGTGTGTGAGAGAGAGAGATGGATATAGATTACAATTTCAAGCCCGCAACAGGCAGCCTGCTGTCCGGGGCAATCTTGAGTGCTGAGAAACCCTCACTCAACAGCTTTTTACTAAAGTTTAAAAAAAGGGCCCACTTTTTGCATTCTGCAGATCAATTTCCGTCTCCGCGATCAATTTTTGTGTTCAGCAGATGGAGAGAGTCCAAGTGTGCTTATGAGTTTGTGTGGAGAGAGCAAGGGATTGAAGGGGTAGAGTGCTTTTGGGTGGATGGCTGGGGAGGGTGGTGGTGGCGTATTGCTTTTTCCCTGCCAACACACAGTGGGTTTGGGAACAAACAGCCTATGGTGCATGAGAAACATGGTTTGTCACTAAAAAGACTTCTGCAATGGCAAAAATAAAAATAAAATGAAAGTTTTTGAGCAGAGAACTCCAACAATTCTCATTACAGAAATTATTCAAAAACAAGAGAGCTTTAATTTAGCCGCTTGTATTAGACTGAGACTACATTGTAACCTATACATAGTTTGGTTAGCTCAATACAGAATTCCTTGTTACTAAGGACACTGGCATTACTGTTGTTACATGGCACAAAACGCTAAAAAATATACTTGTTAGATATAATTTCAAGGACACACAGCACAGGAGGGATAGTAAAAAATTATATGGATATTATTGTATGGTTACATATAAAAGAAATCAATTCAGTTCAATTTTATTTATATAGCACTTATATAGCAAGGTACTTTAAGTAGTAAGGTAAAGATCAGATGACCCCCTATGAGCAAGCACTTGGTGACAGTGGGGAGGAAAACTCCCTTTTAACAGGAAGAAACCTCCAGCAGAACCAGGCTCAGGGAGGGGCAGTCATCTGCCATGATCAGTTGGGGGTGAGGAGAGGGAGACGGGACAAAAGACACACCATGGAAGAGAGCCAGAGATTAATAACAGCGGTGTATAAAAACAATGAGAGTGAAAAGAGGTGAGTGAAGTCTGTGCATCATGAGAAGCCCTGTAAAGCCTAGGTCTACTGCAATAACCAAGGTAGGGTTTAGGGTCACCTGATCCAGCCCTAACTATATTCTCTATCAAAAATGAAAGTTTTAAGCCTAATCTTAAAAATAGAGAGCGTGTCTGTCTCTCTCATCTACTCTAAAGTCGTCTACTCTGCTTTCTTTTCTGTCTTTGCACTTAAGTCTCTTCACACCACTGAAGAGAAGAACTAAAACCTCCTTGTTTGTAAATGTTCATATTGTTGCTAAATTTTAAATTTTACCCCCTCTAGTGGTAAATATTTATCTCTCTTATTTTGTTTAATAGAAATGTATGAAGCTGTCATGTTAACAGCACTTTGTGATTAAGTCTGAATTAAAATAGTAGGCCCAAAGTGTCTGGCAGTGTGAGTATAACTGCTGTGTAAGGTCTAGTTGGGGGGTTTACGTCATTATTTGTGACAATACTTGTAAAGTATGATGGTATTAAATATGGTGTCACTTGTTTCAGATAAGGAGGAGGTTAGCGTAAAAAATAGATTTAGTTATAGTTAAAAGTTAACCATGGTGTTACACTCTCATAACATAATTAGAAGCATATGTGTGACAGACAAGAAGGTACTGATATACTTTCATCTCCTTTGCAAATAGGAGCCTTTTCTGTCACATTTGCCCTTGGTCAGACTTTCTCTTATGTTTTTTTTTTTTTGTCCCTCTTTCTCTTCTTCTATTTTGCCATCCTGTTTAACTTATTTCATCCTCTTTCTTTCTTCCAGGCAGTTATTACCAGTCTAATTAATTCCACATGCTGGTCAGGCCTGGTGTCTCTATCACACACACATGCACTAACACACATGCAAACACCAAAATCCAGACTTTCTCTCACTCTTTTTTTAGTAATTGCACCCAACTGCTCCCAGCCAGAACAATTAAGTTCCCATCAAAGTGGAAACAAAGGCCTGAGCTGCAACATTCTAGCTTTACTGAGGTTCTAGGCAGGCATGCAGAGTACAGATGTAAACATGACTCTGTCCTTTATTACTGCATCAGCTTTCAGGTAAACAGACTGTGTAATATCCCCATCTAATATTTTAATAGATCTGACCCTGTTTACCAAGAAATTACTTTTGCACTGTTCTCCACTGCACACTTATTTAACTTCATATTTTATTTTGAGTTACAGCTACTTCAGAAACATAGAAAGACCTGATTTTTTCCCCCCCTTTGGCAGTCAGAGATAATTGTGTAGCAAAGGACACACAGTTTTAGTACTTTAAGATATAAAAAAAAAAAATAACTGTATATTTAAGAATTTAAGCCTATGAGAGAAGGTCTGTAAAGTGACCCTGCCCTGCCTTTTGGTAGCTTTAGCTCTACAAATAGATTTACAGGCCTTCATTAAAGCAGCTAGCGGTTGTGCAGGGAAGAAGCTCTTGGACAACCAGCTGCGTATGTGTGTGCATTTGAGCATGAGTATGTTTGTGGGTCTCTGTTACTTTATGTGACTGCGTGTGTGTGTCTGAGGCTAGGCCGTAGATTACTTCCAGAAGTGGAGTTCCACAGCCTGCTGTTTCATTACAGCTACAAAGCGACCGCACCGCTACACAGAGTGCAGAGTTGCAAAAACTTTTTTTTTTTTTTTCCGCCGCTTAACTCATTGCTTGGTCCGCCCTTCCTCTTCTTTCTCTTTTATGGTTACAGTTGGAATGGGAATAAACATCTGTGCAAATTGATTTTTTTCTCTCCATTTTGGGATTTAACGGAAAAGCAGAGCTGGACTTCTCCAATTTCAAATAACTTTTATATGAACCAACATTTCTCCAAGTTGAAACAGCTTTCAAACGGCCGGTCTGAGATTCCTGTAAATTTTCCTCAGGTTCAAACTACTTCACAGCTGCGATCTTTTCATCGAGTTCAAACGTGTTTTTAGAGTCACAACTTTGCACATTCTCATATGTACCGTATCAAATCGGCCGCGCTGAGTCTGAACTTTTGTTTTTCCTTTGTCCCGCTACCTGGTGGAGTAACAACTTAAGAAGTAGTTGTGAATTTTTCTGACGGTCTTTAACTTTAATTGCAAAATCAACTGTTTATTTTATAGTCAAAGGTGAAATCTAATTTAGCACTTTATAAATGTTTTAGGTGCTCTGGCTCTAAAGATCACAGAGTATGATTAGTTCTGAACTAATCATAGTTCAGAACTAATCATACGTTTTTGCTGCAAGATAATGACCCGAATTACAGAGTTTTCACAGCCGATGCACCTGTTACCTGCCCTTACTTGTTGTGAACAGCTGGTTAACGCCGAGCGTATCACCGCTGAGTCGTCTGATCAAACACATTTTGAATCACCGTAATTACACAACCGTTTGTCTTACCGGAAAAATTCAAATGGTTTCCAAAAGTTGAGAGATTGCGGTTCACACCCAGCGTAGGGTTATTACGGTAATTGTTGCTGGAAGTCCGCAAATGGCAGCATTTTAAAGTTAACAGGCCTGCCGGTGGGCCCGTGGTAAATAAAGGGTTAAGAGCTTAAGTCACAGCCAGGATGCACTACACAGCACAAACACCACATGCCAACTGTCAAGCGCAGTGGAGGAGGGGTGATGATTTGGGCTTTTTTTTTGCAGCCATGGGATCAACCATGAACTCTCTATAGTACAGAATTCTACAGTCAAATGTGAGTCCATCTGTCTGACAGCTAAAGCTGGACCCGAACTGGGTCATGAAACAGGACAATGATCCGAAGCACGCCAGCAAATCTAAAAAAGAAAAGAATCAACGTTGCAATGACAGAGTTAAGGTCCAGACCTCAGTGGCTTTTCCTTAAAACTGACCTGGCCATAAACCTCAATGAACTGAAGCAACATTATAAAGAAGGGCGGACCGATAAAGTCATACGAAAAATGATTACTTCACGTTACTGCCGCTAAAAGAGGGTCTGCAAGATATTGAATTATTAGTTGTATTTAGTTTTTCACAGAACTGCAGATTCCTGTGAAGAACGTACAAAAGTACAACCCAACTCTTTTTGACTTGACATTATACGTCCAGATTTCTAAACTGCTTTCAACAAGAAAAATTCTGTTGCAGAGGGTTACGGTTATTTTGCGCACATTTTTTGTTGGCTAGTAATTTTAGACTTCAAAGTTATTAAGTGGAATTCAGTAATTGAAGCACATTACAAAAGTGGCATTGCTGTGTATGGATGCATTCCATTCGCACTACATCACTGATTCTGAGAAGCAGCTTCAGCTCACAGCTATCCAGGATGTGAGATTAGTTCTGATTGAAGCGCACTCATGCCTCAATTCATTTAACAGTTTCATTTTCAATGGAAGAACGGACAGAGACCCCCAAAATCTGAAATGATCACATTTCAGTAATAAAAAAATCATGAGATTTTTTTTGAAAGGACATGCTCTTATTTTGTAAAGTGCAGTGGCAGAATGTATCTTGGCTAAAAAAAAAAAAAAAGATTGTTTTACAATTTAAACACTTACTGATGTAATAGGAGGGGAATTATTATTGTTATTATTATTATTATTATAGTAAGTATCTTCATTAAAAAAAGAAGAATCTAGATACATTTGCTAATAATAGTATATAACTACCTGTCCTCCAGTACTGCTTTTGTGCTACAAGGCCACATTCACACTGGTCAGACATAATTACTAACTAATTGGGCTTACACGGCACAACTCTATTGTGCTCAACCACTTATCTTTATTTAAGTTTATTAGCAGAAAATAAGCTCTGTATGGTAAAGATGGCAAAATAAATGAGTGTGTATTTGACTGTTTGGTTGTGAGACATTCAGAGGCCTGACATCGATTCTCCACACTTCAGATTTCCAGATGTGGCTGATTCAAATCAGCACTTGGCAGGTTGTTTCAATAATCTACTAGTATAGTACAGCTGTTGTTTGAGCATCTGTGACACACACACACACACACACACACACACACACACACACACACACACACACACACACACACACACACACACA
>JAVDPK010002623.1:348953-363628 GCA_034780415.1 Cichlasoma orientale | reverse complement strand
CACACACACACACACACACACACACACACACACACACACACACACACACACACACACACACACACACACACCCTTGAACCAACAATCAATCAACATGATCAAGCGGGGAGGGAATGGGAGCTGGCCAGTCATACATCAACCTCTCTGAGCTTGTTAGACAAACCAAAACCCTGCACATACACATACAGCTGTGGACACCATGCCAGCATGATGTCCCTTTGAAATGACAAGCAGGGGCAGGTAAGGCATCAGTTTACGTGTTCGGGTACGTCAACTGGCATATTATACACTTAGCAGAGAAATAATTAGATGCAAAATTAACTTTTATCACATCTGTTTACACGTGTTTATATTGGAAAATTTGATATGTAAGAAGAGGAAGTACCAAAGAAAAAATTTTTTTTGCTGCTTATTGCACGGTGGAGAAAGCTGAGACTAGCTGTAAAGTAAAACTGGACTGAATATAATCCAGAATTTCCACAGAAATTGTTGATGTCTATGTTACTCTGTCCTGGCAGTATTGTAATGTTAAAGATCAGTTTTATACTCTTTGAAGCTTGCAGCCTACACTAGTGATCCTTTCAGGCATCATTATGAAACTCTTGCAATCTTGAGTTTCCCTGCTGACTTTAAAACGTGTACCAGCGCTACAGTAAGAAAAACTTGCACATAATAACACTCAAATAGCCTGTGATGGTTCAGAACAACAGAAATAGAGAGGGAAAGAGGACAAGTGGAAAAGTAATGTCAGTGACAGATCTGGTACTAAACAATTATGAACTATTTTGGTTGGTTTTTTTAGTTTGTTTTTGGTCAAATTAATTGCATTAACATGTAAAATGTAAGGTTACCTCTTCAAATAGATCTCCTGCAGCAGGCTGAAACTGAGCGTGGACTAGTGTGTGTCTGAATACAAGTAATTTTTTTTTTTTATCATATCCTTAACAGAACTCAGCCATGCAGAAAGGTGTAAAACAGCATTTTCAAGTTTTGTGTTTGGCGTCTGATAATTTGGCCTTAAGAGGTTATTGATTGATATTTGGATTGAATGCCACAGTACAGGCTACATAGCAGCGTGTTGCATGCCATAAAATTCCCTTAGATCTGACAAAAAACAAGAGCGGCAACAAACCCATCAATGGCACTACAAGCCAAATCATTCAGCTCCGTAATTACAACTGAGCCACAACCAGTCCACTGTGGCCTAACAGAGGAGAAGGGATAGAGATGAGAGGGGAGAAATGAAGGGAAGAGAGAGGGGAGAAAAGATAGATTTCATGAGTGAGAGTCTCCCGAAGTGCCCGGGGGGATTGCGGTTACAATGTTGTACTCTACATCTGTTTACAGCAGAGAGAAAGACAGACGGATGAGGCGGGAGAGACAAAGAGATTGAGGGAGAGATGGAGTGAGAGCTGATGCCTGCTGCATGCTGTCATCTCAGCCATGTAGTAACTGTACCTCATTATGTTCTATTCTAGTTATCACTGTACATGAGCACACACACACATACACACACACACTACTCTTTCATCTCACTGTCTCTCTCGTGTGCTGTGAAAGCATCACATAAGCGAGTAAGAGTGTGTGCGTGTGTGCGTGCGCGCGCGTGTGTTGGGGGTGTGGGGATGGAGGGTTTAAAAACAAATAATAGAGAAGAGAGAGAGAGAAAGAGTCAATGAGAAAGTGAGTGAAGCAGAGACACAGAGAGAACGAGGCCTGGGTTGCATTCAGGGTGCTGAATGTTAATTAGTTTCTTATTGTTTGTAGCCCATGGCAAAGATTTCCACTTGTCTCTCTCTGTTGCTAGCTGGTGTGTTTGTATGTTTGTGCACACACGGATAGCTTTCAAAGTTTCTGTGTGCGACAGTGAGTTTGACAGTTGTGTCATCAGAGATCCTAACTTGTCTCTTTATGTCTGTGAGTACGTCAAGTGTCAAACGATCTCGGAAAGTGCGTGCGTGCGCGTGTGTGTGTGTGAGTGTGTGTGAGTGTGAGAATACTGTTTTGCAAGGTCTTTTTTTCTTTGACTCACGATTCAGGAAGCAAACAACAGTCACTGACAGTAGACAACAAGCTCTTAAAAATGGAGGAACTCGAGCAAGAATCTACTGAACAAAAGCAGTGAAATAAATATATGTGAGTGTGTGTGTGTGTGTATATATATATATATAATGCACAGAGTTGCATATGTATATATATGCAACTCTGTGCATTTCATGAAATAACTTTGTTACATGGTAAGTTGGGTAGACATAAGTAGACAGATGTTTGCATCAGCCAGCCACGAAAGCAAAGTAAAAATCATATCTTCTTTTTCATACGTCCGTGCATAAACATGAGGAAATGGCAGCAGGATTTCATCAAAATCCATAATCTGTGTTTAAAGAAGAAAGGGACTCTGTTTTGGATTAGAAGATGATGACTATATTATGATGACTACAGTAAATGACTATTTTTGAGAAAGGTGTGATACCAAATTCTTTTTAAAGGCCGTACTTGGAGATGGAGAGGGATTTATTTGTGGTGGATTTAACAGCATACAAGATGGCGAAATGCCGAAGCTTAGAGAGAAAAATTCATTTACATTAACTCTTAGCGGGGATGCTAAAATTGATGTTTGCAAATGCCTCCTAACATTTAAGTTTCATAAAAGAAAAAAAAAGCTGCACAAAGAGCCTTACACAGATTCAGAAAGACAAAACAAACTGCTGGTTATCGGGTGAGTTAATGCCAACAATACAATGTAATACAATGAGGTTTCCCCCAAGCTAATGTGGCCCCTGTGGCTGGAAAACATTTTGAAACTACTTCCACATTTAAAGCAATCTACTCCTCACCCATAGCTTTTAGTTGGTTGCTAGTGGACACTCCGGTTGCGTACATAGCCCTCTTGGGCAATGAGAGTGAACAGTATCCTTCACTCCCATTGGTAGTTGCTTTGATTGCATGCATTGGCTTGAGAGTAGTTCAACTTGCCATTGCTAGTTTGTAGCCTCATCAGCACAAGCCTCTTACTGTGTGGGCAAATTTTAGGATTCCTGCCATCTTTACCGGACAATTCCCCCCAAAAGACAGCACACTCGGATGCAGTAAAAGCTTTAAAAACAATTCGGTGTAACACGTGTTTGACAAAGACTATCTCTGCCTCGTATTCAACACTAACCCATCTCTCCTCACTCTCTCAGATTCTCAGTCTGCTTTTCTTCCTGTCATTCTCTTTCACCGTCATGTCTAGCCCGCCCTCACTATTGTCTGTTGCTGCAGTCACTCTGTTTAGATGGAGATGCAGATCTGTAATTAACTGGTTAACATCAACTGCATATGAAATGACATTTCTCAAATTCAAATCTCTCAAACCTCCTCACTCCTCTGTCTCAAGTCTACCCCGATTGATCCACCAAAGCTCAGCGTCTCTTTCCAGAAATGACTCTTGCCACAGCAGGAGCCAGCGGATGAGTCATCAAACAATATTCCTATTTATACTGCTTTGTGGGAAGCTGCATGTATTTACCTGTGCTACATCATTCGAAACAGTGTGAGAGAAAGCAAGGCAAAAGCAAACATCTCCCCACAGATGGTGCAGACGCTTTGTCTGCTGATGAGCAACAAATGCAGGAAGTGGACAAGGCAGGAGCAACACCTCAATGTACTCTAAATACTCTCGTACTGTAAACCCACAGTAAATGAAGTTTTTCCTGTTCAATATTTAATGAAAATGATTCAGCTATTACTGTTGATCACCTCAGCATGTACAGAAATGTACTGTCTGTTGACAGCGTAGCATAGCATCAATTTAGCTGCAGGCAGTTAACGAGAACTATCTTTTTAACTTTAACTAAATTTAGGAAAATTGAGATTACTGTAAAGTTTGGCAGGTGTTGGAAACGTGCTGCTCATGTGTATTAGCTGTTATTTCCTTCTAATCACTGGTTCTAACAGGCGACTGTGGCTGAATGATGAATAGTGAATGGAAATACTTAAAAAAATGTTTTAAACCTCTTTTAGTTACAAAATTATAGGGATGATCTTTTTTTTTCTTTTTTTTTTTCCCATGTAATTTATTCAGTCTATTGTCATTCTGCACTGATCATCCTGGTAGCTGTAGAGTGATTTTTGTAAGGACATTGTCTTCCAAAACATCTGGAAGAAAGTAATGATGCTACAGGAGGTAGAACAGGTGATCTGCTAATCAGAAGGATGGTGGTTTGATCCCTCACTGCTCCAGTCTGCGTACTAAAAGTGTCCTTGGGCACGATGCTAAACCCTGAGGTGCTCTCGATGCGAATGGGTGAATGAGACATGCTGTATGAAGTGCTTTCAGTGCTCATGTAGAGTAGAAAAGTGCTATATAAGAACCAGTCCATTTACCATTACTTGCACAGTTCCTAGTTTAGATTACTTTTGATTGGCCTTTGATTAATGGAAGTTTCTCTGTGGTGCTCATGCAGCAGCTGTCACAGCCTATGAGTGAGTGCTGGGACTTAGCATTTAGACTAGCTCTCTAAATCAACCTGTACTACACATACACTGACTTATGGCACCATAGGTGACATACTGTCAACACACATACCCATCATAGTACCACTATACAGGTATGTGTGGGTCACTCATTGTGCATTTGTGTCTTACAGTGCCTAACAATGAGAATAATACTGATTTATGGTGCAGCTGAGGGTGCCCTCTCCGTACACATAGATGAGACAAGGCCAGTGTTATATTGTGTAATTCAATTTATAGGAAGACGCACTTATATAGAGTCGTAAGGTACATTCAGTCAGAGTGTGTGGACAGATTAGACACACACAATGGAAAGAAAGAAGAAAGGTGTGGTGTGCGGCACAGATTCTTCGATTCTTGGATAAATGAACAAGAATAAGAGAGAGAATTTAAAGGAAAGCCAAAAGTCAAAGCTCAACATGTGTAGGCAACAACAATGGGTAAAATTATGAATGATGATAAAAGAGATTAAAGACGGGATCAAAGAATTTGGTGGACTGAAGATGGAAATAAACTGTGAAAATTTAACAAAAGAGTTATAATAGAAAAAATATTAAGAGGATCAAAATTAAAGAATTGAGTAATAAAGCACAAAAAGCTGCAAATTAAGAAATAAGAGGAAGCAATGAGACATAAAGTTAAAGTAAAGAGTGGTGGGTAAAAAAAAATGGCAGATTATAGGAGGAGAGGACAAAGGGGATGAAAGGGGATGGAGAACGTGAGGTTCACAAAGAGAAGAAAAGGATAAAAAGGATGGTTGTTTAGTGTCACATGAATCAAAGAGAAATAAAACATGTATTGAACAGAGTGAAAAAGGTAAAAATAAAAATAAAAGAACATGTATATTTAATTGTGGGAAAGTATTACTATAAACCAGATTCACCTAAAAAAACAACAACTCTGTGATATGATGAGTTTATGCAGCAAAAAAAAAATGTTTTGGACTTCTGTGATTCGGTTCAGCGATATCTAATAATTAGACAGCACCACCATGGCGAAAAGACTAATTGTTCTCTTTAGATTAAGGGAATAATTGTGTGTGGATACATCATCAAAACATGGCAGAGGCAAATTTGATCAGAGCAGATGTTGAATTAATTGGTTTTGAGGCTGATTGCATTAATGCTCTGAGTCTATTAGTGAGACACACTAC
Organism: Cichlasoma orientale; assembly: GCA_034780415.1. NCBI lineage: Eukaryota > Metazoa > Chordata > Actinopteri > Cichliformes > Cichlidae > Cichlasoma > Cichlasoma orientale. The sequence goes on along the minus strand of JAVDPK010002623.1, from coordinate 357,978 downwards.
TAATTAACACCCTGCCTCTAACTCACATGTTGGTGATGATGCCTCACGCGCACACACACTCACACAAAGTGGATACAACTTTTACAAGTCATTTTGTGTTGTTTGGAGAAAATCATATTTTTGATTAGTGTGCATTATCAGTGTACTTAGTTTCTGAAAGTGTTAGAGACACACATGTAATCATCAAACTCAAATGCATTTGTTCCTAAGCAGCAGGGCTTTGTTAACTATATGATTACTTCAGTCTGCATCTGCCTCATTTGTTGTGCAAGAATCCTCTTTAGACAATAATTTTGTTTTTGTTTTGTTTTTCTTCTCTGTTTTGATGGTACAATTAAATAATTTAACAAAGAGTTCCTTTAACATTTTTCAAGCCTGCAACAATCAGTCCTACACACAATTTCTTCTGATCTCCAACTTACTGAACTTTATTTACTGTGAGAAAGAATAAAATGTGGCAATAGTTTAGTTATTGAACATTTCTGAGAGAAACAGTTAAAAATGGTAAAGGTTAATGTACTGAGAGGTCAGAGGGCAGGCTGGAGAGCCTTTCCTTCTATCCTCTTTCTTTCTTTCTTTCTTTCTTTCTTTCTTTCTTTCTGGAGAGCATTTCTTTCTTTCTTTCTCTTTCTTTCTTTCTCTTTCTTTCTTCCCGGAGAGCGTTTCTTTCTTTCTTCCTTTCTTTATGGAGAACATTTCTTTCTTTCTTTCTTTCTTTCTTTCTTTCTAGAAAGTGTTTCTTTCTTTCTTTCTTTCTTTCTTTCTTTCTTTCTTTCTTTCTTTTTAGAAAGCATTTCTTTCTTTCTTTCTTTCTTTCTGGAGAGCATTTCTTTCTTTGGACCCCAGTCTGCAGTGTCAAAATGTTATGCTTTCCAGTCCACCCACCTTGATTGTCCATTAAAGGAAACTGTACTGGAAAACAAATTGCCAAGAAATGTGTAATATAAACTGTAATATATATTAGATTTATTTCCTAAAAGCCAGGGTTGCTGTATCAGTCATAAATACACGGTGTATTCAAAACATTTGCTGCCCTGGCCAGAAAAGACAAAAACAAGCCTGATGCATTTTTTTTTTCTGATCTCCCCTTCAAGGACATTTCCTCGTGCATCAGTGGAAAGCTTTTTTTAAGATGATGTTTTGAAGATAAGCCCATGTACTCTACAGGAAAAAAATCAAAGGTTCGCGTGGCCTCCATAGCCATCTTTATGGGCAGTTGAAGTAAATTAGTCATCCAGAGGTTAATTCAATTCATATGCAGGACTTGTATGATAATATGTGGAAGCCTAAAAGTTATTTTTCAGTCACAGTATGATCATCATAAAATGTCGCTTTTATTCAGCATAAAATAGAAATCAGAACTGTAATAGAAATCAGAACTGCAAAAAAAGCTGAGCACAGTGAGAGTATCAATCTATTGGTACAAAAGCTTCAACAATATCCTTATTTTTTATTATTATTCTTTTGTTTTTCTATTTGATAGCAATGCCAATTTAATGATTCCCTTTGGGAATCACTGATGTATCTTGCTTAGCTTTCATTAATATATTTATTTTAGAGAGCAACAAAAATCGGTATACTGTACATGAATAATTTAATTATTGAATTCACCTGTCAGTGGTCAGTCAAGATGTAATGACATAATAAGTCAGACCAATCCACTGATTACCAAATGCAGCAGGCATTTACACAATGAGCTAATCCCAAGAGAGCAGCAACCCTGAGTACTAAATTATAAACCTGGTCAACCGAGCTCTCTCTGACAACAGAATCATACAGCAAGATCTCCATGAAAATCCCATAATTCCCAGCTTATTTTACGAACTTGTGTTCTATTTAGTTTTTTACAAGCTGAGTAAGTTATTACTGTAATCATATGAAATGTAAAATTATGCTAAATATTTGAGAGTAGATGTTAATTTATTGGTGGAATACTACTGTGGCTATATGTGTGTTTCATTGACTATAAGCAGAAACATCTCTTCTTATTCTCTCTAAATGACTGTGTCTTTATTACATTTTGGCATGGTGGGAAAAAAGGTTAATATTCTGCATTTTGTGGACAGGGCTCCTTGGAAATTCACGACATTATACTAAAAATGGCTGAAATAATTATTTGATCCCTGCTGAATTTCTAATTTTGCTCACTTCCAAAAAAAAAAAAAAAGATCTGTCTTATTTTTATGGTAGTTTAATTTTAATGGAGACAGAATATCAACCAAAAATCGATTTCAATCCATTACAGCATACTTTGTTACCAACAGTGGTCTTGGTGACTGTGGTCCCAGCTGCCTTCAGATCAATAACAAGCTCTTCCCATGTAGTTTTGGGCTTATCCACCACCTTTCTCATGATCAACCTCACCCCATGAGATCTTGCATGGAGCTCCACACTGAGGCCAACTGATGGTCGTTTCTTATTTCTTCTGTTTCTGAATAATCACACCAACAGCTGTCACCTTCTCACCAAGCTTGTCCATTCCAGCCTTGTGCAGGTTTCCTGACCTCTTTTGGTCTTGACCATGGTGGTGGAGAGGCTGGAATGGATGAGAATTATTCTGTGGACAGGTGTGCTTTATACATATAGGTTGAGATCAGGAGTATCTGACTGCAATCTGTGTGCTACATGGACACAAAGCCAATCTGCGGGAGCCAGAATTCTTTTTGGGTTATAGGGGATCAAATACTTGTTTCACATACATATCAATTTATAACTTTTATGTAATGTGTTTTTGTTTTGTTTTGTTTTGAAGTTTTGAAACAACCAAAAAAATTAAACCGCTCATTCGTTTGTTCATTTTTAAACGACCTTTGTTAAGCAGAGTCCAGGAGAAAATGCCATGTTTCCATTGTAGGTACAAATGCACAGGGAAAAGTGTCTAACAGTCTGAAAAGAAACTCTGAAAATACAGGACAGCAATCATCATCAGGGACTGATTGTTTTGTATATCCTTTAAAATTGTGGATTTCTGCCCACTTCAATAAAATATTGATTTCATGAGTGCAGATAGCACAGTTAGGAAAACCCTGTTGTATAAAACAACAATGTAAGGTCGCTGTTGCAGTAGCTGCACTTTAAAAGACCGAGTTAAGCTCGATGTCATAATACTTAGCCTTTAAAATGACCATAATTTGTTCCCTGTCACAAACGGTAAGCTTTAAAGAGACACGTTTAGCTCAGAGTCACATTTTAACAAGTTACACTCCCTGTCAGAGTAGTTATCCTTTAAAAAGATAGCAGAACCTCTCTTTTGCACTAATTATTATTTTTTTTATTTTTTTAAGAAAGACTTGTGGTCCAAGTGTTTGAATGTTTATCTATGTTCACCGATTGGTACAGTTGCATCAGTATTTTAAACGACTGTAGCCATATTTCATCCTGAGACCCCACCATGAGACCCCAGAGAGGATCAAAATGGAGCATTCAGCGAAGCCATATCAGTTTACTGCTGAGAGCGCCAGCAGATGCAGCTCTTATTGTCTTGTTGCCAACTGATGTAACAATGCACTGTATACATAATTGTTTTTGTAATGCTTGTAAAAACATAAAGGTACATTTGAATGTTTGAAGTTACTGCAAACTAACTGTCTCTTGAGTTGTTACAATTGCACATGACAGTATTTGGCAATTTATCCAATTGTTCTTAAAAGGCAGGAAACAATGAACTGTAGCCAAAGGAAAAGCATATATATTACAATTACACTTTGACCTCACACGTTGTAATTTAGAACTGCTCAAGGAAAATGTTCAGCTTGCTGATAACTGATACAATTAACCTGAATTTGCAGTCATGCTCAAATGTTTACAGGCTTAAAATTATGCAGCAATCATTGCAATCAGCAGCCACTGAACATTTCCTCCTCTAACAGGAATCCGCGTTCTGCAGCAGAAGGCTTGAGGAGTGCAGCCACATGCAGCGCTTGCAAACACATTTTAGGGCCTGGAGCATTTACTTCAATACGTTTTGCTCCCACGCTCTGTCCCTGGGAGTTCCCAAAGCCACTTTCTACATTTTTTTTTTCAAAACTAACCAACAAACATTGAAAAATTCAATCCAATAACTGCTGGCAAATTGAGAACTCTTAAACCTCTGGGCTCACCCGTTTCGTCAGCCTTCCTGAAAACTCGACAGGGAAAAGAACAGTGAAACACAAGTTTAAACACAAGCTTAAAAATGTATTAGAGGAATGTGATGTCTTTATGAAAAACAATAAAAGCAACAGAACTCAGTATCTCAGTGACAGCGACCAACTTTCATCACATCAAATTATTAATGTCAAATCTATCAGTTTGAATTAGACATTTTCCTCTAAGCAGGAATCGAATTATGATCTAAAATCACTTATTGTCAGTCTACAATAGGATTCTTTAAAAAATCCAATTATTTTACTCTTTTATTGTGCTTCTAATAACACAACTTAAGAAATGTGGTATTTTTTAAGAGCACTTCAGTTTGTTGCTGAAGAAAACAATGTTTATTTTTTTACACTACAGCCTCATGCTGCACTCTTAAATCTTATCAATCTATAGAACTGATTGAAACTCTGTTTGAACTTTCCTATGCCACAGTTACAGTAGGAAAAACAACGGTTCCAGAACACGGCACAAAAAAAAAAAGACATACAAATGAAAATTAATAAATTAAAAAATATTCTGATTGTGTGCAGTGAACATGTGATCCTGTTGTCTTATAGTTGCTTTGAACACAGGGAGCAAGTCTGCAGCCACTCGCAGCCAGTTGCTGTCTTTAAACCAACTTTAGTGCAACAAGAGAGCAGCGGAGTGGGTCTATTGTCGGTGGGCTATTGGCTTGCAATTGAATGGGGTCAATTGCATGGCAATTACATGCAAAATGTTGGTGTTAATACAGCAATTAAATGTGATCAATTGGTGAAAATTGCAAATCTGTAGCCATCTGTGGCAAATCTATTGCCATCTGTTGTCAGTTGGCAACCAGTTGATTGGAGTTCCCTGCTGCAAAGAGACGCGTCACAGACAAATAGTTCTCACCGGAGCGGTCTGACTCAGACTGATTGCCACGTGTTGGCAATCTGCCTGTTTAAAAATTAGATGGCCTGTTTATAAATTAGATGGCAATTATTTGCAAACCTTCGGCAATCTGTCTGAGAGTGATTGCTGTAACTACTCGCAATCGATCACCAAATGCGAAAAACTTAAATGCAGTCCATCCTATTTTACTCTAATGTGACTGAGCCAGGTCTCAACTATAGTTGAAAGTAAGCTTAATGACTTATTGTAGCTACAATGTAATAGCTTATTTGATTGTATCTTATGGCTCGAAAGGAATACCTTTATGAAATTTGTGAATTTTTTTGTCACATATTTCATATTTATTGTGACTCCAGCTGGCTGTGCCATGTAATTATACAGAGAGGGAAAGAAGAACTCAGCCTGGCACAGATTTAAAACTCCACTCCATTGTGAGGGGATCTTGAAGTGAAACTGGAAGTAAAAGTTAATGTTATTAATCCAAATTGTTGGCCATGAATACCAATTACATTTTAGAGCGCTACTTGATTGTTTGACCTACTTTGATTGTGACTTAGAAAGGTGTACACCAATTCTTCAGTGTAATGAGTGATTACAATGGACTTTCTGCTCTATTTCACCTTTGCTTCTTTCTTTTTGAACTAATGGTTTAAATAATTTGCTGAAACATGGGAATTAAAAAGTTTCTGCACCATTTGTTTAAATTTGTCCCTTATCATATTAGAAAGTAATGATGATCAATAATCAAACACTTAAATCCAGGCTGGGCAAAACTGTTACTCTTAATTCTTAGATTTAAAGCAAACAATCAAATAAAACATGGTCAAACCGCACAGTCAGCTGCTCTTTAGTGACTCATTGGTCAAGGCTTAACTAGCTCCCTGTTAGAGAGTGAAGGCTAAATGTTTGGGATATCTGAAAAACGGCTGAACAACTTGATACAGTTCAATAGAGTCTGGCATATCCAACATAATCTCCTGTTAGGTAAAGTGGATGGTGTAATTAACCTTCTAATTTTAATTGTTCATCTTATTCTTCTATTTTCCTCAAAACAGCTCCTGCAAAGGATAACAAATACCTCCTCCAGTCTGCAAGATGCTGATACACACGTCCACACATACAGCCTGATGCATCAATCACACGTCTATCCATTCAATCAGTACTGAACCCTGTAATGGTAAAGGTATCACCCAAATGAGCCATACACAGGTTTTTGTGTGTACAGTAAAATAGGCTGAAGTTTGCTGTCCATGTGTATAGAGTAGCCCATGTCCTGGTCCATGAAATGTTAATTTTGAATGTCTATTAAAGGAAGAATAAAAGCCATTTGACAGGCAAGGGAGCTGATGTTATCACCAGGCGAGCTATATATAGAGACGCACACTCATCAACGAGAAAAAAGGATTTCCTAGCAGAAAATGCAACGCGCATGCTGAAAGATGTGAGCTGCAATGCCTAAAAATGCTTAAAATACCTAAAACTTAATTTGCTGAGCCAGCTTAACCATCGGAAAGAGAAAACATTTGAAAAGTAAAACAGCTTTGTGCTTCTATGTGCTTCTCTGCCAAATTGAAACAATGAGATATTTGAGGGAACATTTGACCAGGGCTGAGAATCGAACCTATCACCTTCACATCACAGGACTAAAGTTTAATTGATAGAACCATAGCTCCACTGCTCATTATGAGTGCCATGTAGTATATGAAACTTTGATCTGGGTGAGTAGGTGACGAGGTATAAAATCCTCCTGACCTACCCATGAACAACAGCGTGCTGCACAAAAAGTTGTAGGTCCCAGTGAAAAACCTTTTACACCATGAGCAGAAGGAGACGTTACTGAAGCAGAACATGTTTTTTTCATTTCTTTTATTTTAATCTCTATACCTCTAAAATTCACAGAGAAATGGCAGTTCAAGGCGGCGCGGTGGTGTGGTGGTGGTTAGCACTGCTGCCTCACAGCTAGAAGGTCTTGGTTCGAATCCATGTTGGCTCCGGCCTTTCTGTGTGGAGTTTGCATGTTCTCCCCATATCTGTGTGGGTTCCTCCCAAAGACATGCAGTTACTGGGGTTAGGTTAATTGGTATGGCTAAGTTGCCCATAGGTGTGAATGGTTTTCTGTCTCTCTATGTTGGCCCTGCGACAGGCTGGTGGCCTGTACAGGATGTACCCTGCCTCGCGCCCTATGACAGCTGGGATAGGCTCATGCGACCCTGAGCAGGATAAGAGGATGGATGGCAGTTTAAAAAGTGCCTCTGTTTTGGTTTTTGCCCCAAGGAGAGGAGAAACGTTGACATTGGAGTGAATGGCACATGTGGAGGGTACTCCTGACACTCTGAGGCTCTTAGATTAAATTCTGTAAATCTCTGTGTTTTAAAAAGGGTATTTTCTTAAAAAGCACAACCATAGCTACAATTTGAAGTATAAAATGTATCGGTAGACCAGAAGTTGCGGGAGTAAAGAGCTGAAAGAGTAAAAATTTTGAAAAATAAAACAGGTCAAATTCTTCAGTGGGTGATGATGTCACCACTCTAAAAACATTCCATAGAAATGCATTGAAATTTCAGAAAATTCCAACTAATTTCAAACCTAAACTGTCACTGTTTGAAAACCATAAAAGATATCAACAAACTGAGTAACACCTGAATAGTTCAAGAAATTGGGTCCCGTTTAAAGCTTGAAATTTTTTCTCTAACTCAAAGTATGATGAACTAGTTAACTCTGAAAGTAGGGTGGGTTTGAAGAGGATTTCAGACTTCCTCCATTCAGTTAAAATGGCAAAATAAAAAATAAAAAATCATAAAAAGCTAAATATTTAAAAAAATATATGAAAGTTACAAAAAATAAAATTAATAGCACACGTCTCCAGAAAAAGGTGAATTTTTTTTCATACCAGAATGGCTTCTTTAGGACAAAGGATGCAGAAGGAGTTAAACTGAAAAACACAGCGGTGGATAACAATAATTACTAAATAATAATTATTGTTATATAAAATAATAACTTACAGTATCACAGCTCAAGCTGTCAAGCAATCTTTATGGACAGATAGTACATAACAGAAGGATAATATGGAACGGGCTGTGACTGTGACATGAGTGTGCAAACTTTTACATCGAGCACATGCACCTGTACGAGCTCCACCTGTCTACATGTCAAGGTGTCCTTGAGCCAGACAGTGAACCCCAAATTGCTCCCAGTGACTTTACAACCACATTGCTCGCTTAGGATCAATGGTCAGTGACTAATGGGTGACTGAGTCTGTGTCCATTTGCATAGCTTTTTGCCTACACAGTGGATTATGTGTATGCAACCTACGCAGATGTGCTTTCATGTAGTCCTTCAAAAAACCTACAGCGTGCGGTCCGATGGGGATGACACTCTGCGTAGGGTGATTGCTGTTTTGTTCAAAAGTGAGCCTGAACAGGCAAGGGAGTGACAGAGGAACTCACCGCATGGAGGAGGGAGCGTAAAAAACATCAAAGATCCACAAACAGCATGAAAAGCACACAGATGATGGTCTGCAAAGCTGTGCATAGACTCTGCTTAGATGTGACTGGCAGGTAGTCACAGCTTAGGTGGTTAATGAACGGAACTTTGATTTGAGAGAGAAAGCGAATAAAACAAATGACTCTGCAGCTGAATTTGTTTAGTCCTGCAGATGTATGTGCTACTCATAATGCCACACCCAAATATCTTACAGGGATGAAACTGTTGAAGTAATGGGGGGTTTGTGAGCACTGCATCTGTGACTCAGTATCAGTTATTACATAATTTTTAATCCATATCTGAAAAATAAATCAATGCATCTTTGATATTTTTTCTGTATTTCATAATGTCTTCTTCTTTTGAGGGCTTTGATTCTGTTTCAGAAGTTGAACAGCTGAGCAAAAGTACAATCATGGAATGAGCTTTCCCAGTGTTCAGAAGTTCTTTTGTTTCTTTCTTTTTCTTTTTTTCTTTATGTGGGGGGGGGGGGGGGGGGGGGGGGGGGGGGGGGGGGGGGGGGGGGGGGGGGGGG
>JAVDPK010002623.1:332917-344206 GCA_034780415.1 Cichlasoma orientale | reverse complement strand
TTTATTTAATTTTTTAGGTGCAGTAGCTGGGGAGCACAGTCCCCCTATTCTTATCTTTTCTCTTATTTGCTCCCACTTTTTAACATGGCATTGCCATATTACACGTGCACTTGTGTGAACAATAGAAATGAATAAATAAATAAAATAAAAACACTATCAAGAGGAGCCTTTAGAGAATTCATAGTGCTCATCTTGGAAAAGCAAATGTTTGGCACAACAGCGCACGCAGCTCATAATTCTGATTGCAAAAGCTGCCAGATGAGACAGACTATAAAAAAATAATAATAATTTGCCTGAAGGTGTTTGAGGTAAATGTAATGATTTATTGGTCAAAATTCACAAAAAGCCTTATTATTGTGCAGTGGGTATTGTCAACATATAGAAAGTCCATATACAGATTTTAAATATGTCACATGTGACCTCTGACCTCTCCTTCAAGGTTAATAGATTAATCTGAAAGTCAAAGTGATGATTATGCTACACAGAGCTATTTAAAACAGTTTCTTCCTGCCATTGTTTATATTGACAACATATAGGTATTTATGTGTAGGGAATAATATATGGGTATTCTAAATATCACATTACTTTGGACCTCTGACCTTTTTTTCAAAGTCAAATAAGGTCAAACTATAATATATAATATATATAAAATGTATTTTATCTTTAAAACGATGCTTACAATTCTACTGCCTTTGTTTGTATTGGCAACATTTAGGAAATGATACTGGTATATGGTGATTCTAAATATCACATTACAGTTTGCATCCAAACATCCTCTGATCACACCAACATTTCACATGTGCTTTTCTTCCAAATTAACCCCAAAATGTGTTTGTATTGTTTTGCAAGAGGAAGAGAATGAGGTCCCTAGTTATTATAATGCCTAATTATATTTTTGTTATGACTTTATATGACTTAAATACATCAAATTTGGATACATGTACTATGTTCCTGAATATGTTTTTTTGTTTTGTTTTGTTTGGGTTTTTTTGGAAAACAAATTTGTGATCAAAAAAAGTGTTTTTCCACTTGATACATATGAATATATACATAACACAATACTGTTCCCATAAAAGACTGCCCAGAGAGTGAGCTGCCTTGGCGGAGGTTTGCACTGTTTCTTTATGGAAATGAATTCAACATTCAGCACTACAGCATTCATTTTATAACACTGCTATAATTACTACAGGCAAGAGGCGTCTTTGATAAATTTGATGTTTTAAAATGTTCACCAGACTGAAAACAGCAGAAAACCCGCAGCTCTACTTTTATCAAGGAAAGTTTGTTTTTTTTGGTCTGGGAACAGCAGATGGTGAAAGGAGGCAAAACAATCTTGAACCTCTTCAACATTTTTTTATTGATACCACAGAGAAAATAAAGCAAATGTAAAAGGTACAGCAGTTAGAACAAGGTCTCATTGAACCTTAAAAAAAAAAAACATAATTTCTCCTTTGAGTCCCTTATTTTGTCAGTAATTAGCATAACGCTTATCTGTCTATTCATTTGTGTGACCTCCTGACCTGCATGCTTGTCAGAATCTAGTTGTAACATTCAATGGAAACGCTATAAACAGGTAGCCCTTTGACCCAGGATAACGGCACCTGCCAGTTAGATCAAGAAATGTCACTGGCATCATCAGAATCATCTAAAAGATGATTAAAGCCCTTGTCCGAAGGAGAAAAGAAGCTGTTCTTTTTAATTATTTTTCATTATACAGAACAGAATTCCTCACACGATTAGGTTTCCATTTTTCCTCGTTCACTTTGGCGTTCTTTTGTTGTTGAGGGAACAACAGCATAAAAAAGGAAACGGTATATCAGCACGTACTCATTACCAGAGGTTCAAATATTGCTCTTTGTCAAACTGGCTGTCAATTTTCAGTATGCAAAGTTAAAGCTGTGAAGGGGCATATTTTAACAGAAACATAACTAGTTAGTTATTAGAGCCTTAAACTGAATTAGTGCTTTTTGGTGTCTTGAGTAAAATTGAAAGGCAAGTAAAAAATAAAAAATTGCAAGTTCAAACAAAGTAAAAGCAAAACATAGAGCTTCTAACCAGCTGTCTGTCGACTCAACCCTGTGCCACCCCTCCAACCTCTAAATGCAGACTTTCTTGCTCTCTAAAAGAAACCTGTTGTCTCTCAGCATCCAATATTGCCGCTGCCGGTGCACTGACTTTAAAGGACAGCTTGTGCATATCCCTGCAATGCCAGCAGCATCTGACAGAATGGCAGTATTTGATGTGATGGGTTGAGAATACATTGCATATCTCGTCCCTTTCTTAGTTAAAGTCCCACGCAACAGATTTGCTCGACAGTGAATCAGTGTTAGGAATTTGTAAAATCTGACTACTTAAATACACCCTCTCAAACACAAACAGTTATATATACAGCCGTCTTTATGAGCATGCATATTGACACAATGCAGTTTCTTACCCTCTGCAATAACTACCATCACAGCTTCACCAGTTAGACTAAACCTACTTCTATCCTCGAACCAGAACACCAGAAACCCTCATAATGGTTCTTAGGGAAGCTTGGTATGAATTCAAACTGGTTCTCACAAAGACAGATATCCAAGCGCACGCGCGCACACACACACACACACACACACCTGACTGCAGTGTAATCTATCTATAAAATCATAAGTCACTCTGGGCTATAGGTGATGTGATTATTATTAATAAGGAATTCAGTGGCACTGATTTACCCAGCCGTTGAATTTGTAATATATTAGACTGAAAATAAAGTTTTGACGTGTGGAGCCGGGGATATACATTGCTCGATATTGCAGATCAGCGTGCAGGCAGAACACGGTGACTGAATGGCTGATTGACTGCAAGGTGGAATCACTGATTGGCTGAAATTAAGAACTCATCACTGTGGAAACGCACTTTAATTTCTAGGAAGAAATTGTTTCCTTAATTAACTGGAAACTGTAGATATCAACTTTACATAGTTTCTTTGAGTTTGTCTGGTTCATGTTAAGTCAAATCTGGTTTTCTGTGTTTCCTGGCTGGCTGTGTAACAGACTAATGGATCTCCTGGCATACACTGCTATTCAGGATTACAAGATAAGGTTAGTAGTTAAACCTGTCTCTTGCCCTGTGACAGTTGGGATAGGCTCCAGACTTTTGACTGAAGTGAACCAACCACCCGGATAGCTCACCAAGGGTGAGCAGTGTGCTCACGATCTTAACTACTGTCATTATCCATTATTGCTGAAGTTTAACTGAGTTGCTGTTATATTGTGATAATCACAATAGTTAAGAGAGAGATAAATCTTTCTAGTTAGGAAGCACAAACCGTCACAAGTACACTGAACAGGCAACGATAAGATATGCCCCCAAAAACTGAATGTTTTTTGCAGTTGGTGGCAAAAGATCATTCTGATCCTTCCTGGCTGATTTTTCTCTGGTTTTCATGTGTCTTTCAGCACAGTCTCAAAAGTGTGGAGGAGATAACAAAAGCAGGGCTGTTGAACACAGAGTTGGAGAGAGGGCTGGAGAAGGGCATCCACCCAGCAGTAGGACCAGTATCTGCTCCTTTGTGTGAGGAGGAGTGAGAGGAGCACTGCCACAGCCCCACAAAACAACCTCCTGTGGGCTATTCGTGTGTGTGTGTTTAGGCCAAACTGTCAGACTCAGACTCCATGAGGGTGTCATGAGGTCCCATGAGGGCAGGTTCACACTGAACACACGTGACACATCAAAGAGAACGGCGACAGCATGGAATACTACGCTACCTGCAAGCATCATCAACATGATCAGTTTGGCAGCGGCTCAGTGATGGTCTGTAGAGTCAAATCCTTGGGGGTCACAGAGACCTCCACTTGCTAGCCAACAGTCGACTGACTGAATTTGTAAGTTTGCTCACTTTTAAAGAAATTAACAGTCTCTAATTTTGATGGTAGTTTCATTTTAATGGAGAGAGACAGAATACCAACCAAAAATCCAGAAAAAAAATTACATAAAAGCTATATTTAGATTTTCATGTTTGTAACCCCGATGAATTTAGTAGAGAAAGCAATGAGATTTAATCTGTTTTAATAATGCAGTTCCTTAAAATGTTCCACAGAGGGCGCCAGGTGCCCGCGGAGCGGTCTAAACCCGACATCTGGCTCTAGCAACCTAGCTTGGCGGAAACACAATTAATGCGCTTCTTTAATGTTAAAAATTAAGGTTTTGTTAGGTATATCAGTATCACTGTTTTTTGTGAGAGGGATTCAGAGGACCCGAGCTTGATGTGTTTGGTCAATCCCGACCAATCTCCGGCGAGTGTCTTTTGTTTTTTTGTTTTTTGTTTTTATTTCACGTGTTAATCTTAGCTGAGCATAACTCCTACTTGATTGTGACTGTAAAAGAAAACACAAAAACAATCGGAGAAACACGAAACATGCAATATGTAATGGATGTCCAACACTGTAGGAAATACTGTTTAAAGGATTTGAATATGAAGTTATTAAATTACAATTAGTCAACGAACCAATCAATCAATTACAGATTTCCTGATCTCAACCTGTTATGTGTATAAAGCACACCTGTCCACAGAATTTTCTTCCATCCTATCCTCTCCATCACTATGGGCAAGACCAAAGAGCTGTCAAAGCACCTCCAGGGAACAACCCCCACTGGGGTTTAAATACTTGGGACTCTCCCCCATTGGTTTTAGAACTGAAGAAGCCTTTAGGATGAGAGGTGAAACGTCTTCAAGAAACTTTAAAGCACCAAAGGCGCAGATACATTATTTTTCAGGACCTCTGAAACTGACACTACTGATCCCGGATCTCACTGATCCCCTAATTCGAATCTGGGAAGAGACACCATCAACCATTTAATCAGGAGCATTCCCAACCATTGTTGTGAGTGCTCTGTGTATTTTGTGAGCAGTGTATATAATTGTATGCAGGCTTTAACTCCTTCCTCAGGTATGCAACTGTGTGAATATTTTTGTGCCGTTGTCTGCAGTTGGATTCCGAAAAAGCGACGGTCGGTGATGAAAAGCTAATCAAGTTCCAGCCGCATTATTGAGTCGGTCAGAGTGAGAAATAGGGCCTCCTTCAATCTGTCTGATAGGGGCAATCAACTGATGAAACATACAGAACGATAGAAAGATGTAAGAGCTCTCACTCACACTATGATTTTCACACATCTGCCTGATCCTCATGCCCTTCTCTTCCTCTTCCTCTTTCTCTCTACCTCCAGCTGTCCTTGTTCAAGGCTTCTCTTCTCCTCCTAATCATCCCTCTGTTCCTCCTCCCTCCCGTGTGGGGTGAAGGCGAGGAGAGCAAAATGTACGACAGGAGTACCTTGATGAACAGACACAGTCAGATAATGGACTATCCTATTACTGAAACAAGCAGAATGGCATTGTGCTTCTGAATGACAAGGGTGACGGCTAGACCGAAGGGAGTGGAGAGTGGGAGGAGAGGAAAGAGAGTGGGAGAAAAAGTGGGGGGGGGGGGATGCTGTAAGAGAACGAGAGCGAGGAGGAGGTGACACACACAGAATGGAGACAAAAACAGCAAGAGGTAAGAGAGGAGAGAAAATCAGCATGAATGAGGGAGAAAATAACACTGGGAGGGAGAAAAGGAGAAAATCACATTGAGAGACGGATAATAGTCAGTACACACTAAAGATGACCTCCATTATATGAGGCGGATTTGTATGAGCCCATGTGTGTGTGATAGGGAGTAGGTGAGATAATAGTAATCTACACCCAGATGGAGTTATATGAAGCCTGGCTCTCTTTTGTCTTATAAGCATGCTGGTTTAGTTTGAGTTATAGATCGCCATTAAGCTGTACTTGTAATATTAAAGAAATGCATGTGCAGGTTTATGTGTTAAGTTTATTAGGGATCTCCATTCAGTGGTGCACAGTTTCCTCAGGTTTTCTCTACCAATCCCTATAGACTCACAAAGGTGAATATATATATTATAGCCTCCATTAAAATGGTCATATCATGCTTATGGGCTTTGTCCCTTTCATTAGCCATGCTATATTGCTTTTTTGTGCATGTAAAATGTCTGCAAAGTTACAAAGCCCAAAGTTCACACCCAGAGGGAGTAATTCTTTCTACAGAAAATGCTGCTTCTGAACAGTGCGGTACACCGTGTTAAAATTCCAGGCTTCTCTTTCATTACCTGTGTGCTGTACAATGCAACTGATTTGCAAAGTTGATTTCCTTCCACATAAGCAGCCTTTAGTGCAATTTGTTATATTATGATCTACAGACAGTTACAGTTTAAAGTAAAGCAACCTCAAGCATGTGAAGTGCGAACCAGTATCTGCACCTAAAGATGGGGCGAACCAGGCACCATGGAAACACAGAAAAAAATGTTTTAAGGATGTAAAAGTGTGCATTTAAATGCAAAGCATTATCATCATCAAGCCCCCGAGCAATAAAATGTGTTGCCTAAATCGCACTGCAAAAGGAAAAGAGAGGAGACACAAACTGGAATTTCCCAATGGACGGTCAGGTGTGTTTGTGCCACCTTCAGCCTATTTATTTATTATTTATTTATTCTCAAAACTACGCTGGTACATGAAACACCCTGTAAAGGTAACAGGGTGTTATGAACAATCTGCACACATGGTAGTTCATTCACTGTGCGCACAGCCCTTTTAATGTGGAAGTGCTCGTACTGTGCTCCTTACACAATGACACGTTTGTTTCTAACTTCCGTACACCGCTGTGGATTTTAAATCAAGCAATAAAGGTTGTGATCGAAGCCTTTCAGTTTAACCACCAGTTTGTTTAGGGATTTTCAGAGGCTCAAAGTAAGTGGACAAACTACCATAATTATAATTTTTTTTTAATACTTGGATGAAAGTTCTTTGACTGCCTGAAGTCTAGAACCCATCACCAAATGTTGTTTCCTGCACTGAGATGCTCTGCCAGGCCTTTACTGCAGCCACCTTCAGCTGCTGCTTTCAGTTTTGTCTTCAGTAACTGAAGTAACTAAACTTATGGGTTGAGATCAGGTGGGTAATTCGGCCAGAATATCCCATTTCTTTGCCTTAAGAAACTCTGGCTCCTTTTGCAGTATGCTTTGGGTCATTAACCATTTGCTCTGTGAAGCGCAGTTTTACAGCATTTGGCTGAATCTAATCAGAGTTTGGCCCTGTACACTTCAGAGTTCATCCCACTACTTAGATCAGCAGTCACATCATCAATAAGCACTAGCAGTCATACATGCCCATGCTATAACATTGCATTGTTTGAGAGATGACCTGGTATTCCTCGGGTCAAGTGTTCTTGACTTAGATGTTATGAAGCAGTTTTTCATGACCAAGGAAATAATTCTGTCATCATTTACTTTAATTGTCTTCTGTGGCCTTTCAGAGTTTTTGATGTTGCTGAGCTGACCAGTGCGCTCCTTTTTTTTTTTTTTTACAAATCTAACAGGTTGTTAATTATAAAGCTTTTCCTGTGTCTATCATAAGTTTATTTTATATTCTCAGCCTAACGATGACCTTCTTCACTTGAACGATATCTCTTTGGATCTATTATATTATGAGTTCCAGTGAACAGCTACCAAATGCAATTTCAGCGCTTGAAATCAACTCAAAATCTTTTATCTGCTTAATCTGGCAAACAATAACAAGGGGCCAGTCAACTGTCCATGTACTCTGGAGCCTTTGAAAATCGGGGACCATGGAGAAAAAAATGCTGCAATTACTAAACAGTTATTGCAGCACTTTCATTAAACCCACTTAATTAAAGTCTGCACTTCAATCACATGTTTGATTTAACTTGTACTGTAGTATTGTATGAAAGTAAAATTAGAAAAAAAATGTGTCTTCGTCCAAAAGCTTATGGACCTAATTGTAGGATAACACTTTTGAAACACCTACAGAAGAAGAGCAAATGTAGCTCAAAGCCTGTTGCCTGCACTGTTCTACCTTTCAAGGAAACATGTAGTTTAACCTAGAAACTATACCAAAACGTTGCACACTGCTTTCTGGTTTGAACTTGCCCATACGCTTTCTTGGACCTCCAAAAACCTTATCAGAACAATCTCATTTGGAAATTCGTACTCGGGTCTCCAGTTTCGTATTCCCCGAGCCTGAAGTGGATCAGACGAACTGTTGCAGAGATAGAAAAAGAACACAGAAATATCTCAATTTATTGTATCCAGCTGCACTGGGTGTGTTGTCTATTGAGCTGGGTGGTTAGGATCAGGATGGGGGGGTTGTTGTGTAGTATTCTGATTTTTTAAACATCAGAGCGTGTCAATATATTCTATTGCCCAGAGCCTATAATTGAGCTCAATATGACAAAAATTTGAACAAAAAACATGTCAGAATATGTTCACAGTGAATGCATGTCCTTCAACTGAGGTACCTTCAGCTAACATAAAGCAGCATGCGCTGATATTTTTAGTTTCTCTTTCTCCCCTTTCCTTTGCCATTTGCTTTTTGTCTTTATGCCTTTTTCGTCTCACGGCTACAGCTGCATTTTTAGTTTCAGCACGTGCCCCGAGATGTCCCAAAGTTACCTTAAGCTGGGAATGATTTGTGTTTAAAATGCTGTGTGCACGGTGGTGTTTCCTGAAGGAATTAGAATTAATGTATCTTCAAAAACAGCTTATGCTTCTCACAGTCACAGGTCTTAGTCAGCAACAGAGCGGTGCTATTCTCTGCTCTGAGATACTCCTGAGATAGTATCTGCAGTGTGAGGACTTATGAATTGTCTCACCTGGAAAATGTGAAGTGTGACCATGTTTTCTTTTGTCAGCAGGAAGTGGCTAACAATATCAAACATCTGTCTTTTTGTTAACCTGCACAGTTCAGTCTTAGCCACCATGACCTTAAGAATCGGCATGTCAAAAATCCCGTGCAAACAGAGCATGTTTAGCATGAGAATACTGGCCTTTTCACACTTTGTGTGATCCTGTGCACCTGTTTATGTGTTTAGGGTTTAGTGCCCATTTGTAACCGACAAACTACACACTCACAGTGACTTTATTGACAATCTTACACATATTTTAATGCTAAAATAATTTTAAAAATATTCCTGCTTTGACACTTGTTATTTTTTACTTTGTTCACATGTGTATTATCAGTAAAACATATCTCTCAACTTCCCCTTTGGAACTCTAGAAAAAATGTGAAAAAATAGTAGAACGCTTGCGACGATAATGTGATTATGTTAAAAGCTCAAAAACAAGCTGGTAGACCTTAAGCTGGGATTTCTTTTCTTTATCTTTCTAGGTAGGTTCTGTGGCTAGGGATAAAATGGCAAGGAGCATTTTAATATTAGACAAAGATAACCCAAGTAAAAATAAAATGCAGTTTTTAAATGATTTCATTTACTAAGTGAAAAAAGCTGTCTAAGCTTCCCTGACCCTCTGTGAGAAAGTAATTGCTCCCGAAACCTAATAATTGGTTGTGGCACCCTTGGCAGCAAGAACTGCAACGAGGCATTTGCGATAACTAGCAATGAGTCTTTCACATTGCATCATTTTGTTTTTTGTTTATATTTGGACCCTTCACAGATGGACTTGCTGATTTGTTTCGGATCATCATCCTGTGTGTGCTTAAGCTTAGCAACTCTTTAAAGACTGAGATGTCAATGACTTTGTTTCTCAGCTGTTCCTGAGGATAGAAGAAGAAGAGGTTGGGAAGGGGGCAAATACTTTTTCACAGCACTGTATTGTGACACATTCAAAAGCTCCAGTGTAAGCAGACCTTAGGATTAGATTGTTGTGTTATGTTTCCAAGATAAAGAAATGCATGTCAAGCACATATTTGTTCTTAATGATGTTTTGTGTGATCGTGGCACGGCCGATTTCACATAATACACATGCAATGTTTCCTGTGGACATTTAGGTGCAAGACCATGTATTACCTTTTCCATTAGATGAAGAATTTATGGTTTATAGATTCACTTTCTTGTGTGAACAAAATGGCAACCCCAGTAACAACCGTCTAACCATATTCAGTGTAAACAACTGAGCTAACAACTGAGTTGTTACGAATGGCAGCAGTTTCTTTCTTAGCTTTCAAAATCAGAAACCATCCACTAACATTAGAAGCCAAATCCCTTCAAAGTCTTTTGTTAATTATACTTCGAGACAATTTACTTATAGTGCGCTGGTATTATTATTTTTTTTCTCAGCTGCAATATGTATGTAAATTGATACTGTAACAGAACAAAGCAAAAAAGGGCTTATGCCACTTGAGTATTGTAAAAGAAATTCTTCTGAATTTCCTGCTGATATTTTGACATTTGGCTTCCGGCAACAGAAGTCTGCCGGTATGACCAAACTGCACTTATGACTAATTTGTAAGCATTTCCCTAAAACTCCCACTACAGAACCAGTAGGTACTGCTCTCTGTTTAAGAGATAATAATCATAAAAAGAAAAAAAATATCAATTTCGGGCAAAGAACAAAACAGTAGCTCCTCGCTAGAAATCCAATTTAAAAAATTTGAGTCTTTCTGAAATTCCTTAGGCATGAAATTGTTCTTTAAACATCTATTTTATTCAGCACAATTTGGTCTTCCACAGTGCCATTATTTGTTATTAACAATAATTTGTGCAAACATTTGTGCACTTTATATCAAAGTGTTTTGCCCTGATGTTTCCCATTAACGTATGGAATGTTTTCTCTTTTGCCATCTAACGACATAGTGCGTCTTCCTTCTTATGACTGGCGACTCTACTATAAATTATGCCTTTACCTTTACCCACCACCGATATAATTTAATATGACATTTACAGCAATAAAACAACAGATTTGACTATACTTTGATGAAGCAGTTTGCAAATAGAGGAAATGTGCTAATTGGATTTTTTTTGGCATGGTGGGAAGCTGATGCCATACTCATGTCTGTCCATCCAATAAGAAAGCTACCACCAAAACAAGTTAATTGCTTAATAGCACATACTAATTAACACCATCATCAACATCTTCTTTGCTTGATCCATTCAAAAACACTCTGACATGTTATACTGATGGTAATTGGATATGTTAATGAAGAAAACAATCATGTTATGAAAAAAAATCTTTAAGATTGGCCATTTCAAGTTTTATTTATGGATGTATGGATGTATTTTCTGAAAGGGAGCCTACCTGTGACACAGTTTTTTTAAAGACATTTCTTTCTTGGAATTCACCCTTAAAATTGTGTCTGTATGCCTCTAATTCTTTGAAGATGTGTGCACTAGCAAGCTGTTAATGCTGGTGTTTATCCTTTGTTGTAATACCAGATAATCTCCACTTGGTGTGTGTGTGTGTGCTTGTGCGTGTAGGTGTGCATGTCTCCAGTGTAGGTGTTAAAGA
>JAVDPK010002623.1:318807-332812 GCA_034780415.1 Cichlasoma orientale | reverse complement strand
TATGAATCTATGCTTTGTTAGTCTCTGTGTGTGATCATACGGGCATTTCCAAATTCCACATGTC
Organism: Cichlasoma orientale; assembly: GCA_034780415.1. Lineage (NCBI taxonomy): Eukaryota > Metazoa > Chordata > Actinopteri > Cichliformes > Cichlidae > Cichlasoma > Cichlasoma orientale. Next base: position 332,748 of record JAVDPK010002623.1, on the reverse strand, counting down.
TCTGTGCATTTGCAAAGTTACATTGTGTGCTGGTGTGTTTTGAGCATGTCTATGTGTGCACGGTGTCCACATCTATCACATAGTCCAGAGAGTTACAGAGTGTGAAATCAACTTTGACATTCATGGTTCTAACCTCCCAAGGCCATCCTAAAGCGGAACACTTAAAGTGGAGTGTCACTTTTCAGACAGAGAATAATAACAGAGTCTTCTTCGGTCTTTGAAGATGACTTTTTATTCTCTAACTGACTCATTTTGACCTAGCCCGTGGAAATAATGGGCTAAATACTCTTGTCTTTCTTTTCTACCGCTAACACTGTCTCTTTGCACCGCTCTCCTTCTATTTTGCATCCCAGCTCTCTTTCACTGTTCCCCATAAAAGTCCTCATGAAAAGGAGTATAAATATTGAATACTTAAAAAAAAAAAAAAAAAAAGTAAATCTGTTTGCAGTCCTAAATATGGACAGCATGGATACTGTATTTAACAGTATCCGGTCTTGGGTTATGCAGGCAGCAGCCTAAGCGGAGAAGCCCAGACCTCTCTCTCTCCCCAGTCACATCCTCCAGCTCATCTGGGGGGATACCAAGGCGTTCCCAAGCCATTCAAGAGATATAATATCTCCAGCGTGTCCTGGGTCTGACACAGGGCCTCCTCTCGGTAGGACATGCTTGGAACACCTCACCCAAGAGGCGCCCGGGAGGCATCCCAGTCAAATGCCCGAACCACTTCAACGGGCTCCTTTCGATGTGGAGGAGTAGCGGCTCTACTCTGTGCCCCTCCCGAATGACTGCACTCCTCATCCTATCTCTAAGAGAGAGGCCAGCCACCCTTCGGAGGAAGCTCATTTCCACTGCTTGTATCTTGTGCTCATGACAATAGGGTAGGGTGGTATATTGACCGGTAAATCAACAGCTTTGCTTTCACACTCAGCTCTCTCTTTATCACAATGGACTGCAGAGTCTGCAGTGATGCAGACACTGCACCAGTCCATCTGGCAATCGTGCACTCTCTTCTCCTGTCACTCGCAAACAAGGCCCCACGATACTTTAACTCTTTCACTTCAGGCAGCAACTTGTCCCTGAGCTGGAGTGCGCACTCCACCCTTTTCCATCTGAGGACCATGGCCTCAGACTTAAATATTCTACTTCTCATACCAGCCGCTTCACAGTCTACTGCGGAGGCCACCACCTGCTGAAGCCAACAGGACTGCATCCACAAAAAGTAGAGATGAGATTCTGAGCCCACCAAGGTTTACATTTTGAAACAATGCGGCCCAAGCTCTCACTGCAGTTGTACAGAGCCTGAATGGCTCACAACAACAGGCCAGAAACCCCATACTCCCGCAGCACTCCCCACAGGATACCCCGGCCACCGCCGAGCCACTTTTCGCTTGTCCCGCCAGAACCCATCAGCTGCCTCCAAAGTCCCACAGGCTAACCAAGCCAGATAGGACTCCATCTTCAGTTTAATGGTTCCTTTCACCTCCAGAGTCCGCAATCTGTTTCGGGGATTACCACCACGACAGGCACCAACCACTTTACAGCCGCAGCTCAATGCAGCAGCCTCAACAATGGAGGTGCAGAACATGGTCCATTCAGATGTTCTCATCAACAGCAGAAATGCTGTTCCGCCGGAGGTGGGAGTTGAAGATCTCACGGATTGGGGCCTCTGCCAGGTGTTTCCAGCACACCCCCACTATACGTTTAGGTGCACCAGGTTTGTCCAGCATCCTCCAGCACCACCTGATCCAGCTGATAAGCAGGTAGTGATCAGTTGAAAGTTCAGCTCCTCTTTTCACTCGTGTCCAGAACATACGGCCGGAGCTCTGATGATACGATTACACAATCGATCATTGACTGGTGACCTAGGTTGTCCTGGTGCCATGTGCACTTATGGATATATGTTTGAACATGGTGTACATTATGGACAAGCTGTGGTTTGCACAGAAGTCTAACAAAAAAACACCACTCTGGTTCAGGCCAGTCAGGCCGTTCCTCCCAATCATGTCCTTCCAGGTCTCACTGTCATTGCCCACGTGAGCGTTGAAGTCTTACAGTAGGATGACGGAGTTGAGCACCCCACCCAGAGACTCCAAGAAGGCTGGGTACTCTGATCTGTCATTTGGTGCAGGACCCGTTCCCTGGCCCGAAGGCGCAGGGAAGCAACCCTCTCATCCACCGGTGAAAACTCCAACATACAGGCAGGAAGTCGAGAGGATACAAGGATACCCACCCCAGGTCGCTGCCTCTCACCAAGGGCAACTCCAGACTGGAACAGAGTCCAGCCTCTCTCCAGGAGACTGGTTCCAGAGCTCTGGCCATGTGATGAGGTGAGCCTGACTATATCTAGCCGGTACCTCTCACACTAGCTCAGGCTCCTTCACCACCAGAGAGGTGACATTCCATGTCCCGATAGCCGAGGATCGTTACGCCAGGGCCCCCACCCTTAGCTGCCGCCAGACACACATTGCACCCGACCCTGTAGGTGGTGGGCCGACAGAAGAACAGGCCCATGCCTCCTCTTCGGTTTGTGCCCAGCCGGGCATCACGGGACAAAGGCCCAGCCACCAGACGCTGTCCCTCAAGCTCCCTTCCTTGGCCTAGCTCCAGGGTGGAGCCCTGGTAACCATATCTCGAGCAGGGTAAACTGTTCCCTTGATATCGCTTCAATAAGTGTTCTTGGAATCTCTCTTTGTCTGGCCCCTCACCCAGAAACAATTTGCCTTGGGAGACCCCACCAGGGGGCAAAAGTCCCCAGACAACATAGCTTGTGGGATCAATGGGACACACAAACCCCTCCACCACAATCAGGTGGCAATTGACGGAGGAGGAGAAACAATAGTTATCAATGTTTCATAAAGAAATGGGTATTTGATCCTTTAGGATCACATTTTTTAATGACATTTTCTCCCATGGCCTCTCAAAATGAAAAAACAAAACAAAACAAAAAACAAAACAATCATAATGGTCGACTCATTGCTGTCCTTTTTTTCATCTTTCTTTCACCTTCTCAGTTTGTTGCACTTTGTCTTTGCTTCCCCCATTTTTTTTCACCCTTGGCTTTAGGTTTGGGAAAAGCTCTCTTTCATTTTTATTAGTTTAAGTTTCAGCAATAATTTAATTTTTTTCTCTTCACTTCTTTGTACTTTAAGTTTCCAGACTTACTAAATTTGATGAGACTCGTGTCTGGTTATGCAAGATTAGCTTTTGTGTTTATTCAGGCATTCGATTGTGAAAAAGACTATTTGTCATGCAGGGTGCTTAGGAAAATCATGAAGAGTCCTGTTTGGGACGAGCATAGTCCCGCGGGGTCTTAAATAAGAACAACACTGCATACAAAGGTGAAGAAAAAAAAAAAGCAGAGTAAATGCTGGGCTGATTCTTGGGGCTTCTATTTTTTTTTAATGACAGTGCATTTTAAATGTCAAAAGGTTTGTTCTGTGATTTACTTCAGTTAATCACTCATGTTTTATAAAACAACCGTGAAACAATGATTTTAGTGTTTAGTGTCTTGGGAGAAGCAACTGTTCTAGGCTGCACTCCATTGTATCTGCTCAATACACATTTCGGGCCAACAAAAGAATGAGCTCAGTAGGTTACACTTTAATGTCAATAATATTGCATTAAATAATATATAACCCCATGCCACCAAAGTGGACCTTTTATTTTTCAGTCCAGCTGACAGAAAGCGTTCAAAGGAAACGTTCCGACATATTTCCCCCAGGCCAACGAATCCTGTTAAAATATTTTATAACTATTTTTTGTTTGTCTATGACAAAAAAGAAAATGTTTGAATTTCACCTAATTTGTCTGTTTTAATTTCATTTTTGTTGTTGATGTCCATTGGATCATGAAGAAGGTATCAGAAAAGTTTATTACTGGCACATTAGTTCCGTTGCATACTCACAATGGAGATATAACAGAGTTAATCAATCAATTTCTTTACCGTGAGGTGACAGGAGGGTGACAAGCTTAGTGTGCATGGACCACAGCAAAATTTACAAGGTCAGTGCTGTTTTTTTTTTCCACACAAGGAAAACCTTACGTTTGAACTGGGAACCTTTAAGTTGCAGGTTCTCTTTTGAAATGTTCTGTTTATTTGTGTTAAGAAACCCTTGTTCTTGTAGCTACATAGCATCCTTATAAAGAGCTTATATATTTTAGGGATATTGCACTTGCACTCAATAAAGAATAAAACATACAATTTTTCAAGTCACAACCTAATAAAGATGCACAGAAGAGTATCAGCATTTTTGATAGGGGAGCACAATGGTTGGTCGTGTGCAGTTCAGGTAGAGATAAAAGTTTTTTTTGTTTTGTTTTGCTGTTTTTCTTTTCTTGGTTTCTTTTTTGTTGTGTATATGTTTGAGCATTTCTTGCTTCTGTGTTATTCTCTCTCTCTGTGTGTTACAAAGGTTGGAGACAGCTCCTATAGTCTCCTAATCCCTTTTCTCTTCACAATGGTACGGAAATGGAGAAAGAAAGAGAGACACTGAGGCCAAGAGGGAGCTAGGCAAAGAAACAGAGATGAAAAAAGAAAGAAATGCTTGGATTTTATTAACTTGTCTGATTAAATAATTACTTTAAACAGACAGTTTAAAGTAAAGCATAAAAAAAAGTCTAGTTCCACTGATATTATTCATGTAGTATTTATTATCTGTATAATAACTTCACCGCCGAAGACAGAAAAGTGGTTGATGTGTTTTCTGCTGGCAGGGAATCGAGAGGGGAAAAAGTTCTGAGACAGAAAGAAAATCCAAAACCTTTGCAATGTTTTATTAACCTTTAGTTAATCTCACACTTTGTTTCGCTTATCGTTCTCATTTCCACCCTTTCACTCTATGTGATAACTATGTAACTATGTTACACCTACCGTAAAGGCAAACTGTCTTTTAATGAAGAGAGAAAAATCAACTTTTCTTATTAATTATTTTGGAACATGTTGCTCCACAGGAGAAAATATAGCATTGCAGTGGACTGAAAATGTTTTTTGTTTTTTTTTTCATTCTATGTTTATTACCATCAAAAAATGTTACAACCTTCATTTTCGGCAAAGCAGGAAGTCAGCTTAGATGTTTGAGGTTAGAATAAATTAAGTTCTACTGACATTTTCCTCCCACTCCAAGAAATCTACTTCTGTTTAATGTGCTTTTAGTACTAGTAATATCCCTTTTTTCTGTAGTCCTTTGTGTTTGACATTTTAATAAAGCACTGTATTGTTAGAGCACACTCCCACTCTTCCTCTGTCTCTTCTCGCTCTTTCATGCTCGCGCTCTCTTTTATGTTGTGCTCCACAGAGATTGTCGTCAGCATATTGCTGTATATAAGATCAGTTCTCACTGACAGGGAGAAGTAGAGGGCGGAAAGCCTTGTGAAGGCATGCAGAAAGATACGTCGCAGGGAGCTAGATGCAGAGAGAAGGAGGAATGACTGAAAACAAATTATCTGTAACTGATGAGAGTAAATGAGAGTGTAGGCAGGTGATATAGAACAAAATAGAGAGAGAAGTAGGCCAGCATGATCTCAGTCAAATTTGTAAAATGTAATTAAGAGCCTTATTTTCTTGGTTGATATTCCCAGCTGATATTACCAATTGATAAGTGCTTTTCCTGGTCACGTAAATTTATAAGCAAGAAAAGTTTTAAGAAAGAGATGAGTAAAACCACACACACACACACACAAAAAAATCATTTTAGAAACATTAAACTACTTCCGTATTGCTGTGCCGCTTAGATTTATCTGTAATGTAAATCTTGTTACAGTGGCTGCAGAGTTTACAGGCCACATGAAGGAGCCTCAGACTAAGGATGGGGGAGCAATTCTTAGATTGCAAATTTTAAACATCACAATCTCTGTCAACCTCAGCCCAGTCCTCTGTCACTAAATATGCGTTTAGTTAACTCAAAGTCATCGATGACTGAACAATTAACTGAATTCTACGTAAGGATCGGCCAAAACAATAAAACCACCAACAGGTGACGTGAATAACATTCATCATCTCATTACAATGCAACATTCTGGTGTGCTGCTGGGAAATCAGGGGAACTGGATATTGACGCTGCTTTGATTCTCACCACCCACAGAATCAAACCAAGAACACACCCTGATGGAAACGGCACTCCCCAACAGCAGGAGGATCTCCCGACAGGATAACGCCGCACCTCAACAACTGTCCAGGAACAAGACAAAGAGCCCTGGAATTTGGAACGACCTCAAAATGACAAAAACGTCCATCAGATTTAGAATCTGCAGGGATGCAGCAGAACAATCCTGATCCATGAAGACTCACGGCTTCTGCTGCCAATGTTGTGGTTACATACATCATAACACATCCCCAGAGATCCCAGGTCAGAGTTGCTCTGGCTAAAGAAGAGCAATCTGCACAATATGGCTTTAATTTTGTGTATGAATGTTAGAGTTGCTCATTTATTTGATACATTTTAAGTTTCTAAGCTGGACCTGGATAGAAGAAATAAAGCAATCAGTAAAAATTCTACAAACACTACTTTTGCCTTCGGCTCCAAGTAGCAGAGGTCCTTTTTCAACCACTTAAAGACATTTTTGAGCATGTGTGTAAAGCTAAAACGGTCTTTAGCCTCACATTAACTTCCTGTTTTGTTTTATTTATTTATTTACCAAACAAGTGAAAATAAATTTCTGACTTTACTGTGTTAACACTTTTCTTTTTTTGGCAGATATCATTTTCACATATTCTAACACTTTTGTGGCTTTCTGCTCATTGTGTGAAAATTAGTGGCACCACGCTGAACAGACACTCGAGGCAGTCAGCAAGAAACTAAGCTCTTCATCGTCACAACAGCAGGTAAAGTAATTAACCCAGATACAGTTTGTATCTGCTAGCAGTTCATATTCCAGGTATTTCTACCAGCCCGGGCTTTTCACCGTTTTGGCTACAGAGGAAGTAATTAACAGATATACAGAGGGAATACGACTATATTAGATCATGGACGAGTGGTCCTTTGGGACAGTTTGTGCTCGTTCTTTCACTCTCTTTTCTACGCAAACTCACACGCTTTCTCTACCACCTCCACGCTTCCTCTCTCTCTCAGTCACTGTCTCCAGCTCTGTATCTCCCCTGATTTTCCTCCTTCATTCTCTAACTCCCCTCTTTCCATCTTCTCTCGCTCATTCCCGCCTCAGGACATCCTCTAACTGCTATGATGACTTCATTTTCTGGGCAGAGGGAAGTTTTCTTATTAGCCTGTCTTAATGGCCCTTTATGATGGCCTAGATATAGTAGTCAGTCTTCACTGTGCCCTGCCTCTGAGGCTGTATTTAACATGAGAATTAGTCTGACAAGTGCACAAGTGGTTGATTAAAAAGGCATTTTCAAAGCATCTTGTTTCTTTGTGCTTCCAGCCATTCACACTTTCCCATCTCTCCCTTTCCCGGTTTTTGTGGAGTCTGTCTTGCATGTGTGGCGTGCCTTTTTTCCTGACTCTCTCTCACTTTGTGTTAATTTGAGTATTAGCCTGACAATTCTGTAAATGGTCGTATCTGCAAGCAGACAGCAGGGATCAACTTCCTCTTTCGCGCCTTAAGTTTCGCTGTTTCCATCTACAGTACTTTTCCTTTGCACCCTCATTCATTATGTGTCTTCTGTTGGCCGTCAATGACCTGCATTTTACTTTAATATAAAGAAGTTCTTCTCACTGACATTGCTTTTTTTGGAGCTATTAACAGTAATACATTTTAGACAAAATTAACTTGTCTTCTGAATTAATGAGAGCAGTATGGAATCTTCAGACACACTGACAAATGCAAATTGGTCTGGAATTTGTGATTTCAGGTTATTTATTTGTGTTTTTATTTATTTATTTATTATTCTGAGGAGTGCAGTTGGGTAGACCTGTAACCCAGAGCAGCAAAATGTGCAGCGTGCTGCAAACAGAAATGTCAGTCATCATCTCAAATTGGCCTCATGTAAGACATGTCATTGTGATTATCTCGTCTGGTTTCGGGGCGGTAACACAGGCATACTAATGCATTAATACAATGAAAATAATAAATAGGCAGGTTCATTTTAGTTAGAAGAGTAATTCTGGAGTTATTTACACTTGATGGTTTATGTAGATATGACATTTATCAAGTTACACAAAGCGTGAAAGGGTGGAGCTGGGGTGGAAGTGGGTTGCAAATGAGCTTGCAGAGGGAGCAGTAACAGGAAGCAGCTTAAACGTGACGCCTTGTGAGATCTTCTGTTATGGTAAACAGAAAAGGATCACCTGATATGGCCGGGCACTTTGCTTAACTGTGCAAATTTACATCAAGTGAGGTAGAAGTGTTCACAAAAAACTCAACTTCTGTATTCAAAGTCAGACTTTGTGGGACTGTAAAGATCCTGGTTGATCCCCACTGATTAAAATCATGTCATGATAACCCCTAATAACCCCTTTGACTACTTTTTGTCCTTGTTAATGCAGTCTGGCATATATCCTGAATTTCTGAACTTGCATAGTGCATATCATTGCTGTGTTTCCTATACACAACAGTGATTAAGTCACTCGCTGTCTAGAATCCTGGCACCTCTCTAGTTTGGCTGAACCATGGCCATTGCTAATGCATCAGCAATCCCACCTACACACACACCGACAGAAAGTACTACAAACATCAAACACTATTACTACCAACATTGTAAGCTTCACCACACCAGCAGTTGTTGATGCATTATAATCAGATCCTCGCTGCCTTTCTGTTATTTCATTTTCCCTATACCATTTTGTTTGTATGGTTTTGTTGCCGTGTTATCATTCTGTCTGGCTTTGTCTTCCTCTGACTCTGTTTTCTTTTTTTTTAAGCAAACATTAACCTGCCAGCACCAATGGTGCTGAAAACTGTGTAAATACAACTAGATCCCCTCTTTCTGCCATCTCCCTTTCTTCACTCATAACTGCAATCTCCTCTAGGCTGATATTAATTCTTAATAACTCCAAAGAGCTGATTCTTTTAAACAACAACACACAAAGCACGTTTCTTGGTCAAGAAATGCTTTTTAAATTGTGCAGATTTAAGGCAGATAAAAAATGATGGCATCGTTTGAAGTGGCTGATCTTTGCCAGTATATTCACACTTACTGTTTATACATTTCACATTTAGAGATCATCCACGATTCAAGTGTTTTCTTCCTGTGCTCTCTTTAAATCAGTGACACAACAAATGGCTTTGCTCCGGCATGTAAACTAAACTTTTAGTGGTTTTTGTCCTCACTTGAATGCGGTGCTATATAAAATAGATACACCAGAAAAGATTTTTACATTGTTGACCCTGCAAATATGAGTTTAAAAATTCTGTCTTAACATAGAGCATCTTCACTTTCACTCTTCAAAAGGCCTTTTAAAATACACGGAAAGTAGCACAAAAGGCTTGATCTGATCCTCAATGAGGTCGCACACGGTAAATATATTGGTAAGAACTTGTATTTTTACTCAAAGTCAGAGGCCAGTTGACCTCATAACTTGAACACCGAGTGGAGAAGAGCGCTGTCTCCGATACTCCTCATTGACAAACACAGATTTATGACCTTGTCCATTCAGTAATTTAGCCTTCCAAGGTGCTTCACAGATATACTAGCTGCTACTTACGAAGAAGGTTTGTGGTTTTCTTCAATAGCCGCTCATTATTATCTTTTCATTGCAACTGGCCGGGTACCTCGCTCAGCATGCAAAAGGAATATTATGATTTGACACATTTTATGCTTCCTTCTGCCTGCTCAGTAAGTCCGGCCCATTACTCAGATGGTTTCAGCTAAAAGATTTCTGAAAGAACTGCAATAACAAAGACATCACTCTCAAAGTAGTATTCAATATATTTTGTACAATATATGTTTAAGTAAATAATGTTTAAAAAAACACACTTGGTAATTCAGTTTAACTCATTTTTATTTTGAGGTCTTTAAATAGGGCAACCACCAGCCTATTAACAACAACCTATAATGTTGATTGACGTGCTGATTTTAACATCTTCACTATTTACACGAATCAATCCAAATGATTAATATCAAAACAAAAAGAAATTGTTTTCATTACAATGAAAAATACCAGCTAATTCCTTCACTTGCATCAGTGATTTTTCCTTTACTGGATTTTTAATTTCAGCTGTTGGTCTTAATGATTGGGTGATAAAACAACATCTACTAATGTTTAATTACATAAATGACTTTGTAAAAAGCTCCACATAGGGGATAAAATGCAGTAATCATCTCTCTTCGTGTCAGTGGTGGCTGAAACTCTGAGCTAATGAGCCATGGGTTCAGCCAGAATCCCAAGGCAATGGACAATTAACCAGGAGACTCATCTCGGGCTTTCTTTTTTCTCTTTTTGTCTTTCAAGTTATTTGCCTCTAAATGCGGAGCGCTCTGTGTGAAGCCATGTTGAGCTGAGCTACAGTTAATGTGTAAAACTCATTAGACAGAGGACCTCTTGCTATCAGTGGAGAGAGAAACTTTATTCATGCTGTATGGTCAAAAATGCCTTAAGTGTTAGAAGGGGAAATTTAAAAGCAAGTATTTTAGGACAATCTGAAGTTTTTGTTTGGTCTTTATGATGTAATGATCACGCTCAAACCAAGGACAAAGAGGAAGATGTAACAGTGAAACTTTATATTTGATCACATAAGGAGGAAAAGAGACAAGAAAACAGAGTTTGAAAAATGTTTGAGGTGAACAAATACACTGTAACCACTTTGCTACAAATTCCTTTCCTACAAAAACAAAACCATTGTCAAAAAGGTTTTATCAGAAAATGTAAAGTATTTATTTAGCATATAAATGAAAAGAATAAGTGATGGATGGATGGATGGATAGTTTCAGTGTTTCAGTATCTGAGAACTAGTCAGTGTGAGCACATTGTTGCAGAACACAGAGTGGGAACATATTTCTTTTGTTTTCCTATTTGCTCATTGGAACAATTTCTTTTGGTTATCTTTAGACAAATTACATGTTTGGTATAAAATATGGTTTTGCAAAACTGTCATCTTACAAGCTCTGCAAAGCGTGGCCTCTATCATTTCCTAATTTTTCTGCGTAACCTTAAAAACCCTTCAGCGTAGATGTGTGCTTTGCACTTCTACAGTTGTTTTATTTCCCCACAGTATTTGTAATGGTTTATAAAGTTACTTATAGACATTGTCAAGGTCAATAGGGTGCCATGTCGCTATATCGCGGTTCACTTATTGCAGCTTCACTGTATCGCGGATTTTTTTTTTTTTTAAATATTACTAATTCTGTTTCGCAGAATTTTCACTATATGGCGGAATTTTGTGGTATATCGGTATTTCTGTAACACCCCATAACTGTGTTCATCGCTCGGACGAAGAGATAAGTTACGCCTACACCTTTAGCGGAAATAAAAGTAACGGCCGATGGCGAAGCTGCTGCACCACCTTCATTGCCATCGGTACTGCACAGCTACATAATTCATCATCTTCATCATTCAAGTTATAGTAAGAGAGTGGGGAAGCTCTATGGGAGGGTGGGAAGGGTTTATAAAGCCCTAAAATATATATCATCACTGTATATCCAAAAAAAACCCCAAAAACTGAGCCAGTTGCTGAGCTGGCTCTCTCCTTCCGGGGGGTAGTCTTCTACCTTCTGGTCTTATGTACCCTGGTGTAGTTGTTGGTCCACTCCCTTGGGGGATGTGGCCTGGGGGCGCCTTGGGCCTCTTTGACATGAGTGGGGGGGGCTCTGCTGGGTGGGTTGCTTGTTGCCTCTGGCTCTCTGGGGTTCTTGCCCTTTGGCCGTGAGGGCTCCGTCTAGGGCCTCCCTCCTTCCTCTTCTGGGGTATGCACGTGGTTGCCATCAGGATGTTTGGCCTCGGGTCTTCTGAGCTCCTCGGGGGCGACGGACGGCCTTTCGCTCTCTGCCTTGGGCTCCCGGGGTGTTGTTGCAGCTTCTCACCCTCATTATTAAGTATGTTTCATGACAAAGAAAAACACACACACACACACACACACACTAAAACACAACACAACAGGATTGTTCGTGTATCTGTGTTTTTTTTTTTCCTTCATAATTTTTTTCTCTTTCAGGTGCTGTGTGGTCAGGGTTACCGGTTGGTGAATCATTGTATGTTTCTACCTGTGCTCTGTCCCCTTATTGCTCCTATTTTGTCCTTTTCCATTTTTCCATTCTTGCTCCTTTCTTCCTGCCTGGCTGACCTGGCAATATCATATTACACATGCACTTGATTAAATTATGCAGAGAATTTATAGAGAGCTTCTTGTAAAAGCAAATTGTTTGGCACAACAGTGCGTTCAGATCAGAATTCTGATTGCAAAAGAAAGAACAGGCTTTTTAAAAAAAAAAAGAAAAATTAAAAAAGTTCCCCAAGGTTCACTTTAGTCAAAAGATCAGAAGAAATCACGGAGATCAAATGTGTGAGTTTTAAGTATTTAAAAAGCATTTCCACTCTGCTGCTGCAACTGTTTTACATGGATTAGATATTGTTAAATTACATTTAACATGACATTTTCTCTTGAATAATTAAGTACCACAAGTCCATAAATTTTAACCATGCTTGGCCCATTTTGCAGTATTACTCTTTCGCAGTATTACAGTCATGCAAAGCAAAGGCTGCACCTACTGGTTAATTAATCAAGTGATGTAAGCTGAAAAGGGAAAATAGCTGGTGTCATAACTCATAGTTACATTCATTAGTCCATGACGTGGTTTTTAACAAGCCACCTCTGGGTTTTACGAGTCGATAAAAAATGTTTAAAAAAATGGCAAAGGAGACGAGCGTAATTCAGTGGAAAAGGTTAAAAAAGGGTACAAAGAGCTGGACGGGTCAGAGGAAGAGGAGTTAGAAATGTAGGAAGAGGACGGGAAAAGAGTGAAAGATTGCACAAATCTGAAGGGAACAAATCACAGGCAGAGCATTACCACAGATAACTCTGCAGCCTTGAGTGTCAACCTGTCACTGAATCCTAGTAATCAGATTCATCTGAAAAGCTCAAGCTCGTTGACCCATACCTCTTTTTTTTAAAATAATAATTATAATACTCTCACCGTGAGAATTATTTTTCAATGCAATAGGAAACACATGAGAATATGATACTATATGCTAATAGTACTTGCAATATGTGTTAAAATTTGCTTCCAAAAAAGTTTTGGAAAATGTGCTTATTTGGCACATTTGCTAAAACGCAACCTCAGTTCAAAGATGACTACATTTGTTCTTTGTTGTGCCTCGTCTATATATGAGTCACAGCTGACTCACGACTATTATCCCAGAACTACTGTATGCAAATCTCCACATACCTTCTTTAGATCGTCATGAAATTTCATAACTTTAGAGCAAACTATGTGTACACTAGAAACTTTTAACACTGTACACAATATACTGAAGCGTGTTGATGAGTATACAAGCCTTCATCATCCTTCAAAGTATTTATCATGTGCTTTTGTTGACTGTTGTGATTTGGCACTATATAAATAAAATTGAATTGAACTGAATTAAAATAGCATGCCGGTAAGTCTGAAGGAATTGTACTTTAGTGCTTATGAGTTCTGTAAATTAAGTGAATGTCTAGACTGTGGAGAATCTAATGGATGTAGCCTTGTAGCGTCCCCATACTGAGATAAGTTCAAGCTCTTTTTTTCTTTCATTTTAACCATTTTGAACTACTTTAAATGGGTCACCAGCAGCCTGTTAATATTCCCAGGTTTATCTTAGCACTTTATTTTAAATGTAATCATATGACAGCAACTCGGTGCATTTAGACACGTAGACACGGCCAAGATGATGTAAGTTCAGAATGAAAATGAGAAGAGGAAAAAGGGTGATGTAATTGACTTTGACTGTCACATTGTTGTTGGTGCCAGACAGGGTGATCGCTCAGAAATTATAAAACAAATTCAGAAAGCACTGGGATGCTCCCACACAGTCATCTCTGGGGTTTACAGGAACTGGTCTGAAAGAGAGA
>JAVDPK010002623.1:302339-318707 GCA_034780415.1 Cichlasoma orientale | reverse complement strand
CCCCCCCCCCCCCCCCCCCCCCCCCCCCCCCCCCCCCCCTGAGAGGAGAGGAGGATGTAAAAATTTATTTATAGTCAGTAAGTAGAACCTACTTTGGCAGCCCTACAAGGTAAAGCCACATGGAAACCTTCAACCTGCGAAAAGTCAAATTTATAGGTATTTTTAATGTTTAAAAATGATTACCATTAATATTTTTAAGGCTGATCATTAAAGAGTCATGCAGACAGAAGAAAAAAGACTGAGCAAAAGGGGGGAAAGGGTTTTGCATGCGATTGTTAGTGCTTCCAAAGATCTTCTCTTACATTAGCTTTGTACAGAGAATTATCATAAAGCTTCCATTGTGTTTTTTCTTTGCTTGACCAACTGTGTGAGGGCCTTCCTGTAAATATTGCATGTATATTTGTACATGGATCAGCATCAGTGTTTAAGTTGGAAACTAAGGGCCCGATTTACTAACATTTTTTTTGGCCCGATCAACAATGCACTAATTTCAGGTATAAACAAGGATGCAGTCAGTTCATGTCAATAATGACCAACATTCTACCAAGAGCAATACCAGGCCAAAAACAAGTGTGGAAAGAGCAGGGAATGACAAAAATGATAGTGTATACCCAGATTTTATGCATGTGTTTCTCTCTGGAAAGAGTGTGGCATTTCAGATAAATGAGAGGCAGCTAACTGAGAATCAGTGTTCTTTAATATAAGGGTGAACGCTTAGAAATTGCCGGGGACTCGGAGTGGTCTTGAGGACGGACACTCAGGTGGCGTGCAGGATTTATCCAGAGGAAAGTACCAGTTATTCTACTGTATAAAAACTGACATTTATGTGTAAAAGCAGACCTTTATGATGTTTAGAAGAACACAAAACTATATTCACCATCAGATCCAAAGCGCAAGATACTGTTACTGTGCCAGATGAGTAAATGTGTTATTTTTTTGTTGCTGCAGGCTATGTGAGACTGCAATTCCTTTTTTAAAGTCAGTTTTACATATTTTAATATTCAGACATTAATCTAACACATTAACATGGTCCTATTAATAGCTGCATTTTAACAGATATTGCAATATGATACGTAAAAGTTCCAAAAGAGAAGTAAAGGCAATTTAAAAACAATTTACCTGAAAGTTGCTCTGCGTGAGTGCATTTCTGAGAAAAGACATGCAGATGCGTTTTCATTGTGGGCCCATTTCTGTGTATAAATATGACTAAAGCCCTGAAAACCCATCAGCTCACTGCAAAAGGTAGTTTGCTGCCTGTGAAACAAGATGCATCCTTGCATGTGTCTCGTATCAGAAATCTTTTCTTCCCTCCCTCCAAGGCTCCATGTTCAGTTCAGTTCAGTTCAGTTCAGCTAAGCTCTGCTGTATATTAATAAAAAATAACAGTATTAATGAGGGCCAGAAATATGTGGACAGCAACAAAAATTCAAGGTAAGGAATCAGTGAAAAGTTAAAGGACGCAGCCACAGCGCTCACAGCTTTGAGCCAACCACCCGCACCAATTACACACTCATTCTGATAAACTTTGCCCCTCTCATTCCAAATAAATGAACACCCCTCCAGTAACTATGACAACCATATCAGGCACAAAATGAGACATGCCTCTTTTTTTTTTTTCTGGCATTAAATTCATTAGATTTTGTGTAAGCACACACACCTAAAAAACACCAGCAATTGATGCATGTAGCATAGTCTCTATTTTTGTTGTTGTTTTTTGTAGCTGCAAGTCTGTATGTTGGTCTAATAGGATATTAATTCCGCAGCTTCTTAGTTGGAAGACAACCAGTTACACAGTAACAGATTTTTTTCAGACAACATGTGTGTATGTCAGAACACACGTATTTTGTTTAAGCCTGTTAATTGTGTTGGAGGGGCCGTTCGTTACCCCGTGCTTCTATAAATATTTAAGTGTTTTCTGCTCTCTAACATGGTCGCTGGAATCCCCAAAAGCCTCAAACTGAGACGGATAGTCAAGCTGCCCTTTCTCACAATGTGGATCCTTGAATAACTTTATTAGTGCTACAATTTAAGGATTGTAATGAAAAGTAATTACCACCTCACTTTCTATTTAGTGATGTGTGTGTGTGCGCGCAGACAATATTTGTCAGAACTAAACTTACATTTACCTGTGTATAGGTTCAATGAATCTACTTATGATTATCCACACTGCCCACATGCTCTATTTCTAATGCACACGTGCATGCATAGACGGAGGAAAATGGCTCGGCTTCAGGTGTAAATGCTCAGTGTTTTAGCTGCAGGGTATTCCAGGTTGTTAAAGCAGCAACAGTGGAGGTTTGGCACCACCAACACCGACTGTAGCAGTTAGGACTTTATAGATTTATTATCTTACTGCTATTAACAAACCCCTCATAAATAAATGCCATTACACTCCCAAGACAAGCAAAGGCCAATCAGCACTACTTCAGCAGTTAATTGAGAAAAAAAAAAATCCCAGCTCGCCCCTACGGGCGGTCTTTTTGCCCTCCAAGCTCGGGTCCTCTACTAGAGGCCTGGGAGCTTGAGGGTCCTGTGCAGTATCTTAGCTGTTCCCAGGACTGTGCTCTTCTGGACCGAGATCTTGGGTGTTGTTTCTGGAATCTGCTGGAGCCGTTCTCCCAGTTTGACCACTGTTACCTTCACCTTCCACATCCTCTCTAGCGCTTCTCTCAGCCCTTGGCATTTCTCAGGCTTCTCGTGTTATGTCTTCTTTTCTTTTTTTTTTTATCTATATATCTATACTGTTTTTAATTATGAGAATTCTCTAGTCAACATTTGCACTCAGGTCTTGCTTGAAACAGATGACGTATTTTCTCCTCGGACTTTAATGTAACAAATGGGTTCTATATCTGTATCAATCCATCAATCCACTAACATACAATCATTCAGTATATGTCTTTTGTAGCAAATACAGCTTGTGTAGTGAGGAAAGAGTTGGTGGATGACATTTAAGCCTAGCACTGACAGTAATTCACAGGTTCACACCCAATAATTTTCAGCTTGACAGATGTCTCACAAACAGGCCAACTTAGTCATTAACAGTCGTTGCTCTATTTTTTTTTTATATAAATCTTGTATTCTCTAAATTATATGTCATACTTTCATTACATAGAACTGCATACACATTGTGCATGTAAACATACATACACACAAAAATACAGCCTCTTTTATATATTTCCATGATAATGCTCAAACAACAAAGCAAACAGTTAAGTGTATACCAGAGGCCCGTAGAGACCTCAGTGTTCATTACATCCTGTTGTACTGATGGATGAATTAAGCAATGTGAACATTTTTATTTTGATATTAAGTTTGTTTACGTGAAGATGTTACTAGAAAACAGAATCCATCAATTAATACAAAACAACAGACGAGCTTGGAAAAATGTCTCCTCTTCATAGCGATGGAATAATTATGTGGCTGTTAAATTAATCAGGAGCTTTCCTCTGAGGACCAAGAATATTCACGCTAATTGTGAAACTGTTTGAAATCTACAATAAAGGTATGTCCCCTAAGTCCCAGATGGAATATTTCATGGCTATGTATCTATTCGATTCTGATATTTCTGATATTTTGATGGCACTAGAAGTGTCAGGTGATCATCAAAATTGATATAATTCATCATTTGGCATGCATGAATTCCCACACTTTGATTATAGCTATGTGGGCAATATTTGCATTTTATGCATGATTACACTGATGTACAAAGTAATAATAATAATAATAATAATAATAGTCACAGTTGATTTAGAATAAAAGATAGCTTTTGATGGCTGAATTTAGAAAAAAACTTAAAACATCCACTTATTTAAAATGACAAATTTGTTCACAATTATATTAAAAGCCTATCCAGTGTTGTAAAGTTTCATCCTGACTTTATTTCATACAAAGTGAATTACTTAGCACTAAAGGTAATTGGGTCGGATAAACAGAGGTTTGCACATATTTACTCAAATAGAAAGCAGGATGTGAGATTTCTCACTACGCTGATGAATTTGAAGATTGGATGTGTGGGTGTGTACGATAAAAGACGGGGAAAAGTAAAAAGAGAGAAGGAGAAATATCTTTCTAGGAGAATTGTAGGTTCCTGAGAGTGTTGATGAAGAAAAGTGAGAAGACGGTTGGGGAAGAAAATCTTCCATCATTCCACCTCTTATGGTGTATCATAAAATTTGTCACCTGAAAAAAAAAAGTGTTGTGGAGATATTTCTATGGTATGTCTCTCTGTGTCTTGCTAACAAACTGCCTTGATTAAGTTACCTTGTCATTAATTTGCAAATTTCACTAGATTGCTTCCTATAACAAGCAGCGGGATGTGTGATCCCAAAAAGTAAAAAATAGAATCATTATGGGGCCTCAGAACCAGAGTTTCCTACGTTTTATCTGAGCAGTAATATGAGGTCAGCTGGCAATAAATAGGAAATAAAACTCTTCTATAAAATTGTGAGAGAAACGGAAAACAGATTGAGAAGTTAAGGCACTTTCTTCCACAGTATCTGTAATGATGATGTTATATCAGCATTCATAAAAATATAGATTTTCTACCACAAACTTGACTGAAAATGACAGCTTTACAGTTGATGTTTATTTTTTTTAAATGTAGATACCCTTTAAATAATTATTTAACGGTCAAATGAAAACTCATCATATCATATTGAGGCATTTATGAGAATGCAGAAGTCCTTTGGAAAATTAGATAAATAATTAAGACCATATGAAACAAAGCAGGAAGCATTCATTATTAAATGTGGTTCCACCCAAGCATTACAAGGTTGATGAAATCTAATTAGCTGCAACAATGTACGCGTAAAAGACTGGAGCAATATATTCCAATGTCAAATTATTTTTAATGGCACGCATGCAATCATATTTATGCTGTAGAGCTACAGTTCACGATGTGAGTTCAACCCAAAAAAAATAAAGACATTCAGAATACAGAGTTCTGCATCTGAGTTATTTTCAGATGCAGGAAATATGGTGAGACGCTATGAAAAAGAGATGTAGCGCATACCTTTTTTCCCCTGATTTCTAAACTAGTCTCTTATTTCTTGATTTATTGATAGCTCTAATGTAGCTTCTACGTACTTTGTTTAAAACCTGAGCCTCTGTCCTTTCCTCTGCTCTCGCCTCTTCAGAGCTTCTCCCCAGCCACCCTCCATCCCTTTTCCTCTCCTCCCTTCTTCTCTACCCTTCATTAATTTTTAAAATGAAGAATAGACGGCCCATTCATGATGTGTAATCTCCATGTTTTAATAATAGGATGGTTCACAACATACATTAATTTGCAACACTCTCACACACACGCGCGCGCACACACTCGCACACAGCTGGATCCAGGTTGCCACCACAAAATCAAGTGTTTCATTCAAAATGTGGATAAAGTGCAGATCCTCTGGAAGGAAATAAAAGAACTAAAATTTGGCATAAAAAGTACAAGACAGCAGAAATGTTAAATATTTCCTTGTCACGTGGTCTTCTTTTCTTTTGGTAATCTTGATGTTTATGTATTCTAATAATTATCTAATAACACAATCGCTTATGAGCATACCTGAAATCAGCACCAAATTTTCTAATGTTATTAAATAATCTACATTAAAAACATCCAGACAAAAAACTCTTTTAAAGAAATCTAAATTAGACATTGTGGTAATTACAGCCCAATATCAGAACTCCCTTTCCTTAGTGAAGTATTATAAAAAGCTGCATTCATACAAACCAAAGCTTTCAGTCTGGTTACAGAGCAAATCACTGCCCCAAGATAGTCAGTGACCTCGGACTAACTTGTGCTGCTAATATGGTTGCTGTCCTCATTTTACTTGACTTTAGTGCAGCCTTTGACACAATTGATCATAAAATCCTCATTTACCATCTGGAGCACTGGGTAGTTTAACAAACATTAACAAACGGGCGACTGCAAATTTTTAAAACTTAATGAAGAGCAAATGGATTTTTTTTTTCTAATTGGCCCTAAAACCAAACACAATCTGCTTATTGATAAGTTAGGGAAATTAGCCTAGTTAAAAGCCTTTTAAAGCTTTTTAAAAACCCCATATTGACTCCACTACCAAGGCAGCCTTCTTCCATCTTAGGAATATGGCTAAAATATGACCTTTCCTGACTTGCCATGACTCTGAAACATGGTCTTAAATAGTTTTGGATCATGTTATGATTCTGACAGTCTGTCACTCTCATAGATCCTCGCCTGCCAAAAAGTCAGTGCTCATCAAAGAGCACTGGATACACATCTTTTTAACCTGGCATTTCCACTTAATAATAATGCCACTATACAGCCATAGCTATCAGTGAATTCAGCCACATTTAGTAGTCTGGTAGGTACAGAGCAGATATCCATTTTCTTCATCAACATCATATCGGCCTTCTGCTTCTGTTACATCCAAGTTTCTTTTCTTTTCGATATGTCTCTGTTTGTGTTTTACAGGATATTATGTATCATTTATTTTTATATGTGAATAATCCGTGAAGCCCTTTGAAGCTCTACAAGTGATACCGGCCTACAAAAATAAACTGAACTGAAATTGAATGAATTCGTTTAAATTATCACCAATAAACCACAACATAAAAAAACGGGTGGTAGATGAAGGGAATAATACCTGATCATCTATTAACTGTTGCACTGTTCTCCCTGTAAAACTTGAATTGGGGCAAAAATGTGGCTGCGACACATACCACCACTAAAATATTGTTGGACAAGGTTTGGCTGTTTACTCTACATCCTCTGCCGACAGTTACAAGTGTCACAGAGACAGTTAAAGCAAAGATAGCCAGGTGTCCCATTTCCAAACCAATTCCTCAAGCTCATCCCATGGGATCCCAAGGCATTCCCAAGCCAGATGGATAACTCTCACAGACCCTCGTGGTATCACCACAGTCGGCTGCACTGAGAATGTCTTGTTCTTCTGCAATCGTGTTTATTTTTATAGACATTCTAAAAGTGCTCTCTCTTCAGCAGTGAGTACATTATGTTAGACTTTCCACCTAAAAAACAAACAACAAAACACAGCATCAGTCATTAAAGAGGAAAAACCCTCCACTGCTGATTATGAATCTCGTCTGTCAGGAGCACAGGAGGAGGTGATGCGAGTTGAAAGCAGGGAGAGGGAAAGGATCAGAGTGGGTGGACGGCTCAAGTCACAGTCAGGTCAAGGCAGAGTGGTTTCAAATGGTCTGGAAGACATATGGAATTTGTCCTGCTTGCACCTCTGTGTTTGATTCTGAAGGCCAGTTTGACTGTTTTGTTTTGACAATGCATGGATGCAAGGTTTTCCATCTGATGACCACATGGCTTAGGCATAACAATAGAAAATCTCAGTTTTATGATGACACGGTGTTATGGTTAAGTTGTGGGTAGGGATACAAAGTGGTGAAAAGTCATGCTTCACAAGGTTTGGGTTCAGAATGATCCTTTGTTAAGGTTAAGGAAGCTTAGTCATTACAGTTACAATAATAAACAAGGTTGGAGAACAATTGCGGTCATATTTTTAAAATCAGCCGTATTGACTGTTGGTTGGAAACAGGAAATGAACAGTGCGGTGAACATTTTTTGTGTGTGACATTAGATGCAGTGCAATTACTGGCTGGATTGGGTTTCAGCGTTTTTTCTTTTAATACATTTGTGAAGTGCACATTAGAGCTATAGATTAAAAACATGACAAAGTCGATTTTAAGGACATAAAGTGTACGATTTTCATCCAACAGTTTGGGTGATGGCATCCAAATTCAAACCTATGATTAGTTTTATATTACAAAAGTACTTCAGTATCCCCTCACACGCGGATAAGACCTCAAGATGCTTAAACTCTTCCACTTGGGGCATTAACTCCTGCCCGACCCTGAGAACCATGGCCTCAGACTCAGTGGTGCTAATTCTCATTCCCACTGCTTCACCAAAAGAACCACATAATCCACGTTATCCACAAAGCACACAGGTGATCCTGAGGCCACCAAAAAAAACCTATTAGTAATATGTCCATGAAAGGTAGGAATAGAACCAGCGAGTCCAACTCACGCTGTCACTGTGGTTGTACAAGGATTGAATAGCCCGTCACAACAGTTCACAGCACTGGGAGGAGTCGTAGTGTCAGTTAAACGCAAACTCATATTGTGCATTTGCTGTATTAAGCAGACAATAACATAACTGGAAAATTGTGTATTTAAGAGGAAACTCACAGTTAAGCGGATATTGTACATCAAGGACAGACATATTTTTTAATAAAAACTGAATATATTACTAATATGTTCTGAGTTGCCATGCTGAAGGTCAAATTTGATGCTTCTTGCGACTGTGCTTTGTGCCTAAATCACAGCCGGTTTGTGATCCAGGCCAGCTGCAGAAGGGAATTCTATATAAAAATCCCACATGCTGCTTCATCAGTGATCTACCTGCCTGTCCCCAAAAACTGGCTGACCCATTGCAACAGCAGAACAAAACAGTGATGATGATAACAATTATTATCACAGTGGGCTTCTCTTAATCCCTCCTGCCTCTCTTTGCCTTTATCTTCACATCGATATCTCACTCCCCCCCTTACTTCAGCCTCACTCGCCGTCTATCCGTCCTCTGTTTGTTTCTCCTGCATATGTCTGTCTGAAGACCCCCTGGTACACCAGATAGGTTCTCTATCTCTTTGCTCTCAGCTGGACAGAGACACATCAACGCTTCACTGAGTTTCAAGAAAACCCTCTCCTCCTTGTCTCCCTCCACCCCTGCGTTTCTCGGTTTCTCCTCCTCCACCTCCCCTGATCTCTCTTATAGGTTGTCACAGTGAGAGATGCCAGATAAGCACCCCTGCTGTGGTTACAATCCTCACCGAGGGTCCCTTCTTCTCCTCGCGCTCGCTTTCTCTGTGTGGTTCTCATATGCCCACCAAGAGAGTGCAGTCTGCACACGGTGACCCAGAGGACGAACACTTTTTCAGTATCATATAATAACAAAGTTAAATAATATTCAAACAAATCCAGACATGCACATATATTTCGCCTACTGGCCCAGGTACTCAGAGCCACCACTTTGAACTCCTTTGTTACCACAATACAACAGAGCTGAATGGGATTTTCTTTGTTTTGTGTACTGCATCGACAAATTATATTTGAAGCTTCAAAACCAACATCTATTTCCATAATCAGATAACCTAAAGAATATATTGTCAGCAGTTTTTATATAAGCAATTTCTCCAGTAGAAAGTAAATTAACTGTATATAACAGTTTGTGGAATGCATAAACAATGTGCTGTACATTTTAGACTGACCCTTTAAGCAACTAATACCAATAACTGTATTATAACTTGAGTTTCATGTCTACAGCAGCCAGATTAGTCAGTCTCAGAGGGTGAGCATGGGGGGGGTTAAAGTAGAGTAGGCAGCAACAGCTCAAAGGGAGAGCAAAGCAACGCAAGAGAGAAGATGAGAATGTGGACGTGGACATCCCATTGTGACAGCTAATACACAGAATGTCCCAGTATTCATTACATGTTACTCCCTCTCTCTCTCCTCTCTCCCTTGACCGCTCAACCTGGGTGGGATTTAAATTAAACGGTGTGTGCAGGTGTGTGTGTGGGTGAGAGCGAGACGGTGTGGGGAAGAGAGAGAATCAAATTGCCGCCTTGTAAAGTCCTTATTAAAGTTTCTGCTTCGTTACACTAGAGCGTTTGCACAGGCCCATGCCTGAGTAACTTTGAGACATAAGGCCGCAGATATTAGAGTGATGTATCTGTAGCTCCATGTGAACAAATGTAGTGTACTTGTTTGTCAGCAGACTCGGGTGTGTTGCTTTTTGATTTTAGACTGCCGGGAAACAGAAGGGTCCCGCTCCTCCACATCTGATACCCTTCTAGCTAACAGTCCAGTGAGCACAAGTAATTTACCTGGTAATATATCAGGACTTTCAGTCCACGTAGCAGATTAAACCGCTTCTGTTTTCTCCTTTGTGTTTCTATGTCTGTCATTGGCAACAGTTTCCAGCTTGTGGCCCTCACCGTGGCCATGGGCCACAAGCTGAAACGTGCTGATCGAGCAATGATGTTGTTTATATATGCTACAAGTGGAGTTTTGACCACTTCTGACTTGATTCTCTCATACATGTTGTGTTGGAAACCTTTAATACACCACACCTAAATACTCATCATGTGATAGCAATGATACAAATTAACCAGGCAGCACAGAGTTTTAAGTGTTTACTGTTGGCAGCTGATTCAAGCTTTTCAGTCCAGAAAATTGGTGCAGGATAAAATGAAGCAAATTAGCAAACCATTTAAAAAATGGCTTATTTAATAAAATATGCACATTACCAATGTACTACTTTGCACAGATGTATTGTAAATGACCCAAAGAAACATCTAAAACTGTATTTCTAATAATATGACTCATAAAATGATGAGCAGAAGCTGTTTTGTATGCCCCGAATCAGTCGTCTGCTAAAAACTGATTGCGAGCGCTGTTTCCCATTGATGTGTTATCATGTGTATGATCAAACACAACAACATGGACAGTGTGCAGATCAGCGATGTATCGGACCTTTCTCACGATAATTCTTAGAGTCAAAGTGAAGGTGACTCACGTGAGGCGGTTAATTTTAGTGGATGATGAACTGAAAATCGCAACGTTACGCCTGGGGCTTCTTCTGCCTCCTCCACCTCTGCTGTCTCTCCTCCCTCATCTCCACCTCATCCTCTTCCTCCTCACTTCAAGCCTCATCTCCTGAACTGAAGTCAGGGCTCAAACGCATAAAAGCATGCGTTATTTATTCCCGACATTGTTGCGATTACTGATTTTCAGCAGATCGGACACTCCCGTAAATCCCACTTTCCTCTGATAAAGTTACGTTCTCACGGCGTACGCGTTTATTCGCTCAGTGTCACGTTAGAGCCACGTTGAAAAAAGTTGCAGCAGCAGCGGCCAAAACAGCAGTGCTTACCGATGGAAAAAAGTTCACCATATCCTCAACAACTCGCCTCGGTACCGCTGTCATCGGACAGAAGTGGGCTTCTCTCACTCCTCAACCCATACCGATGTAGTGTTCTGACTGCCTGCACTCACTAGATAAACGGGCTGCAGAGGGTAAAGGTTAGCCTTTTTCTATTTCTCTTGGTGACTGCACTTCGTACAGTATGTCAGACATCAGACGTGGAGCTGACCTGCTGGGCCTGGGACTGGCTTTTTTAGCATCAGTTCTGGGCTTTGGACGAGCTTTCTGACCCAGCCTCCAGCGAGTGTTTTTTGCAGCCTCCGGGTTCGTTGCCTGTAAATGTCATATGTACTGCAGGTTTGATAGTGCAGACTCATCAAAATGTGAAGCACAAAGCCTTTAAGTCCCTGGCTTAAACGGAAAATCATACTGGGCATATTTCAGTTGGTCACACCAAAATTGATCCCGCTCCAGTGACCTCACTGGATTTGGCAACTCTCCAAAATTGTTCTTAATTTTGGATTCATCACAGTTCCAAGTGGCGCAGCAGGTCTCCCCGTCTTTCCCTGGTCACTTGAACACCTTCCAATGGATGAAATTGCTAAGTAATAGGCAGAAAGAGAGGAGACTTCACACACTGACCTACGCTCAAGATGCACACAAATAATATGGAACAAGGCAGCGGCATTCATAGGACATGCATGGTAATACGTCATCAATATGTGGCACAATTTTTACATTGTTGAAGTAGATGATCAAAGAAACAAAACTGCTTGTAAAAAACAAAATGAGACAAGGAAGGTGAACGTGAACTTTAATGATCTAAATCAAACAATCCTCAATCTGATCAAGCGAAAAGCCAGAAAAAAAACAGTGCGCTTATCCTTTAAAGCTGTGGTTCTCAAACTTTTTCCATCATGCCCCAATTCGCAGGAAGAAATGTCTTCACGCCCCACGGGGTGGTCGGGGGGGAGGTGACGTCCTCTATGTACACAAAAACATGGTGACGATTTCGCTAGTCACTGTGCTAACTTAACTGCAGTGAATTTCCTTGTTCCACGCTCGGTCATGCGGACCGAATGTGACTTTCCTCCCACGTCGTTTGCGCCCCACCTGTCATGACCCCACACGTGCACAAACAGATTCCTTGATAAAACCAACCACACAGACATGAATGTTTAAACAGATCTGGTCTGAGGTTTCATGCATCTGCCACAGTAACTTACAATTGCAATTTACCAGATACTCTTTGTAGAAATTGTTGAATATTTGTAACATGAATGGCCCCAATGGTAGTCCGCCTACAAAAGGTGTTATTGCCTTTCTTTAGCCACTATGCTACACAGAATTCAAAACAGTTGAAACTAAACATTTAAAAAAAAAATGATCAAAATGGATTCCATCTAAAGTAGCCTAGAATAGCAACCCTAAAAAAGGTAAATTAAATTTTATTAATTAATTTATTTATTTATTTTGTTGGAAGCCATATCCATTTTCATTCACCTATTTCTAAGGAAAAGAATACTTTGTGGGCTTTAAAAAAATAAATAAATAAAATATGACATGTTCAGCAATCATAACTGTAATTAACACTGTCCTTTTCTCAGCATACTTCCTTTTCACAGCTAATTACACACAGTGAAGTTTGCTGAAGTTAATTGGTTGTTATGTTTTTAAATAAGAACATGGAGCTGTAAACCAAGTGTTCTGACGTGAAGACTGGAGACTTCTAAATTCAGAGACGGCACTTATTAACCTACGTAAAACAAGCATGTCTAAATAGGCTTGTTCAAAAGTTGAAACATCCATCCCTTTATTATTATTTTTTTAAGTTTAGGCAGGTCCTAACAACCATGGACACCATGCGGTGTATGTTAAATCTATTATTTAATCCACAGTACTGCTTGTGAAAGTTTATGAATAAAAGGGCTCTTTTCAAATTGCCCTTCAGGGACTTAACATTTTGCATTTTGCTACATTAGTTCACATGACTAAAGGTTTCTAGACCATAAAATCTGATGGCCAAATGAAAGAAAAAAATAAGGAAAACCATATACATAAAGTGAAGAACTATGCCATGGACAGTTAACTTGATTTGTAAGTAAAGGTAATGTGATGTAAGACCACTTTTAAAGCTTATATTTGCCTCTACACATGGAACAATAGGACAATATGGCATCCACAATTCATATTTCAGCTTTAAATGATGATTATATACATGACAATTACTTTTACGTCAGCTGACATAATGATTTTTGGTGTTTTTGTTTAGTAACGTTGGCCAGACTGTTTTTGTTGTTGTTGTTGTTGCCAACAAACAACCAAATTTCTCAATGTGGCATTTTGAGTAATCCGAAATCATCAACAAATTGCAGTTTTACGTATTAACATTTTTTTCTCACTCAACCTATAAAAAATATATAAATACATAATGGAAGTTTTTGCAATTTATATTGCAGCACAGTAATAATAGTAATAATGGGGTAATAAGCGGAAACAAGCTGTAATAATGTGGAAAGAAAGTTATTACTGCTTAATTACCAACACAATATATAGGTAAAAACAATAACTGAGGGAAATAATGTGGAAACAATTAGTAATAGGATATTTTTATATTGGTAATACTATAAAAAACCTGCTACCAATAAAATAGTAACATGTGTGCATTAGAATCTTTACATACTGGTATTAAAGTTGTAGTGACCTCATAATAAAGTAATATAGGATGATGTTTTAAGATATTTTACTGTTAATATTACCATATAATAATGCTGAAATCAATTCTACTTTATATCCCAACGTTCTTCTTTGTTTGAAGTTAGCAGCGTAAATATTATGTTTAATGCTGTGGCTTATTACTGAGAAACACCCACGGTGGTTTCTGTGCAGTAACCATGAATCAGGGCAGCAAAATGCAAAACTGCTTGTTTCTATCTAACTCCAAGTGAATAAGAATCATTCCACTGACCTGAAGATCCACAACAGGATCTGGTGCCTAAACCATTTTCGATTTTCCATCCCCAACCCCATCACAGCAAAGTCCAGACTTTGCCACTATTTTAGCCATTGCATTTACTGCATGTGCCATAAATAGCAGAGTGTAAGCATGGGGGTGACAAATGGGGCACAGAAGAGGGTTCCTATAATCCATGCAGCCTCTATAAGACTGATATTGTCATTTCAAGCAGGAGTTAAAATGTTGTCTTGAACAGCATATGAAATAAATAAAGAAAACCCTTCAGGATTCAGCAGTTTACCTTCATTCTGTCTTAAGAAAAGCTTGAGCAAGACCTTTCTGTTGCACTGTGAGTAAGCAGTAGGCAAAGGTCTGACTATCTGAGACTATAGATTCAGATGGTGAAAAGCTGACCTTTGAGAAACATAAGGATTTGGCAGAACACAAACAATAGAAAAAAAACATGCTATGTGGAATAGCGGACCTTGTTTGGTTAAGATAGGAAGTACGCACTTACTCTTAGATTACTGATTCTTTGCCAAACATCTGATAATCATTATAGAACAAGCTTTATCAGCTTTAAATCATCTGAGAACATAATTAAGATACAAGTCTGATACATGCTAAATCAAAGTATAGCTCACTAAGATCTCTGCCCATGATGATACACACGCTTCCGCAAACACTGGATAGAGAGATGGGTTTTGTGCGTTTGTGTGTTTTGGGGGTAAGCAGTATGGTTCCTTCCCAAAGCCAGTTGGAGAGAAAAATAGAAGTGATATGGAGCCATACGGTGCATAGAAATTGATCAGGGAAAAGAGCGAGGGAAAGCAGGTGAGCGAGACAAAATGAGAGCTTTCCATTCTCTGTGTAGTACCTTTAAATCTCTCATCGCACTCCTCCTCCATGCTGGTAAATTATTCAGAGCTGCTGATTTATCACCTCCAACAACAACACAGATACAATAGTTGCGTGTCTTAATGGGCGCTCCACTGTACAAGAGCTTCCTGAGCAGTGGAGACTTTTAAAGCAATGCAGCTTAATGCAGTTTAGCAGGGGAACGGTCACAGAAAGTGTTGACCCAGTCAGTATTATACACAAGCAAAGGCTAAGACTGAAAACCTGTCAGCATGTTTGTTGTGGTTTGTCTGTATCTGTGTATTAAAACAATGCTTAGGTCAAAAAGCATTTTTCGGAGACTGCACTGTTCGCTAAATGGTGAATATCAAACAGATCTGCTAAATGGCTAAAAAAATGTGCACCACAGCCTTTTATACAGTGCTTTGATCAACTGAAAAAGTCTTCCAGTGAGAGTCGTGTTACCCAGCAATGGATCTGACTCTGAGACTAACAGCACCACCACTAAATACTGCAGTGGTCAACACTGGATGCTCGATTTTGAATACTAGCATTAGTGGTTTGCTTCTGAAAGAGCCATGCTATTAAAATTACAGCAGGCTTAATAGATCTATTTTGGCTGCACCTATAAGAAAGCCATAGATGACTAATGAGGACGACGAGTATGGTAAGACGATGTTCTAATTTAGTCTGCATGATGTATATATTATCCATTGAATATCTCATGGGAGGTCACTTGGAAGTTTTAAGACCAAAAGATTTTCTTTAGGTTATTCAGGCAGAAGCACAACTAGAGTCTCAAAAGTACCTTTTTCAAAGGTATTCAATGATACAGTCCTTGTGCCGCACTTCAATATCCTAGTTCTGTGCATTATTCTACACTATTTCTTATTAATCCATTTACTATCCATTCTCATATGTATTTGAATTCCATCTTCCACTCATCAGCTGAATAGCCACCACTGAAGAATCTGCCTCCAGGGTGACACACTAGGGTTAAAGTTTCTGTGGTTTAGGCAAGTAAACAACTCAAATGGGCTGACCTATCATTTAGGGGTCAAAGACAAATGTAGCAGCAGTGAAGTCTTTTTCACACTCTTAGATGCCATCACAAACTTCAAGTTGTTACTAAAACAGGAGATTTTAATAGTGGATCGTAAAATCACAACATCTAGAATAAATTTTGTAAATGTTCTTTTAAAACATTTAATGACAAGAAAGCAGGAAGTAAATGAAGACTGGCTAAGCAGGAAAAGGTCTGCCATCCACTCCAGTCCTATTATTATTATTATTATTTTTTTTTTCTGTAGGACTTTAGTTTGGTCAGGTGGGCAGAAGGTAACACTACTAGCCATTTTGACAAGAGGATTATCCAATAACTGGAGCCAAATTTTAAGCCTCTTTCCAATTCTTATCTGTGTTGTGTCCTAAAAAGATAATCGCTTAATTAAATATTGATGATATTTCAAACCGGAAGCTGGCAGTCTGCCTTCTGGAAGAGCAGAATGGTTAGATCAGTATTTACTGAATCATAGCTGGTGCTTGAGAGAGCAGATAGAAAGTGAAAGAGCAGACAAAGAACCAAAACACAAAACAAAACCAAAAAAAAAAAAAAAAAAAACTAGTTAAAGTA
>JAVDPK010002623.1:235757-249654 GCA_034780415.1 Cichlasoma orientale | reverse complement strand
ATGGATGGATGGATGGATGGATGGATGGATGGATGGATGGATGGATGGATGGATGGATGGATGGATAGATGGATATTGTTATGTTGTTTTCAGGTTAAATTTAGTTTACAGAAACCACTCAGCACTACTGACTAAGTTTTTATTCAAATAAACTGAAGCAACACAGATCACCTTGAATCTAATTTCAACGCAAGACAAAATCTGATGAAGCTGGAGGAGAAAAGAAGTGGCAAACACAGTATCTGAAAGCCATGCCCTGAAGAAATAGGAAAAGAATCAGCAAGGACATGACACAGCGCCTGAGAAATGCATCTCAGTCAGAAGTCTTAGGTATCTGTCAATTTCTGGCCCACCAGGCAATACCATCTGGAAAGCTTCTGGTTGGCAACAGCGTCATTGTTTTTAGCATTAGAATGATCCCAAACACACTGCCAATGCAGTAAAAACATACCTGGATCAGGTATGTTTTTACTTTCTTGTCTTTTAAAAAGACAAGAAAGCTTGTCTTTTTAAAAAAGAGAGAGTTTAAGCTCTGTTGAAGAATAAAGATGGTCAAACCAAATTTTGACTTTCAAGCTCATTGTAAAAACTGTTTGTCTCATCTACTGTATTCCCATGTATGTTTGCACATATGTTTACAATAAATCACTGCACCCATTTTCCTAGCAAAATATAAAGAAATAAGGGGTGACCCAAAACTTTTGCACGATACTGTGTATGCACGTTTCATTGCATTTGTAAAGTAATTTCAGTAGCCATTCTCTGCAGCAGTGCAATTAAAACTCACTTGTCCTTGAACAGCACAGTGATTCTAGCATATTTTTGTAGGTGAGCTGCATGTCCAAAAATGATCAGGACTGTATTAGCAAAACTGAGACTCAAATATACAGACATGACAGAATCAGGCCTTTCCACATAAACATACATCAACCATATTGCTGTTTAATACCTAATACCCCTTGTTTATTATTTCACAGCAAGATAACACATACACACCTGCAGTCAGACACCCAAGCATACGAGCATTTACTGGTTCTATTGTACTATCCATGGGTGAGAAATTAAAATAGAAGCCAGCATAAAGTGCTGGGCCAGCTGCAAGACAGCTTCAGTGCACCTTTCACACATCTGTGAAAGTCTTCTGGAGGAATAACTCACGATTCTTCCATATGATATTCCCTCATTTTAATGATTGCAATAGAGTGCGGTCTAACACAGCAATTTATCCTGTTCAGCATACCCAGAGTAATAATTCTGCATTTCCTTACTAGAAAACCCTGATTACACTAACATCGGCAATCAGGTTAAGCCGTCACACAACGAACCCAGGGTTTCCTAATCTAACTATGAGCAAATTCACCTGAACAGAAGATAAAATTATAATAATGTAGGTTCTCACTGGGTTCTCACTGGGTAAAAAAACAGGAATCTATTTTTTTTTTACCGATGCTCGTCAAGAAAGAGGACTTTAGATCCTGTACTGCCCACATTCCGAGGCATCTTCCAGAAACAGTGATCCTATTTTTCTAGAAAAGGAATATTTTACCTGTTAATCTGTTATCTCAAACATAACTTGCTCTGGAGCAGGTTAGCTCTGTGGCATCAGTTACTATGGCGATATACTCCGGTAAGAAGTAACCCACCTTCATAACACTGAAGACCTAGGGCTAAATTTGAAGTTACCTCACTAAGCCCCTAATCCTGCGTCATAGTACGGGGCTCCCAGGACTGCAAAGGCCATAACATATGTTTCACATCATTTTCACACTCATCAAATGAGTCAGTGACCCCTGGTGCCCTTTGGATTGGGGAATTTTCATCCTTGAAGACACCACTGCCATCAACATAGAAATGTTCCATGATAGGATAAAGGTGATAACTCAACACAACTTTGTATTGATTTGCAGGGAACTGTTCCTCTAAGGAAAACAACTGCACCCAAACCGTGCCAGCAAAAAGGCCCCAGTGTTGCCTTCCTGTAGGGGTCAAGCATTCGTGTTTTCATTTAACTTACTGGGCTGCAGCTCTGTGTCTTAGTGTGTCACCCATTTGTGTCCTCTGTGTTTATTTTTCCTGCTCTTATTTCCTTATGTCTATATTGATTTTTTGCTTGTGTTTCTGTTATTTTCCGTAAGTCCAAGTGTCTGTTTATTTATATGCATCTTTGTATGCATGAGTGTGTGTGTGTGTGTCCATCCTGTGGGTGGCCCAGCTCACGGTGAATAATCCCTTACTGTTTGGGGTTTGTGGGTCAGCATGTACAACAACACACATCTTTTCGTCGCCAGGCCTCTCAGAAGTGCTGCCTCAGCTGAATGTTTGCAGCACAAGACTGCAGGCTCTCGTTGTGGCCACTACATATAGCATCACTGTACTTATGAGCAATTTGCTCATACGTTTTAATTAAGTTGCTCTTCATGACATGCATTTAACATAAGCACCATGCCTGCTTAGAATCAGTGGTCACTTAAAGAATTAACAAACAAGCTTGCAGAATAAAGGTGGTGTTGAATTTCCAGGTAGATGTGAAATTCTTTTTCATCCGTTTAACCATCAGTCTATTTTCTTTGATTGAAAAGACACTGATTAGAAATCAGTTCTATCAGTAGAGTTATTTTACAAAATGCCTGCCATTGTCCATCACTCCATTATGAAAATCTGGTAAGCAGAGACTCTAGAAAATCAGGCCCAAAGGCAATCAACATTATTTTTCCACACAATGATACTCTAACAAGTCAGATTTCTATTTAATGACAGTTTACCACTGACCGCACAGCCCTCGCTGTATATTGCATTATTTTACTCTGGGGTGCATGCTGACAGCTGGCCGAAAGCCGCTGAGTAAACAAGAACATGTCAAAGTCACACTGAACGATGCATTAAAAGTGTATGAGAAACATGTATGTGTCATGGTGAGGTGAAAATGAGGCGTGACAAATTGATGATGAGCTGATTTTGGTTAGAATCGGTCATTTTGATGATAACAGAAAAGGAAATGCAGAGACTGAAACTCTAAAACACTGGAACCGTATTTAAGCTTTGCTTTCATTTGTTGTTTTCTTTCTTTTCAGTTTGGTTAAGTTTAGACAACAAAACTAATTAGCCATCCACGTTCCATCCATTCATTTATTCATCTACTTGCACTTATCCAGTTCAGAGTTGGAGCGGGGCTGCTATCCGAGCTGTTACCCACATTCTCAAGACAAAATTGTGAGTTCTTTTTTACAATGTTAAATGCATGTTATAAAAGTCTGTTTTCTCTGTTTCCAGGGTGACAAGTTCCTCCTCATCCACCACGATTGTCACCTCGTCAGAGGTCGCAATTAATGAGTACTAATACTTCATTGCTGTACTTAAGTAAAATTTTCAGGTTTCTGTACTTGAGTATTTATTTTTCTGTCAACTTTTTACTTTTACATTTTCAAAACACGCTCGTTACTTTAGGTTTAAGACATCTGAGAGAAGTTTTTATTTCACATCACTGCGCGCCTTCAAACATCAAACTGATCTGAGTCTAAATGGAAGGAACAATAACACATAAACAGCAACCCTATTGATGTATCCATCACTGGGGTTTATTGCATACAAAGAGATGAAAGAGGCAAAAGCATATCATTTATGGATCATTTATAGAACTGTATTCGGGGTTAAATTGGGCTGGAACGTTCTGGAACAGCGTCTTTGGAGCAGATGTCCATAAGCTGAGGTCTCGTTACTTTAGCATCTAGCTAGCATAAAGGGAGTAATATTTTTTAAGTGATAGGTCATATAAAATGCAATGCTTATACTAGCTCAACAACTATCAGAAAACACACACACACTGTATTTGTGCAGTTTGTCACACAGTGTGTCTGCTAGCTAAAAGTACAGCTGCTGTATTTCCCAGGGAGAGAAAAGAGTGATAACTGCACTCAGAGATGGAGATAGATATAAGAAAGAGGACAGGAGAGGAAGAAGAGCTTATTTTTAAAAGTAAGGACTGCTCAGCGACTGGAAATTTAAAGCATACATATAATATCCTAATTTTCTAAATCAGATATTGGATCTGTATAGGATGTGATGTTTTTTTTTTCCTTTCCATATTGTGAAATGTCCTGCAACACAAACTGAGGTATACTAACTTTGTGTCAGCATAAAGACAGTATAAACAGTATACTGTCAGTGTAGGGGATGGAGATAGCTTGTGAAACATCAAGTTTCATCTAGTTGAATTCAGTTGTGTACATCCACAAAGAGCAACAACAGCCGCACAGGTCAGCTGATCGCAACCGTGTACACAAAGAATCTACTGTAGAAATGATTGTAAGCTGTGATTCTTGTCCCTACGCTGAGCCACTACAACCTATGTTAGGGTTTCACCACGAGCCAAATTTCACTTTCTGTTTAGGTGTGGAGTCAAAGTCCAAAAAAGTTTGAATTCCCATGTGCTAATATTATCATTATATTAATATAGTATATATCCATCCATCCATTCTCTTCCACTTATCCTGTGCAGGGTCGTGCGTGGGTGCGTGGGTGGGGTGGGGGGGCTGGATACACCCTGTACAGGTCACCAGCCTGTCGCAGGGCCAATTTAGTATATAGCGTACAAAAATCTCCTTCAAAGAGTTACTTTTACTTTCTTACTTTCAGTGCATTTCAGAGCCTGTACTTTTCATTTTTATTCAAATAAAGAAGTTGAATCAGTACTTCAGCTTTTACTGGAGTATTTTTTAACACAGGTATCTGCACTTCGACTTAAGTAAAGAATGTCTGTACTTTACTGTACCGACACCATCACACATTCTACAATGCATTTTTTCACGCAGTCACAGGAGGTCACTTACCTTACATTTTATATCATTTTTTTACAGCACAAAAGTCCTGAAATACCTCAAATGACGAACCCCCGTCATTCATCACAGATATCTCACATAAAATTCACTGTACATTTCCAATGCAATCTCATCTCAGGGCACAACATCGTGCAGTTTCAGCAGATGTCACCTGCATCTCTCTGTTACGCGCACGGTGTCCATTGTGGTTGCGACCCAATATTGTTGATGTGCATAATCACATGCACCGTAGCGCGCAATAGTGGGTCACAACCACCTTCAGCAGACAATCCCCACTGGGGTTTAAATAGCTCGGTTTCTCCACCGTTTGGTTTGAGAACTGAAGAAGCCTTTTGGATGAAAGGTGAAACGTCTTCAAGAAACTTAAAGAAGTCAAGTCGCCCTTTTTCAAGCTCCAGAGACTTCTGTAAGCTTAAATCAAACAAGCTTTGTTTATAAAAAATAAAGACTTCCCAGATAAAATTTGGAGATTTTCACAGCAGCAGGAAACCTTCAGAATAACCAGCCGGGACACCAAACAGACGATCCAACGTGTTCCAGAAAAGCAGATATCCCTTGATTTCAGTTGGTCTACGAATCCTTCTCCACGTTGATTCGCTCAATTAAGAATACAAGCGAGAACATATGAAAGGACTCAGATAAACTGTTTCTGTTCTGTTTTGTTTCCCCTATACTTACTTCTGTAAAGAAAAATCAGGCTACAAGCTTTACCTTGTACAAAAAAATCAAGATTTAAAAATTAAACACCAATACATTCTGGCCTAGATGTTTTCTGTGCTGAAAAAAATAGTGGAACAGTTTTATCCTCGCTCAGAAGCAGTGAGAAAGGAAAGAAGAAATAAATATATATATCTATTCTGTTATAGCATCACCTCACTGTCCCTTGTGAGTTGGCACGGAGAAGGCTGGGTTTTGAACCAGAAGTCAGTGTGCATTAAGAATTTTAAATACATTCAAAGGCTGACTTATTTATTGAAACTAATTGTAATATGTCAGTGCACCAGATTGGCCAATGAAAAATTGTGTGCAAAAGGCTGCAGCTGTTTACATGTTCACTCATTATGGCCAAAAATACCCCGTAATTACATTTGACAACCTGCCCTTTATCTTAATCTAATTATGTCATTTTGCATCCAAAGTAATAAAGGCCTGCTGAATGCTATAATGAAAATATGCATTATCATCCACCGCTCCCCGCTGAACGAAAACCCCTGCAAATGAGCCATGTTTGTGAGCTTTTTTTTTTTAACCGATGCCATTAACGCCCAAAGTGCATACAGAAGTTTCCAACTGGGGGAGCTTTGAGCCACTGATAACTGATACAGACATCACTTGTCAAAGGTGTGGTTAAGATTTTGTTAAGATTGGACAAATAACTCGATTAGGCTTATGGCAATTTCATGGTTGGGATTTAAGTAGAATGAGTCCTGTGAGAAAGATAAAAAAATATATATATATTGAAAGGAGGGCTTTAAATGATGAGACTTAAATAATGAGACTTTTACTTGTTTCAAATGAGAACTGAGACTTGCTTCATTCAAGCAGATTTGGAACGTTTCAAAAGATCAAAACAGAAAAATAAGAAGAAGTGGGTTAGTGTAATAGATTGGACACTACCTATTTTCATCCGTGGCTAGGTAATATCATCATAGCAGCTGTTTAAAAGTGTTGCTTTACCAAATACTTCTTCAAACCATTTATATTCGATTTTTCAAAGAGTTTTTTGCTCAGCTTTTTTTCTTTTTCTTTTCACAGCCAATGATATATTTTACATCAGACCATTGTAGCCGACACTCTCAGGTCCACTCTACCAGCCCTGCCTTCACATTCCCCTCCTCTCCTTTCATTGGCTCTCTGTGCCATTCTAAATCTCTGCTGGTAGCGGTGGAAGCTGCGCTTAGCCAATGAGGAAATAGCAACTGTTGCATTCAGTTACCCTCCTGCAGGGTTTCTTCTGCTGCAGCCTCTCAGGCTGGATTTTGATCTGGAAAGGGTGTACAGTGTTACAGTACAGATAAATATGTAATGTGGCCTAAACTTCATTAAACACCATATCCTTCTCAGCACAAATGCTTTTTGCAACCACTGTTAAAAATAACTAAACAAATTATATTTCTATTATAATAAAAAATGTTTAAGTGTTCTGAGTTTTTTTTCCCCCCCGTTTGATTTTGTCATTCGAGGTGCCACTTATTTCATTTCGACGAATAACCAAATTACTACCGATACAGGAGAAAGTATGACGAGAGGGAGGATTACCAGTTTCCTACGCCCTCCATCGGCAGCGGCACCTCTCTCTCCTCTCTCTCTCTTCCTCTCTCTCTTTCTCTCTCTCTCACTCACTTTCTCTCCCTCTCGTTGTTGCTGCTGCGCGCCGTTCAGTTTCCCTCACACCGCTTCCGATGCTCCAGGAGGGAGGACGGATAAACGGCGCTGACGGTACCGGATTTGTTACCCGAAGGAGGGAGGGATGCTACGGTGATTTCCTCTCTTTTTTCTCTTCTGACACCCACCTCCTCACCACCCCCTCCACTCCTCTCCATCACTTCAGTCTCGGAACCTCATCAAGACGCGCGACTGCTCTTTCATTTTTTTGTCCCCACTTTGCAGTTTATCTTTGAATTCGCTTGGTTGGTTTGGTATTTTTTACTTCTGCGCTCAGCGGGAAACCCACTTGGCTCTCCTTTGATTTTCACCCAAGCGCACGCAAACATAAAAAACTGGGCTTTTAATCAGTGGATGTGTTGGACATCTGGTAAAAGAAGCAATACTACTTAAGTCAAGTGACCGCTTTCTGCTGGCTTGTACGTATTGAGGACACTTGGGTAAACGAGCTGCGCACGGAGTCTCTCACTTCCAAGGTAAGACCACTGGAGTTTAAGGACTCGGATTTTGCCGTAGTTACATCAACACAATCCCGTGCATCCCCCCACCCACCCCCTCGTATGTCCCTCTCTTGAATTTCCGTGCGTCGCTTCTGCAGAGGCTTTCCTGGGCGCAAAACGGAGGAGAGCCAACGAAGTTAAATGTTTAGGTTCCCGGGATGCTGGGGAGATTCTAGTTAGACTCTGGATTAAACCAAGGTGTCGCACAACCACTGCGTATACATTATAGAGACTATCGGACTTGATTCTGTTTGATTAATTATGGGAAATCTCACAAAAACCCAAAGATCCTTTGCGCATTAAAGATAACATTTGGTTTTATGTGTTGTGCTGCTGCAACTAACAGTGCAGACTTTCACTGGTCCTTCGGGCCACTGGATGACGGTTGGATCCGTGTGGTTTTCGCATAACAGAGCATGGATTCACTAAAGTTTCTGTTGCAGTGTATGCCTGCATATTTTCATTTATCTGCCGTGCGAGTGCATCCAACTGCGTTTGCATATTTGTACGTCTGGCCACGTAACCTAGAGTGGCTAATCTAGGTCTAAGCTGCCTTTCGCTGTCTCCGTGTCTCCCGGCGGCTCCGCGTAACGGCGACGCACAACTTTTCCCTGGATCACTATCAACAGTCTAAAGTGTAGGGGGTTTGCCGTCACATAATTCGTTAAAGAAACGAATTATCTGCGTCCCTTCGGCATACCACTGGAAAGAAGTTGTTGTGTTGTGGTCTATTTCTTCCAGAAGCCCAACTTGTCATCCTCCCGTTAAGTCAAAACGGTGTCTTCTCAGAGTTTAAATTCTCAATTCCAACTATTTTCTTACATCTTTTCTTTCTTTCACCCTTTCTCGTTTTCTGGTCTGTGTAGGGTCGTCACTGCTTTGTGAGCTAATTAAGATTTTTAAACGTGAATCGCCGAAGATTCCACACAGCTTAGTATTCAGACCGTTCGACTCCTTCAACCGGAGCGCCGTTCTTGCCGTTTTGCTGTGCGCCAGCGCCAGCGCCGGTGAAACTGCATAAAAAATGCATACAGATCACTTGTCCGTAGGCTCATTCAGGCTCATTCTGCACTCAATTAGGTCCGTGCGTTTGGCTTATCATCCCTGTAGGGCCATATTAGATCATTTTGTAAATTGTTGCATAGGCATCCAGTGAAATCTGCTCAGCAGAGGAGATTTCTCTTTACTGGTTGGGTCTCTGTGTGCGCGCTGGTCTGATATGAATAATTACAGATGGATGAAGAACTGAGCTGCTGCTCAGCCGTTTTCAGCAGAGAGTAAGAGAGATATCGGTGTGTAGTTTTGGGCATCTGCAATTCCGCAGCGTTTTCAATGGGGGAGCAGAGAGAGAGAGAGAGAGAGAGAGAGAGAGGCGTTGACTCCAGGGCTGTATCTTTGGTATTCATGGCACAACTCAAGATTGCTGCTCTCAAGCAGGCAATAATCTCTCTCTCCCTCTCTCCCTTCTGTCTCCCACACTGTTGCTGTATAAAATGTCTCCCCTCTCTCCCTTACCTCTGCTCACCCCTTTGCATTTCAACCCCCACCCACTCACCTATCTCCAACTCACCCTCCTCTCGCCCCCCTCTTTCTCTCTTCATTTCTCAGCACTGCAATCTCCTCGACTCTCTCTGTGCGCTTCAGTCTTGTGGGAGCCATTGAGAAAATCATTTGCTGCTGTTGTATTTATTCGACAGGGGGTTCCTACCAGCCAGGCTTGGCTGGTTTGTAGAGATGTTTTCTTGTGTTGCCACTAAAAAAAATAGGCTGCAGTCAACAGTGGAGCAGAAAAGATGCAGAGAAAGATGCTCTAACTCCAGTGTGTTAAATAGGGGGAAAAAGGCTTGTTATATTTTCCACAGGCAAAAAACTTTTTTTTATTTTTTTATTCCTTTCTTACAAGTGTTGTAACTGTGTTGTTGTGGTTTTCCCCCCCACACTTCCTTATTATGTGGCTACTTTTCAGAGAGCGCTTCCCTGTTTATTTATTCTTTGCCAATTAGCCTACAGACCAGCTCTTGCAGAGAAGAACAGCAAAATTCCCCGTTTTCCTTTTTAGTTCTGAGAGTTGACATTGTGGCTCACTTGCCACTTAAAAGACACGTTACACACAAAAAAGGTCCCTAATTTTGTAGTTTAGAATTGCTGCTTCTTATGTTCACTTAATGACACAGCTCAACTTCAGAGCCTTCTCCCTCTGGCTCCACAAAGGGTTTGTGTAAGTAGCACAACAGTATTACCCAACTTGTGCTTTTGGATGTTTTCTTAATTCACCAATTAATTCTCTGAGCTATAATATTTCACTCGTACAATAATATAGCGTGGGCAGAGTACAGGAGAGGAGAGGATCAAGAGGCAAAAAAACAGGAGCGTGATAGGAAATGAGGGGATGCAGGATGTGGTCTGCAGAGGAGATTAGGTGCAGAGCAGAGAGGAGAAACAACTGGGCAGCCGATCGGAGGAGCAGCAGCTGAGCAGAAAAGAGCATGACTCCTATCAGGATGTGAAGACGAGGAGAAGGAGGCGGAGGAGGAGAGGAGGGCGACGTGACTTCTATCAGCAGAGTAGCTGGTCTCATTCTTTTTTGAGAGCCACTGCCGTCTGAGCTGAAATGAGACCTGCAAGTAGAAACAGCCTGTCTTCACTTAGCTATCTCAGGAATGAACAGTTCCCGCAAAAATGTGGTTTTATGTCTGCAAAAGCGATTGTATACCTTAAAAGCAGGGCAGACACACATAATTCCCTTGTACCAGTACATCTTTGTGCTATTTAGGGTGAGCACTGTACAGAAACCTGGCTTGGATGACAGATGAAAGCGGGGTTGGTGAGGTATCAGATTTTTCCCTGATGTTCAGCCAACAAATTGCACAGAAACTGACACAGAAATGTCGTCAGATTTGTTGGTTTTTACTGAAGTGGTTTCAGAACCTGGCAATGGAAATGCTGTGCATCACAGCTGTGCTAGTTATAGTAAGCAAAGACATAATTAAGCTTAAGAAGCTTTAGCATTCCTTCAGCAACGTGTGAAAGGACACAGGAAGGTCAGCGAATACTTGGGTTAAGTTCAGACGCTCTAATTCAGGATTGGATATGTGGGAACTTCCCTATGAGTTCCCACAGATGCAGAGCACATAATGCCACAGAGTCCTCAGATCACTTTATCTATTATATGTCTATAGACTCAATCCAAATTAATAGCAACAATACCACAATGATTCTTTTTTCTTTATGCTCTTCCAATTCTGCTTCTTTTTTTTTGACACTTTTCAGGGCATCACAATTAAACTAATTGAAAATTATGCTTTTTACTTGTAAGTCTAATTTTTATCAGCTTTGAGCCACTTTTAAAGATTTGATGGGACTAGTTCTATTGATGTTTCCACATTCTTGAAATGAGTGAGACTGAAGTTTGAAAAGAGGAAGAAAAGAAAACAACCTCGCCTTCTGGAATGCGTTTAAAGGCATCTTCCCTGCAAGCGCTGCTGATGTAGCACCCCGGGGAGGGAACGAGATAGAGGGATTAATTCATTACACTGTAATCATTATATTTATTTTTAATTAGGCACCAACTGCTCATTCTCCTAAGTTATGTGATTGTAAACATTTTTTTTCTAAATTGCGTGAGAGAGGCTTAAAAGCTAGAATATGGCGGTGGTGTTGCAGATAAAGAAACAGAAGTCAAAAAGAGGAGAGTAAAGGGGAGGATGAATGGAAGAGCTACTAGACCCTTTCTAGGTGACGACAGAGGGAGCTATTGGGCTTTGCTGCAGCATTGGCTGCTCTGCTCCTTTTCCTTCTTTCTCCTCTTTATTTCTAATTCTTTTCCAATCTCTCTCTTTTCTCCTGCTCCGTCTGTCTCTCTCAGGGGGCCAGTCAGAGAGATGGAGAGGTAGTTAGGCTCCCCGGGGATACAGGATTCAATCTGCACGCCCCTAACAGACACACCCGCACGCACGCACGCACACACACGCACACGCACAAATCTCGTCTGTCCGGATAAGCATGTCCACTGTGACTGGTTTCTCTTACCTTCACATTCGCATTACCTCCCAGTGAGAATGGGTTGGGGGGGAAACATTGGTGGAGAATTGAGTTCTGCCTTCTGCTTCTGGACTTTTATTTTGTTTTCCTCCAGTCTCTTGCTCCGCGGGCTCGACGGAAAGCAGAGTCAGCACACACAACTGGTTAAACGTCAGCCTTTTTTTTTCTCTCTCTCCCTTAGATCGATCTTCATCTATTTAAGACGGCAGAATGTGAAGCCAGATAGATGCTGCACTGATATATAATTTCCTATGCCAGTGGAATGGGATTATAACTAATCTTTCGTCTCAGCCCGATTAAATGGCAGTCAGTAATTAGTGTCTTTGACCTCTAATCCCTGTACTTGCCCTCTAGAGAAAAAAAGAAAGGGGTTGATTTGTCTGCATTTGATAATTTCCTGGGTATTGGCTCACGTGGAGAAGAGTGAGACAACACAGGTGGCTTAGTGGTGTTGACATAGTTCCCTTGCAGCATAACATACTGGGTTTAGTTTCCTTGGCCTTAAGCATGGAGTTTGTATGTTTTTTTTCCCCCTCTTCTTTCTTGAGCTCATGTGGTTTAAATTATTCCTCAATTGGTCTACATGCCAGTGACTTTAAATTACAGTGCACCCGTTCCAGTTCAAGCACTTTAGCTTGACTCCTCTCTACTTTGTGACCCATTTCCCTTCCTTCAGCACAGCGCATGCTGTGTTTTGATTCCATTCTCTGTATCCCTAAAAAAAAGGATAAGAAAATGAATAACTTAAACATTAAGTTTAAACCACTAAATTGGAAAAATGTTTTCAATTTTGTGGACCGAAACAAACTAACAAGCAGCGTGATTCATGAATGTGTCCCGTGCTCTCATTATTTGATAAGCAAAGTCACATTGAAGTAATTTAGGCAGCGTAGGCTAAAGCTGGATGGGATGCATATAAGCACTCAGAGACGGGAAACTGCACCACAAGTAATGCCACAAAACAACAAGGACACCGCTTGGAGCAAATAAACAAAAACATGTGGCGGCACAGAAAGACTACAGCATCAATTAAGTGTTCACTTTTGATCGCCCTCTCATCCTGTGCACCTAAAACCGCATGCTGCAGCTACAGCGGGGCTGCTTTTCAATACTAAAAGCTGTGTTAGCTGAATGGTGATCCTGTTCAGCTAACAAAGCAGACCCCGTATGGTCGACCTTCTCACTCCTGCAGGAAAGAGCTGAGCATGGGCAGAAAGCGCCGCGTGAATTTACTGCCAGGCGATGAGGCTGCGGCGCAACTGCGAAAATAGTGGAGTCCGGATCAATGTTAATTCAGGATTAATGAGTGATTTCATTGATTTCACTGCTGATGATCAGAATACAGGGTTGACACAGATATTGATTGGATTACAATGAAAATTGATCACCCCACACAGAGTGTTATTGATCGGAGCACCTTCTATGTGTATGTGTGTATAAGCTTCCCATCGAGAGTATGCATATGTACATATATATGTGTTTATATCCTTTAGATTTGTATAGATTTAGGTGCGCGCATGGGTGTGACAGAGCTGACCTGAAAAACATGTGTAATTTGTTTTCTGTGACAGTCCTTAGGTGCAGTCAGGTGGTCTGCTGTCTCGCGGATGCCAGTCATGTGAGAGAACGAAAATCACGATAATGTTTTTTTCTTTTTTTAACGGCCAAATTTAACTACATTTCTGCTTAGATAGGTAACATTTCACAGGGAGAGACACTGAAAAAAGTGAAGGGGAGGGAAAGACGAAATATGGGATGAAGGTCAAGCACAAAGTTCATCTCAATTATGAATTTCAGGAGATTTTCTTTACATTCCGCAGCCACTCTGGCACAAAAGCACTCTGGATTGGGGTCAAAGAGAATTTCGGGCTCTTTATTTAATGCCAATTAATAATTCACAACTGAAAAGGCGTCTGGTTTGACAAGTT
Source organism: Cichlasoma orientale (assembly GCA_034780415.1). Classification (NCBI taxonomy): domain Eukaryota; kingdom Metazoa; phylum Chordata; class Actinopteri; order Cichliformes; family Cichlidae; genus Cichlasoma; species Cichlasoma orientale. The sequence continues at coordinate 235,965 of JAVDPK010002623.1, read as the reverse complement.
TTGTAAGAGGTACAGCGGAGTCAGTGAGGAAGAAAGAATGAGAGGAATAGTGGCTAGTTTCTTGTGCGGGTCAAGGAGAGATTTAATGAGTCATTTGCTTCTCATTATTCAGGATAATAATTAACTCTCTCTGTGTGTGTGTGTGTGTGTGTGTGTGTGTGTGTGTGTGTGTGTGGGTGTGTGTGTGTGTGTGTGTGTGTGTGTGTGT
>JAVDPK010002623.1:221429-235657 GCA_034780415.1 Cichlasoma orientale | reverse complement strand
TGTGTGTGTGTGTGTGTGTGTGTGTGTGTGTGTGTGTGTGTGTGTGTGTGTGTGTGTGTGTGTGTGTGTGGTAAAACAAAAGCCTGTAAAGTACCATTAAGACATTAGCCCCACTCGCCTGTTTAGTATTCCATTTAACTGGCTTCCTTCCTCCATTCCATTAATTTTCTTCCCTTGCCATCTCCTTTTCTTTCTTTCATTTAGACATTTTGCTGTTTTGCCTCAATCTCTCTCCGTAATGATCCCCATCCTTCATGATTAGTAGAAAATTATTCAAAATTGTTTAGCTTGTATTTGCCTACAGCAGCTTGTTAAAGAGGACGTGTAAAAATTCATACTTAATGTGATCTCATGCCTGAAAATGTGGCTTACAATGCATTTGCCCTTTGGGCACATGTTCTGAAAGTCACTGTATCGCACACCTCACATCTCCCATACTAAGCATTTTTCTATTTGCCTGGAAAAAGTTGAATAGATTAAAGGCAGATCTAATCGATCGTGAGTGTGCTTATCTGTGGCTAGCAGGCTGACAAGCCGATTTCAGAACGGCACAGTCTAATCATTCAATTGCAGGCAGCAGACAGGAAAAAGAGAAATACGCATACAGTAGAAACGCAGTAAAAAAAACAATGCTTGAATTATTTGATGAAGCCAAAAAAGAGCTGAGATGCCATGGATGATGAAAAGCAAGCCATTTGAGAACCCTGATTACTCAAAAATGTTTACACGTTCAGGGTGAAAACGGCCTGTTTGCACTCTGTTTAAGGAAAATTATAAATTTGAAGTTGAATTTGATACACCCATTGCTCTGTCTTTATTCTCAGCTATCTCCACATATTTGTATCCAATTATCCCTGGACTGCAGTGTGTGCCTGCGTGGTTCTAAAAACCTCACACAAAGTTTTTTTCCTTCATCTGAATCTGCTTGAATTTGCTTTGTGGCTTCCTATGAAATGTGTCTCTAGTGACATCTATTGATCCTGTTAATAAGTCACCATGATCCTTGGTTTCAAAAGGTTTTAGCTATGCTGTGTGTTGATTGGATGTTTAGCCTTTTGACCTCTAAATCGGCATCTGAGCACACATCCCATAATAGAAGGCATTCATCTAGATGACCTCTTCTGTCACTGTGACTACTTAGTGACAGGACTCTCCCCGTGTGTGTCTCAGCATTATAAAAATAAATCGAAAAGGAACTAAAATGCTTACCTGAATGATTCTCAGGTCACTTTCACTCACTCTTTGTGTATCTCCACCTCTCTCTCTCTCTCAGATTAGTGTTTTCTTCTTCTGGCCTGCTGCTGCTGCTAAAAGAAAGAAATGCATTTATTGGTCTGTTTTTATATGGCTGTACGTCCACGCATGTGGCTGCCCTGGGCTATGTTTTTCAGGTTTTTCCATCCCATACCAGTTTCACACAGAGAGAAAGCAGGAAGGCATTAGGACTACCATTCATTTTCTCTTTTCACTTGTTTTGCTTTTTTATGATATGGGGAGATAGTTTCTAAATTATGCTTAATTTCAGCTTACAGGGAGTGCAGCCACAGAGCTTTGCCTTATCCAAAGGCTTGAGGCTTGGTAGAATTAATCTTGTCAGGCAGCAGAGCCGCACAATCGTCAGCGCAACCGTTTTAGGTTCAATGAGGCACACTGTAGCTTCAAGTGTTACTTCAGATTTCTCATGAGAGTCTCTGAAGTTGATATATGCTTTGGCTTTGTTTACATGCAGTGCATTCTTTGACTTGAATGCATATTTTTCAAGCAAAAACTAGAACAGAGTGTAATGCTTACAACAGCATCATTGCAGATGGGGTGTAGTGACAGTGTAACAATCCCAAAATGAAATATTGAAGTGGGAGTTCCTTTTGAAACAAGTTTCGCCAAAGTTCTACACCAAACTGTATTTAAAAAGTTTTCTGATTAAGTAATGTTCTGATTTGCTGTGTACAATACACCTGAAGTGCATCGGTGAGTTCATGATTGCTCCTCTCAGCATTTGTTCCAAATGAGTATTGCATTCATGTGTAATACAGCTGACACTTTACCTGGAGAATCTTGATTATTTTTGTTCTCAAAAACCAAGATCTCATTGTGCAATGAAACTTACAGAAGATGACAAATGCTTGGATCCACCATCAAAAAAAGAACAAGAAGCTCTACATCTAAATCTTTCTTTTTTAAAAAAAAAATTATATATAAAAAAAACCTATTATTTTCATCCATCCATCGTCTTCAGCTTATCTGGGGCCGGGGCAGAGGGGCAGCAGCCTAAATGGGGAAACCCAGACCTCCCTCTCCCAAGCCACCTCCTCGAGCTCATTCGGAGGAACACCAAGGCATCCCCAGACCAGCCAAGGGATATAATCTCTCCAGCGTGTCCTGTGTAGGTCTCAGGGCCTCCTCCTGGTAGGAACACCTCACCCAAGAGGCACCCAGGAGGCATCCTAGTCAGATGCCCGAATCGATAGAGGTGCTAATTCTCATTCCCATCGCTTCACACTCAGCTGTGAACCACTCCAGTGCGAGCTAGAGGCCACCATCTGATGAAGCCAGCAGGACCATATCATGTGCAAAAAGCAGCGATGAGATTTGGAGGCCACCAGTGTGGAAGCCTTCTGCCACTTGGCTATGCCTAGAAATTCTGTCCATAAAAAAATATGAACAGGACCAGTGACAAAGGGCAGCCCTGGTGGAGTCCAACACCCACCAGAAATGAGTCCGGCTTATTGCTAGCAATTCGGACCAACCTCTCGTTGTAGTTGCACAGGGACTGAATGGCCCATAACAATGGGCCGGACACCCCATAAACCTTCATACGCCTGATAGGACTCCTTCAGTTTCATGGCTCCCTTCACCTCCAGTGTCCACATCTGGTTTAAGGATTACCACCACGGCAGGCACCAGCCACCTTGCAGCCACAGCTTTGTGCAGCAGCGTCGACACTGGAAATGAGGAATATGGTCCTTTCGGACTCAATGTCCTCAGCCTCCCTCAGAATGCTGTTGAAGTTCTGCCTGAGGTGGGAGTTGAAGATCTCACGGAATGGGACCTCTGCTAGATGTTCCCAGCGCACCCTCACCATATGTTTAGGTGTGCCAGGTCGGTCCAGCATCCTCCCCTGCAATCTGATCCAGCTCACCACCAGATAGAGATCAGCTGACAGCTCAGCTCCTTTCTTCACCTGAGTGTCCAGAACATTCGGCTGCAAATCTGATGATACGATTACAGAATCGATAATCGCCCTGTGACATAGGGTGTCCTGGCGCCATGTGCACTTATGAACTTCCCTATCTTCAAACATCATGTTCATTATGGACAAACTGGTTTGCACACAAGTCAAATAACAGAACACCACGCTTGGATCAGGCAGGTCGTTCTTCCCAATCACACCCGTCCAGGTCTCACTGTTGTTGCCTATGTGACTGTTGAAGACTCCCATTAGAATGATGGAGGCACTGGATAGAGCACCCCACCCAGCGACTCCAAGAAGGGTGGGTACTCTAAACTGTCATTTAGCGCGTATGAGCAAAAAATAGTCAGGACCCATTCCCAAAGTGTTCTCAAACTGAGGGGATACAAGGATACCCACCCCGCCAGCCGCCTCTCACCGAGGGCAACTCCAGACTGAAATAGAGTGCGGCCCCTCTCCAGGAGACTGGTTCCAGAGCCCAGGCTGTGCATTGTGGTGAGCTCGACTATATCGAGCCCGTATCTCTCAACCTCACACCCTAGCTCAGGCTTCTTCCCCACCAGAGAGTGATGTTCCCTGTCCAGGTAGTGAGCTTTGATGTGTGCATTGCACACATTGCACACATGAAACATACTGCAAGTGGGCCTACGGGAGGGTGGGCCCATGTCTCCTCCTCAGGCTGCTGCTGGGGACCACCCCCTCTGGACCGTAAGCTCTCACTTATTATTTCACTTATTTTACCTTTTTCCTCAAAATAGGTCAAATATGTGCTCAAAGAAAAGTCTTAACATATTATTTCTAAAAGAAACCAGACGTCAAATAAATTATGTCCTTAAAATAGAGAAAAATGTAAATGTTAACACAGTAAGCAGAAAAGGTACAAAATGCAGCCGTGTCCATGGAGTATTAACACATACAGTCAGTGGTAGGTGTAACCCAGTACTGATAAGCCTTTCCCAGGGATGTAAAGAAGAGCAACAAAATGCTGCTAAAACTCATTAACTATCAGGCTCATATATCTTTAAAATGTGACACTGATGGGGGTCTGGGAGGACAGATAAGGAGCAGGAATTAGGGAAGAGAAGATTTCTTTCCAGGGATTTACACACACACACACACACACACACACACACAGACTTTTAATGCCCTCTACCAGTATTGATTATCCAGCTGTCTGACTGATTGAGAACCAGATATAGAAAAGCACACATCAATAAAATACCAAACCTGAACAATTTAAAGGACCTCCCTTATTCCAACCCACAGAAAAACACAAACGGCTAGCATGCAAATAAATTATTCCTGAGATCTACTGAGCTGCAACAGGGACAGTTTGTGATGTGAGTAAGTCTTGAGTAAACACCTAAAATCTTCCTTTGACTGGTTCTAAGAACTAGAAGTTAAAAAGCTGACAAATCAAATATCCATTTCCTAGATGCTCCAAATTGCACTGTCTAGTAAAATATTGGAGGTTTGAGGTACAACTGATGTGGTACTGCTGTGTGGTTTGAGTTCTGTGGAAACCGTTGGTTAGTGTTCTGAATAAGACTATGAACTTAATGGCTGAAAATGAGTGTTATGAGCATATATCAGAACTCCTGGAGACAGACTTTTTCAGTTTTTGAAGATTTCAATCGCACAAAAACGCAAAGCGAGAATCTTTTTTTTCCCCCTTCAGATGACACAATTAATGACAAATGATGAAACGAGCGTGTGAAGTGATTTACCCAGCAAATGGCGTAATTGCTCATTTCAGTTTGTGAAAGTTTTACCCCTTTAAATTTTTGCCACTGATGCAGCTGACTTGTTATATAATTTCTGCTTCAGGCATTAAGCGTTTCCAGTGATCAGAAAAACAGGCTAAACGATACCTTACATTTTTAACTTAATGCAATGCCAGTAAACAACACCTTATATAAATCCTGCTTCTCTGCAATCTTGTGAAATAATCACGGCTATGTGAGAGCTTGCTAAGACACACCACACCACACAGCAACGCAGTTTTGTTGGCCAAATAACGCATACCTACTAAATCTTACTGAGGAGCAGTGGGGGGGTGCTCCTATTGTGCTGCACTCCTGATTTTATGAGAAAAATCAGACAGCTGATGATTGCTTATAAAATAGTGACACAGGTGATGATGCAATCATCAAAGCTTTGAGAACACTGCGTGATGAAATCAGGTAACAATGTTTAATTTTAAAGCTTAAGGGATCTAGTATCAAGAGAAAATGGCATTTCAGAAGAGAGGGAAATTGCTTTTAGGTGCTCAAAGGATGCAAGAAATGGAGTTATCCCTCAATATGAGATTACAGGCTCAGCTTGATCAACCAAGCCTTCCATCACAAAGCTACCTGCACTGGATTTCTGCAAAAACTAGAAAAAACAATACCTTGTGATGCAAATGCGGTGGGTTTTTTTAGTTTTGTTTTTTTGCTTTCAAAACTTAGATAAACCGTTACGTGTGGATCAGATGGCATGGGCAGACGGGCAGATGGATAGTTTTATGATTCGGATTTTAGATGACAGATAAATAGATTTCTCCCGATCCCTTACATACACGCCTTATATGGCTTTTCATTTTCATTCCGCTCTGCTCTGCGCTGGCATTTATCTGTGTTGCTGTGCCCTGAATTTGTATTCACTGCTCTGTTTTAACTTGCTCAGCTCTTCCTTGATCTGTTCAGTTCTGCATTTCATTGCTCTGTTTTGTTCTGTTGTTCTGTCAGTACATTTCACTCCACTCCATGCAGAGATCAAATGTAAATATCCTATAAGCATCATCGCACATCTCAAAACACTGCTGAGCAAAAGGAATGAAAGAAAGGAGGGGGGGAGAAAAAGAAAGAATGAGCAGATAAATGTGTTTGCGGTAAGATTACCGTGCATCATAAAACCATAAACCTTGCACGGAATCGTAGGGATGGAGGGAAGAGAGGAGGATGAGGGAGGAAAAGACAGGGATACAGGGGAATGGGGAATTTAACAACAGAGGAATATGGAAGAAGAGATGCAAATATGGATGATTGTTACCAGAGACAGAGCTGAGAACTACAAGTAGAGAATGTGATCGGGGCAAAGTGAAAATCAGGAGGGAGCAAAGAGAATGTCAGGAGGCAGAGATAGGGAAATATACAGAGATAGAGAGGGGGGGAAAAAAACAAAACAAATGTAAGCCCCCGAGGATTAACTCTCTCATTTCTCTTTGGGGAAGAATGGAAAAAAAGAGGATTTCCACCTTTTATCCTCTCAGCCTCCCTTTGATATCTCTCTCTTTCTGTCTCATATTCTAATATCTTTAGTCTCTATTCATCATGCTGGAACACTCGTTGAGCTTGCCAAAGCTAGAGCACACATGGCTAACCTAGCTGGACACAAATCCCTCTCTGTTGCTCTCTTTTGCCCCCCCCCCCCCGGCTTGGCAATTTAAATTGATCCCTTCGTTTCCCTCTTTTACAATTATGCATTATTTGTTTCCTCATAATGCTACTCGATTCTCACGGACTTGAAGGCGGCATTAGTTCTTTTCACCTGCCTCTTTGTTCTCCATCTGCGACTGTTTGGCAGCTGTGTAACTGTTGCATGGGGCCAATAACACACAACAGCACTCATTGCTGTGGTCGGTTTAACGAGCATTCCTAATAAGATAAATTAGCTTCCTGCTGATCCGTTAATGGCAGCTTCAGTGGTCCTCTGCAGTGCACTGATTTACAGTTTCAGCTGTGTACATATAAACTTCAGATTGATTTATGATGCAGTGTTATTAAAAACACACAATCAACAAATTATAAAGAGTTACCGACGGAACTAAGAATATACAAATTATTTGAGTGATTGCATTATTTAGGACTGATGATTATTTAAACTACTTAACAGCAAAGCCCAACCAGTAAAGCCGGATACTGATATGTATATATTTCTTTTTCTTTCGGACACACAAAACATAAACAGATTTTGCTAACTTTATTATACGCGGTAATTTATTTACTCAGTTACGCTCTGCCCGACTCTCCTCAGATCAGCTGGCTGTTGTGGGGTTGCCCTGTAGTGAACAAATTAAATTCATGACGTGGTTGAAGGGTGTTTCTCCTCTTTACTTTTTTTCATTTTCATTTATCATCCTTTATGAATGCCAATACCAACAGATCAGCAAACAGCCGATAAATCGCTCTTTCGCTGATTGCTTGCTGCTTGATTGTCGTAGCCACTTTAAAAACAAACAAACAACTTACTGCAAAGATGTGCGCGGTTATCTTTAAGATTACCTTAAGTTTCATCATTATTTCTTTATTTAATTATTTTCCATTTTGCAGCTTCAGCCGCTCAGCTTGGTTTGTGTCCTCCTGTCATCAACATGTGTGTGGATTACAGAAGCGGTCACAGTCAAGAACTGGATACTTACGCACTGCTGTTGAAATTGGATAGAAAATAAACAGTTTTGCAGCTGTAGTGTGAAATAGGTTTTAAAGCGAATCTCAAGGCACTGCAGCAGTGTCTCAGGTTACTCACAGTCTCTCCCATTCACCCCTCACCCTCATTTCCTTCGCCCAAGTTGTCCTAAGCATATGTGCATATGCATATTTCCTCTTCTCTTTCCTTGTTATTGGAAGTAGTTTTACTTTTTAATCTAGGAAATGCCGATTCTTTTCAACTAGCATCATGACTGTGCCTTGAGCGCAGCACCACCAACTTCGACAAGTTGGTGATTTGTCAGTTCATGTTGAATTTAATGAAAAAGGTCAAATTCTCGTGCCTGGAGATGCTGTTTGAGATCCACTGGCTGAGACGTGTAAATCTTTGATGCCAACATGATGTAACAGTTGGATTTAAAGGATAGCAAATTATCACGGGCTGCCGTCCACCCCAAAGTTCAATGAAAAAATTATCAGAGTTGGTCTTCGTACAAAGCCTCACAAAAGTTATCACATGGATTTTGGATTAAAAAAAAAGACATTTATCCTACAATACCTTTAATTACTAAGTCCACTGTAAATAGACATGAGTTTAAATCACAGTTCCACAAATCTTGTGTTTTTAAGGACAACAGTTTTTCCTCCACTATATTTATGGTGAGCTCACAGATCTTTTACAGTAGTCTAAATCCTTTATGCTGGCTTTGTAGCCTCTTATTTTCTCTTTTCTTTTCTTTTCTTCCTTTTTTAACTTGTGGTTGTGCGGCTTCTTTCTCGCTCTACCTTTCTTCATTTCTTCGTGGTCATCCGTCCCTGCTCCTCAAGCATTTAAGAATCCAAAGTATTTTATTTTTACTTTAGCCTCAAATCGATTCCAGACGCCACCGTTTCCTGCCCTGTCTCTCTTCCTCCCCCTCATTTAGGGATGGGGGGGAGAAAAAAACCACACGCACACAAAGAAACAGAGTCAGATAGAGCGAGAGGCACAAAGTCTCAGTTTTGCTTGCTTTTTTTTTCCAAGTGCATACATTCCTCAAAGTTTACTCCCTCTTCCATTTCTATTCCAGCAGTTGTGTATTTTTGTATTTCTATTCTTACAATTGAGTAGAATCTTGTCTCAGTGACTATTCCCTTATTCTTTCTGCTTGTTTTGACCCCCCCCCCCACACACACACACACCACCACCACCCATTGCACTCATCTGTCTTATCTTTGTCTCTCTCTCTCAGATTAAAGGCTGCAGTGACAGTGCCGTGAATCTCTTGTGATGTCGATTGTGTCTGACTGTGAACTCTAAACCTCTGCAGATGTCCTCAATGACTTCTTTTTGAAGTACTTCAATCTTTTAAACCATATGTGAATGTTTACACACGCAAAACAATGATGTGGCTGTTTGATAGCGGTGCAAGAAAATATTTGGCTGCATCTGAGGAGCCATTTTCCTGAGAGAGAGATAAAAGAAAACCGGGATAAACGGGAATGAAAATGAAACAAACCTGCGAGGTTCCGCTCGTGTTTTGCGGCGAAGTGCATTTTTAAGTCTACTGCAGTAATTACAGTGTCATTCTGGAACTGTATTGCAAAGCTATATTTTGCTACAATGGATCCTACTGGACTGTGACAGAAAATGGAAACAGGAAAAGAATAAAAGGGACGACTAAAGCGAGTCAAAGCAGAGAAAAATATAGAAAGAAAAATTATAAGAAACAATAGCAGAGACGAAGAGAAGGATGTGGCATGATAGAGAGGAATAATTCAATTGTTGATTAGTTAAGCATGCCTTTCACAGCCACATTCATAAGGATTTCTCTTTAAGCCATTAACAAGACAATCGTTACACAGTTATTACTACAAGACGGTCACACAATATTGCCCCTTTTTTGATTTCACTTTTAGTTCAAATGTTGGGTGTTTTGGCAATTACTGAATATCCCTAATACAACATTTCCCATTGTCAGGAGTAAAGGGACTCAGACACAAAGTTAAAGCCTGGAAAGGGCATTCCCATGCAAACCAATAGCCAATAAACTTTGGTCAGCAGGCTAATTGGAACTGCATTGTCTTGCCTGGAGCTTAAATGCATCTCATCAGCTCGCCCGTTGTTTTACTGTCTATTCTGGTCGCTCATTTGGAAGAACACAGAGAGCTGATTGGTTGAGTCATTAACTTCTTTTCATCCGGAAGGATTTCCTTATGAATTTAAAGGCCAAATCCAGAACAGCAGAATGACGCACCCCGCTGAAATATTCACCCATCGTCGGCTTTGTTTATGTTGCCATTATGTTTTCCGCTATGAATTTGTTTTGTTTTCTAAAAGCTAGATGTCAGCAGCACTTCACAGTTTTATTTCTCTTTGTAAATTCCTGCTACAGCGTGCCCATAAAACGATGAAATCACTATTTAAAGTGCGGGGATGTGTTTAACAAAACAAATGATTTAAATTATAACAGCACCGCAATCGGCTCTTCGCGAAGGAAAATCTTGTTGTGTGTGTTGCAACCGAGCCATCTCGAGCACGAATGCGTGCCATGAAATTATGAGGCAGCTGCCATCACAGAGCTGAACCACGGTCAAAGTGATTTAAAGCAGCCGAGAACAGAGTTGTTTAAATGCACAGAACATGTCATCTAAACAACGTAAAAAGCAACCTTTCTTTAATCACAGAAAACAATGCTGTGATTGCATATAATTTCTAATAATTTTCCACACAAATTAACGCGATACCGAGTAAACGCTGCCGCTAATCAAAACAAAAATGTTCTCATAATATCCATGTAAACGGAGTCTAATTTTTTATGAAATAAAATACTTTTGACAGAATAAATTAGCTCTGGATGTGAAGTAGAGTTCCCAAACATAACAGTGACAGACTTAATTAGACGCTGAATGCAAAAAGAAAAAAAAGAAAAGTCAAAGCTGTCAGACATTGTCTTCTTCATTTTCAGCTTTATTCAGTTAGCATTCTTGAAATTAACACAAGATACCGCAACTTAGCCGTTGTGTATAGCTTCCAATTTATTCCTCTAATTCAATTAATTGTGTTACTTCAACTGTTACTTTAATAAGCATAACTGTGCTACTGCTAATTTAAAAAGCGGATCTGTGTCAAAACACAGAGTATAGCTACAAAGTAAATGTATCCATGTCTTTCTATGCGACATGCTATCCACAGAGCAAAGCTAAAAAAGGCCCAGCCAGGCTGAAACAACGATCTGCTGCCCCCACCGCGCTGTTCACAAAACTGTACATCAAAAATATGTTCCTCTATAATTGGTCCGAACTAACATATGACTCAGCTTTACCCCTATAAACTTATTACTGACGTCTAGCGCAGGAGTGTTATTGGGATCCATAAAACAAAGATTGGACACGTTGTATCTCTAAATGATGATGAAGATTGGTTACAAGTTTATCTCTGCCGATTGCTGGATTTATGGCACCGCGTTGATGTCCGTTTGCACGGCTCTCTCACTCCACAGAGAGAACGCTCGTGGGAAGAGTTCACCAAAAAGAGAAAGAAACACACAAACAATCACACACACACACATACACACAGAGAAAGCAACAACGATCAAAGATGTACAGTTGACAAGAGCAAGAAATGGCTGAAATTAGGATTTTTAATCACTCGACTACAAATAAGTGATTTAATATTATGACTTATTTGCAGCTAAAGAGCAAACTCCAGAACAAATATGAACAAGAAAAAAAAAAACATATTACTGATCTTTTTCTTACATACATCACAACTGTTCCCCACGAGCCACATTGTTTAATTCCCTCTAAACTAAATGAGCCCATATTCATTCACAGTGACTCAGCTCTTTCCAAGCAATGGCATCAGTGTCCTTGTGGAAGATGTTTTTGTCTTCCAAGAGGAAACAGATCTGCATCACTGTGGAAATTGAACCTCTCCAGACTGTTCTCTCCATCAAAAACCTATCAAAGCTCCATGACAAGCAGCACATTACCTTCACAGAGATGGATAACAGGTGACAGGATTTGGTTGAGACTAATGCTTATCCTTACCAAATCTACTAGCAGCGCATTGATGCTTGTTTTTCCACTGTGTCACGCACCTCTAACTGTGGAATTATCAGCATCAGCGATTATGGTCGGCGCGGCATTCCATGTGTCTTAGACTCGGGCTTCACGCTGTGTGCCACTCACTCATTAAAAGGAAAAGTAGTACACAAGATCACATCCAAATTGTCGCTCTTTGATTTGTGCCTTTCATTCTCTCCCCATTTTTTTTCCCATTAAAGCCAAATGTCCCAGAAAGTAGAAGTATAACAAAAGCATGACATAAATCGCGTCATAACGGGATTACATAATGACTCAATTAGCTAATGATTATTATTTAGATAGCCATGTTGTAGATATCAAATAGGTCTGGGAGAGTCATTATTTCATTCTTTTCCAAGTAATTTATATTAAAGGTGCTGAAAGGTGGTCGATTATAGATTTTAAAAATTTGTACATAAGGAAAGTGCGTGTGTGCGTGTGTGTGTGCGTGTGTGTGTGCGGGTGCGAAAATAGCAAGCGTGGGCCCTTGTGGGTGGTAATTAGCACTTGAATTTCACTAATAGCTTAATAGAAATCAGCAGCCTCTACACATAGAAGCACGCACACAAAGACTGCGTGCGTTGGTGTGCATGCATGTGTGTGTGTGTGTGTGTGTGTGTGTGTGTGTGTGTGTGTGAATAAGAGAGAGAGAGAGAGTTGTTAGCCTCTCATTAATACCTATTTTTGTGAATGCTGAGGAAGCTTTGGAGCTCTTTCTTTGTAATTGCTTCACCACACACATACGCACACACACACGCACACCTATTAGTTCCTCTAATTGAAAGGCAATTAAGCCTCAGGTTTCGTGGTGTGAGCTAAACGCTGGGTGTCTGTTTTCAGCACCGCTCTGTTTTTAAGCTTTTAACAGACCACAAAGACCCGGTAACGGAAATAAGATCCCCAAAGTGAACTCTAATACACTGACTCTCCGTCTTTGTAGCTTTTAGTTTTCTGTGCCTCCACCTCTTTGTCTCTCACTCACTAATCTGTAGTTTCCACATAATCGCATTCTGTATCCCACCTAACGTATTTGCATATTTGGGGAAAAAAATAATATGAATCAGGGTTAAATATTTGCAATATCTCAAAGTTTGTGTAAAATTCACTTGACAGTTGGACTCAAACACAAACACTGTTTATTTCTGGTGTTTGCCTTCACTCGCTCGCTCTGTTCGCTTCATCTCATCAATACCTCATCTTATCAAATCTCTCCTCGTTGAATGTGTCACTTTAAGGAGCCACACTTTGCAACAAAAGAGAGAGAGGGGGGGAAAAAAAACTTTACTGTACACAGCTTTGTGTCTATCACAGAGCAGTGGAGGGATTTGTTTGGGAGAGTAGGAGTACATTTTTACAGTCACAGAAAATCTCATTTTAAACCTCCCTTGACCCCCTTTCTCATCCCAGTGTAAATGTGGAGAAAAAAAAAGTATCACATCTGGTTTGAATCGTGTGTAGGGTTACAGCGGGGTCCAGCGGTTATAGCTTGGCTTTGGCAACAGGCAACTGTTGTATTTTTGTGGTGTCCTTGAGTGGACCTCCTCAGGCAAGATCTTAAACCCATACTGGTTAATTTACATGGTGCGATAGTGACACATCAGGGTAAATGATACATGATATTCGTGTCTGCAACACAAACGTCTCAGCGGACCGTCCAATCAAACAGGGCAAAAAACCGTGTGAATCTAAAACAAGGAAGATCTTAAATGAGGCACAATTGTTTGGCTTTATCTAAAAAAATATTCTCCTTTAAAACAATGAGACGGCGCACGGTTCTCTGCACAACGCAACCTTGTTTTCAGTCAGAAGGCTAAACGCCACGGCGAATGGCACCAACAAGGCCAGAACTAACAATGACACAGTATCTGCGAGAACACAAAAGGGACAAATGTCGCCTTCGGGCTGTGATGTGGGAGCACACAGCACATTCTGCATCCGCTTCTGTTTCACGCCGGCTACTTAGCTAATTCAGACATAATCCTTTAGTGTCATGGCTCGGGGACGGCTGCTGTTGACCGAGGTCAATCCCAAACAGTAACGGCAACATGCCGGATGTGTGTCGGCATCTGGATTACATAAAAGTGGCACGAGTCACTGCGGCCGTAATGTGCTAAAACTTCACCGGTGTTTGTCACGGTCAATGTGCATCGTTTTCACATAAATAAATAATAATAATCTAAAAATGAAAAACTACAGTAAATATAAACCTCTCTCACGCCGTCTCCTTCATTCCTTATGTATGTCTCACTCCTTTTGTACACATTTTTCACACGAGCCACAGTGAGACCATTGTTTGCCTACACCTCCCTGACACAGGCAATATGCGGCGAGACGGGCAAAAAGGCATGAAAAGACACACACTGTCAGCTACACGCACAATCACATACTGTGTACCAAGCTAGACAAAGGTATATATCAAATTCATACATGAATGAATCACCTTTATTACCACTGACCCCTAGAGAGAGGAGGAGAGAGGGAAGGTCTGAGAAAAGAGAGAGGAAAAAAAAGTGGGGTCCCGACTGGGGGGGGGGGGGGGGGGGGGGGGGGGGGGGGGGGGG
>JAVDPK010002623.1:198917-221419 GCA_034780415.1 Cichlasoma orientale | reverse complement strand
AGAGGAAAAAAAAGTGGGGTCAAGACTACCCCCCCCCCCCCCCCTCTCGGTATACTTCACAGGCATTTTCCAATGTTCTTTTAATGGCTGCTGTTCAGGGTTTGGCTCACAAAGGAAGGAAAGCATTGAAAGCGCAGTCCAGAGAAACACAATGACACAGGGAGTGTTGGAGAGAAAGGCAGAGGGAGGGAGGGATGGACAGAGGCGGTGACAGAGAGAAAGAGAGCTACATATTCAGTTTTTGTTTAATGGTGGCATCACAGAGGCAGGTCTCCTGTGTCTCACAGCAAAACGGTGATTAATTACAGTGGCTGAAAGCCCTGTTTTTGGGAAATGTTTAATGAAAAGGTGTATTTGTCCTGCTTCGTGTTGGCATTTTTACTTATCAAAGTCCAGCAGAGTAGTACAGCACCTTTCGAATGACTCAATAAAGTAACAAGCTTCGGTTTATTCGTTTACTTAATTGTTGGAGAAAAGAGGCAAAAAGTTTCAGATTTCAGCATTGACTGGAGAAGGTAAAGTACTACGTTACTTTTATAACTATAGAGAAATTGTCTCCATTCAGCTGCTTACTTGGTGGAAGTCGTTTTTTTGGCCTTGTTTCGGTTCTGGCGGTACTCGCTGTGATTCCAGTAGCGCAGCCATTACAGCTACTCTGACTGAAGGGACACAGCGTGAAAAACAGCCGGAGAGCGCGGCAAAAGAGAACAGCATTTCCAACATTTTACTGCAGACCCAAATTCTCAGTCTTAATGAATCATACAGTGCGCTTTGTGTCGTAATGAATTCTGGTGAAAAGTAAAGAAATACAAATGTTAAAGAACTGAGTCAGATTTCATTAAGTCAACATCAGACGTGGGACGATTTTCTCAAGAGCAACATGTGAGCAGTTTGTCCGGCCTCTCACTTTACTCACTGTCAGAGAAACACAGTGAGGTTTTCATTCCTGATCGCCCACATCAGGACTCACAGACGGTCACACACACACACACATGCACAGCACACCCTTTCATATATATACAAACATCTTTAAAGACATATTCCAAATCTCTCAACTGGGCAGACGTGTTTTTTCTTTCTTTCCATAAACATATACACACACATGTGGTGTGACTGTTGAGTGAGGACATGTCAGCCCCGCGCATGTCACGCAGATTTATTTTAACCCTACGCTCTGACCTCTGTGCGACACACTCACGCACACACAGACGCACGCAGTGTGTGGAGCTACACTCTCATGTTAGCCAATGAATCACGGTGGCCTACTCGAGCACTTGACTCATGGATTAACAGCATCTCTACAAACCCAGAGGGAACGGTGCATATGCATACACACACAGACACACACACACAAACTCACATATGTTGTTCGCTATTCTAATGTGACTCTTGAGTCATGTATTCAGACATAGGAAACAGTCTGGCCAAAAGGCATGCTTTCCCTGGGGAGTCATTATCGCTGTCTGTTTCGGCGCTGTGAGAGAAGTTAGTAAGAATTCTGCTTTCAGCACAACTTTGTAAGCTTTGGTTCTTACACTCCAGTCCTCTGCTGTGTTAAATGTGTGCGAGTAACACTTTTGTACACTTTTGAGAGTAACGCCACAGGATTGCTTCACATCTGTTAACTTCCCGATGAAGGTGTTTAGCATACGGAGCCGCTTTTGTAAACACTGCTCAGTGGATTTCTGTGTCTAGTCTGCAAACAATGTTGGGTTTAAGATGCTGAAACAAGCTAATTTTGTTTCCGAGAAGCAGCATTTTCTCGTCTCATGAGAAACAGCCTGTTTGGTAGTGTGTTTACAGATGTGTGGCCTTGGAACCACGCAACAGTTTTAGTACCAGCGCCTCCTTCCGACTGCTTCAGTTTCTCTAATATTAGGCTGATTTTCTTTATCCCATTTGTCCCCGATAGTTGGGTTTCACTGGTTAAATCTAGCTAATGGCTAAGAGGGAGAATCACAATTGGATTTCCATGTGTGTGAAAAGACATAGTATATTAAGCACTGACAGACGGATGACTGCAGACAAGTTAATGAAGCTCCGCAGCCTTGCAAGCTATCGACATAAGGATGGCGTTATTAAAAATCATGATGTCTAATTGATTTCTTCAGTTAATTCGAAGAGAGTCTTCTAACAAACTCATCAAAACTCACCAAATACTGTACATATCAAAACTAAATCAACTGAGAGGAAAGTTGCAAAAATAAATGTTTAAATTCAACAGTGGGGTCACTCCTTTGTTATCAAGCAAGCTGCACAATAATCGCGCTCGCGTAAGCTGTCACTGTCTGCTGTTATCAATCCAGTCTATTATTATTATTTTTGACCTCACACACGCCTGATGGTTATTAAGAGAAATAACAGAGGACCTGTATCAGGGAATCGGGATGCCGGGGAAAGCAATTTAATTTGGACTTGATTTATTTTTACTCGTTAAATAAAGCTGACACTTAATTTGACACATTAATGACAGTTTGAGGTCCTGTTAATAGATTCTGCATAGCAGGTGTCAGCTCGTTGCACAACAAGTGCAAATGAGAGTTTATAATTGTTTTGGTTGTTATTTTTGCTGTTTTTTTTTTTAAAGTTTTAACTTATTCTCTGTTAAAAAATCCACATGTGAAAATAGTTATTTCTGATTTTATGGCTATTTGTCACAAGAAAAACAGCTCTGAGGCTTTTCGCAAACGGATGACCGACAGGCACAAACACAAATACGCATTTATACACCCACCCACAGATATGCGTATCAATCAGGGGACTCGAGGATTATTAGCCAGATGATGAGCCGGTATGGGATTAACTGTCAACACTTCCTGGTTGGCTGGTCATGTGGTCAAGATGAGCCAATGAGCCCTGGGGGAATTTTCTCATCTACTGATCTATTGAATATTAAACACCAACACACAAACACATGCAAAGACGAATATACAAATTTTGCTCAATTGGTCCATGCCAAAAAAAAAAACCCCAGCAGTGTACAGGAATAAGAAAATTAGAAGATTACCAACACTTTAGTTCAGTTCCTTCAGGTCTGTAGTGGCACAGTAGAGATGAAGTAGAAGGCAGCGCAGGCCTGCGTGGATTATCACACGGATGATGCGCACTTGCGTCACAAATCGCCTGTCAAGTGTGCCAGGTGGCTCACTCCTATTGGCACAAATGATGCATGAACATGTAACCACTGGCTTGGAAAATAGTGATGTTACCGTGGTTCAATTCAGTGATTTGATTTTCTTAAGTGAAGAATAATTAGACACACGTATTCGCACATTTGCACTTGAGAAATGCAGCAAACTTTGTCTTTTGTCTGACCTTTTTTTTTTTCTTCAATCTTAAAGTTTTACCTTCAAGGGCTTCATTATACAGCTGCTTAAAATGACCATTATCGCTTGCATTCTAGCGGCTACAGCTTTTCTTGTACGGCTAAAAGCAGCGTGCTTTGGCTCCTTTTTTACCAAATACTTTCACTTACCTTATCCAAGTAATGTTAGCTATAATCTTTAGAGCAGCAGATAAGGAAAAGAACAAACTTCTGGTCTGTTGGTGCTAAAAAGTACCGTAACACTAGCCAACTATATTTATATAATTATACTTAAAGCAGATATTAAATGCAGCAGGGCAAAACTTATGACGCCCCACGCTAGATCCAGTCCTCTAGATTTAATAAATTCCTTTATTGCTCTCATTAAATGTACTTTACAACACACTCATACGCCGAGATGTTTGATTAAAACTGCACTTTATGCTTTCGACGGACCTTCATCAAAACTTTTCTTGTAATGAGCGAGCAGTTGTTTGCTTCACAGCTCACCGCTGCTGACGGAGAGCTCAAAATATGCATCGCTCGTGCTGACGTGAAGACGCCCGAATCGTCACCTGTGCTGCAATCAGCGCACTGTTTAACAAGCTGAACACGATGCTTTCAGCGTATCAGTGAGAGCTGTAAATAATGCAACACGGTGACCAGTTGCTGCGCGAGCTGTCCAACTGACAATGAATCAGTCTGTGTCTAATTGAATTAAGGCTAATGGGTTTACAGACAGCACTGTCTGTGTAATTAGTACAAAGTTCTAATTAATGCCAAAACCATTTAGTCTGATCTAAATTTATCTGTTGGGGAGTTTTAATAAACCGTCAGACCATGTTTGACTGCACATATTTATTATTGTTTGTTTTTATTACTTTTGTGTCACTGACCAAAGCCGCTTTCCTTTCTCTCTCTCTCTTTCAGGCTCTTTGACAGGAAGAGGCAAAGAGAAAGCAAGCTGAGAGGGAAAAGGACGACAGAAAAGCAAAGAGAAGAAAGGCAGTAAGGTGGCAAGCTGGTGATGAGTATCTGCAGCAGGCCCCATTTCAGCTAATGAACTAGGAAGTTCATCAACAACATTTTGTTAGAAAAAGCAAGATACCACCTCAGTGGGAGCAGAGCTCCACTGAGAGGAACCAGGAAGCCGGGGGCGGAGTGAAGCGCGCAGGTTCAAAGGTTGGGCGAGATGGCGGTGCTGATGATGAAACGGCAGGGCTTCGGGCTGCTGAGGGCCTTCCTGGTGTTGCTGGGAGTTTCTGCACTTTGTAGTGTTGCATTGGGAACCCGGAAAGGAAATGCTTCTTTGGATCAAAGGGGCCACAGACACAGACATCCAGGTACGACTAAACAATGTTTCTCATTTAGCACCCTGCAGCATCATATTCACAACTGTAAACATCTGAAAAACAACTTTGTTCTTACCCTTTAACTGGTCCCACATCTTTAATCTGTTATTTGCACATTTTTAAATTATCAAATATTCCTTCTGTCAGAATTTTACTTGTTAATTCTGTGAATTTCTTCACATGCTACTGATGTCACCATCCAGATTGTTACCCAAATATTTCCTTATACCAACTTAACCATTCTTTACAGACTTGGAAAAGCACTGCATGTAAATAGTTTGGACGATCGAGTCTTCAGTAAGATACTGTATTCACACCCAGATATGTTTGTGTTCTATCAAGTTCCTCCTTCTAGTTGTTTACCTTTAAAGATCATATGTGTCACAGTTCCCCAAAAACTAGCTCTGAATACACACAAAATTAGGTACACTGACATGTGAGTATATACCTGATTTCAGCCTTGTTCCAAATTAGCAGTCTCAGAGCTTGTAGCTTTAAATGCAAATTAGGCGCTGCTGTCCATCGCTGAGAGAGAGTGTCTTTCCTGACTGTGAGATCCCTGCAAAAACAAGGCGAGACCACATGGCAGCTGATATAAACTTGAAAGAGTGTCTGAGAGGAAGAGAAAAGACGAGACATTCTGATGCTTCTAGCATTTAATCTGAGTAACTTATTTTACATGCAAGTTTCTCCTAAATCACAGCATACAGTAGTTATTGTCTTGAACCGAGGTGCATGGGGAAGCTGTCAGATGACAAGGTTGTTATAAAATCAGCATTCTAGCAGTGCGGCGCGGGAGCTTCGAAATAACGGCGTGCATTTGAGTCACTATTTCAGACTTGTTCTGTTATCTGTCAACAGAATCTGAAAACTATGCAAATGGGATCAGCTTTATTTGAATTCAGCGGTGTTAAATATGAGTAAATATGAGCAGAGACAGTAAAAGGAGAACACAGGGACTGGAAAGTACGTTTGATCACAATGCAACTTGCAATTCTCACTCAACTTTACAATAATCAGAAGGCTCTGGCCTGTGAGCATAAAAATAAAGCTGATGATCCTGTTATCCGCATTAACCAAAATACCCTTATGAGTATCGTCCTATTGTTTTGGGTATATTGCAATCAGAATCTCAGATGCTCGGAAACGTGTGCAGACTTATGTTGAGCATTGCGGCCAATAGCGGAAGATTTGGTGTGGTTTGTCGCAGCTGAGGCATTTTAAGAGTTTAAAGCCTGCAAAAATGAAAAGCTCCAGGTGGAAAATCTTCCCTCTCTCTCTTTTTTTATGCATCTTTTCACATGCAATTATGTTCAAAAACAATGAAATCCCTTTAAGATTTAAATATTAATGGTAATTGTTCCACCGAGCACCCCTACAGTAAGTTAAAGATGTTCAAACACCGCCGCTGATCAGTGCAACCACAGCCTGCTCCCGTTAGCCGCCGTGGAGCATCACTGCTACAAAAGGAGGTTAAGTGACTTGCTAAGATTCCACATAAAAAAAAATTCAACCTTTGAAAGCCTGTGTTCTTCAGACAGTCCACCCACATTTTTTTCAGCTGGGATTTGAACCAATGATCCACACTCCCAAAACAGGCCACTATGTTTACTCCCTCTCGCTGACGTGTAAGCTTACTGAAATAAACTACTGGGAAAAGAATAAACACAATAAATAAATAATCTCTAAAATATAACAGCTGTTGTGGTGATTCAACATACCATACAAAATGTGGCCTTTCATTTATCTTCTAACCATTTAAAGGTTTTGTTTGCACCCCATAATAGACTTGTTCTAGACTTTACTTAAATTAACTTAAAGCATTTGGGCATAATTGGATAAATATGGTAGTGGTTTACATGTATTGGTGTTTTTGTGTTTGTAGGTCACTTGTCGCTGCACAGACACAGACAAAGGGTGGGAAAAGAAGGGCAAGTTCTCCACAGGTCCAAACGAGGATGGGTCTGGAATCAGTTCTTCGTCATTGAGGAGTACACAGGACCTGACCCGGTGCTGGTGGGCAGGGTGAGTATAATATAGTGCGAGTTAAAAAGAGAGTTCTTCTTCAAACAGAATTAGCCCCTGAGTAACTGTTTAATTAATAGCCACGTTGCCCTCCAGTGGCAGTCGTGGTGTGTAAGCTGACAGCAAACTCCAGCAGGATTTAAATGTGCTTTTAGCATTTATCAAAGAGAGGGAGAGAAAGATAGAAAAACGAAAGAGGTCATGTTCTCATCCAAGGGTGAAGATGATTGGTAGCACTCCTCCAGAACAACACCATCACTCAAACTGAGCAGCGGCTCTCATAACAAACAACAAATGATGTTTACAGAGCACCATATTTCAAAGTCTAGGAGCGGTAAAGGAAGAACAAGAGTTTAATTGAATGTTGAGCATTCTTCATTTTTATAAGAACATTTTAAATTTATCGTTGTGTGCCCATCTAAAACATAACATTTCTAGCCTGTCTATCCCAGTCTCTCACTTCCCTTAGTCTGCAGACTTGGGAAATAGCAGCCTCATCTGACATCTGCCAGACAGCCGAGATACTCCACGTCTTCCAAATTCGCCTTCCGACCAGACTGCCCTCCTTAATGCGGAACCACTAGCGTGTCTCTTTTTCTCTTTAAGTTTTGTGCATGTAATTTAGGCCGAACTCTGTTTTGTCTTAATCTTTTCAGCTCCACTCTGATGTAGACTCGGGCGATGGAAACATCAAGTACATCCTGTCCGGTGAAGGCGCAGGAACAATCTTCGTCATCGACGACAAGACAGGAAACATCCACGCCACCAAAACCCTGGACCGCGAGGAGCAGGCCCAGTACACGTTAACAGCCCAGGCTGTGGCGAGAGACACTCATAAGCCTCTGGAGCCTCCATCAGAGTTCATAGTGAAAGTTCAGGACATCAATGATAACCCTCCTGAGTTTCCACATGGGCCGTACTATGCCAGGGTGCCTGAGATGTCCAATGTTGGTAAGTAGTGAAAGAAACAGTAAGGGAAAAGTAGGGGGAGGCTAGGTTTCGTGTTGAGACAAAGGCAAAGAAAATGGGGACGGGCTTATGTGAAAGAGCCTAAGATATCAGAGGTCGGTGAGAAGAAAGTAAAACTGCACGCAGGAAAGGTACACAAACATTAGTATAGCTGCAAAGAATACAATTTTGGGGGTTTCAAAGCTTATTCAAGCATTACCTTAAAAATATTTGAAGCTTCAACAAGAAGGGAGGGGTGATGACAAAGAGAGCATGGACGAACTTACAGTAATTCAATTAGTCCCAACTGAGCAGCTTTTACTTTAGCAAACAGGTTCCACTTGTTTCAGGTCTTTTTTTCCCCCCAAATCATCATAAATTTATGAAGTCTGGCACATCTGAGGGACATCTTTGCAAACAGATTCTTATTATATTATGTATATCAAGACATTTGATTTTTTTCAGTATTTTATTGGTTTAGCTTTATGCTCATTACATGGCATCGCTCCACTTTCAAATCATATCAAGTCACATTTTTTTATGTGAAGGGAACTCATTTTTTTAATATAGCACATTTAAAGAACAGGAGTTGACTCTATTCACTTGAGGCAAATATATTAATGTTTTCACTATACAAAAACACAAAACAAAACAAACAAAAAAATTAAATAATAGGATTAATCCAATTATATAAATACAAAAATGTAAATAATAAATGAATACATTGATAGTGGACTTATCCTGTCACCTTAGCACTTTTAACAGCTATTATCTCAGAGAGAGGAATGCATGTCATACTGTGTTGTCATTTTTAAACACATTGTGTGCCTTTGCTAAACTGACTGAGAGGTTTGTGTTTAATATTAGCAGTAGTTTTGGTAGTTTAACTAAAAATGCGCCTCATTATTTAATTCTACCCCTCTCGTAAGCAGAAGTACACATGTGAATGTGACCAGCAGGTTTATGTTTTTCAACAGATAATATGACAGTGATTCACAGGAGTCCATTATTAGCAGAGAAAGGTTCTCTGTTTTACAGTGATTGACATTTACTAATGAAGTCACTGATGGAGTTGCTTCCCAGTATTATTTGTCTACTATCAACATTTTCATACTATATTAATAACCAAAAGCAACCTTAGCTGAAAAGTTCAGCTCCTGAAAACTCCTCATTTTTCTTGCATACAAGCAGGATTCTGGGATTATTTAGCACCAGATTGGCACAGGCACGAGTTTCTACCATATCCCCAGAGTCTCCATATTTAGAGCTTTTGATCTTGATAGATTTTCTTTCCAGATATTATGTGGCCTTGGAGTGTTTTCAGCCCTTGGATGCTGACCTGAAGTGAACCACACTGGCAGTGGCGATGCCTGAAACAGTGAAAGCATAAGAAATCCCTTCCCTGAATGGACCGGACTTCTGAGGAAAGAAGTCTGAAAGAGTTCTGTTTAGGCTTTTTTGCACCCATCCGCTACATAAGCTGAAACCTGAATGCAGAAGTCTGGCAAAGAGAGACCACCAGCTGCCATGAGCCACAACCACAGAAACTGAGCAGAAATAAAAGCTGTAATTTGACTAACTGGGTCCATGTAGGCTCATGGATATCAACCTTAGAATGGATAGAAAACCCAGTTTCTTTCAAATTATCATTCTTGGTAATTTATCACGGTATACTTATAACCACATTGGAATCCAGGCTGAATAAAATTTGATTGCAGTTTTCAGTTTTACAGATCCTGGTTCATTTTGCACGGAGCAGGATGGTGGTGCTCACGTGGTTGCAGCTGGAAATGCAAATATTAAAATAGAAGATGTGGTGAATACAGGCTGAAAAGAAGCCAAATGAACAATTCAGTACCATATGACTGATGTGAAGCAAAATGATGCTATTGCAAGAACTCAGTACATGTACAGTACTAGGGTTACCTGATTATGGAAACACACATTTACCCGTGTAAACTTTTACAACTCTGATGTTTTCTAGATAGATCTTGCTGACCAAAAGCTTTCCTCCCATCCTCTGAGCTCAAGCTGAACTGTGAGCTTCAGTTAGCTTTTGTTTTAGTCTTCACTGAATACTAGAAAAAGTACAAAGTGCTAATTTGAGTCACAATGTGGGCCTTCATGGTTGCTTCATGCAAAAAAAAAAAAAAAGGGGGGGTGTAATCAGATTTATCTGAGCCATTGAAGCTCACATGTGAAATTACTGATTTATTACAGCAGCAGATTACAGCTGGAGATTGATGCCAAGACTCCGAGCTTACTACTTTAGCATACAAATATGGGGCATGTAGAAATGAGTAAAAATGAGTAAAAAATCCCCCCCGGAGCCCATAGATGGATGCTGGGGTGGTGGCGAAGTTGAAACAGCGGCAGGTAACGAAGGGCAGCAGCGGCAGTGGCGCGCCAGAGGGAGACGTGGGAAATATTGGAGTTTAAACACAACACCAAATTGGAAAGTTGTTCTCGGTGTGTGATAAGTGCGGCATATTGCGGTGCACTGCGGTGCTCGCTCGACACTCCATCCCAGCAAGGAAAAAAAGAGAAAAACAAGCTCAAGACAACAAAAGTAAAAGTAGCAAGTTAGCCTAAATTCATTCCATCTTCATTTGAAAGAAAAAAAAAAAACACTTTATAAAATGTAGGTTTACAGTCAGAGGCTCGTTACCTGTGTGTGGTTTTTATGAAGCTATTACTTTCTTTGTATGTAGGCGATAATGACACAGGTCTAAATACTGCCTTTCTGTAGAGAGCAGTGCAGGTCTGGCAAGAACCACAAAGCAGAAAGAGTAGTTTGTGTTTTTAATTTAAGACGGTTTTCTGAGTCACATCAAAGTTAATAGAATGTGTTAATTTAATTGGCCTCTTTGCTCAGCTTAACTGCGTTCGTTTAGTTAACAGAGATTTACTGGACGCAGATGCGACGGGCAAAAACGTATCTGCGAAATGTCCGTTTTTTGGGGAACAAAATAAACTGTCATGTTTCAAGCCCAACAACCATGCATGTTTTCAGATTATCCAAAGGATTTTGAAAGGTTTTCATAAATCCAGGGGGTTGTTGAACTCTGTCAGCACATAGAGGAAATATAATGTTTTATTTAAAACTTAAAAATCACCAAAATTGGAGACTGGATATTTCCACCAGACAATGATGAAATGTAGAGAAATAATAGCGGAGACCGGCCCCACAGGAGCCCGTTCAGCTGCAGTGTCTGTGAGACGGGAGAGTGTTTTTCATTCCCTTTCCCATCCGGCTGGTGCAGGCAGGTGAATCGGCGCACATTTTTTTGTGACAAGCTTGTTTGTCAAACCATTCCTGAACCGAATCACTAAGGTAGAGCTATCTCCTGACTTCTCTGTCATGTCTGTGTTTCTGTCCTGTAGGTACGTCAGTGTTGCAGGTGACAGCTACAGATGCTGATGACCCCACCTACGGCAACAGTGCCAGACTGGTGTACAGCATATTGCAAGGACAACCCTATTTTTCTGTGGAGCCTCAGACAGGTGAGGCTGCAAACAGAACCCTGAACTAGGTCTATGATCATCTGTAACACAGCAGAACAAAACGGCTCGCAGGCCTTGATGCAGCTGTGATGTAGCGTGCACGCTCGTCGACAGGTCGAAGGTCAACTACAAAAAGAGCTTGTTATGTATGATAGAACAAAGCATTTTCTTTCTCTGCATGTTCCAATGAACTCTTTGTTTCACCTAGATTTAAGGTGGGCAAAACTGCCAAATCAAGAGGAATTAAGATAGCTAATTCTATCAGCTGCACAACTTTACAGTTAATATAAAGCATCCATCCATCTTCTCTTCTGCTTAGGAAAAAATAATCAATAATAGGAATGGCTTTATACTCTAACACTGTAGACCAAAACCCTTGAGAGCTGTCTGCGAGGTATCTCACAGAAACTGGTTCTTGCAATGAACAAACTCAAAACTTTTTTTTTCCTCCAAAATTTTCATCTTCTACTACTCTTAATGAAAAAAAAAGCCAAGAACTCAGTGCTGCGGGGATCATGTAACAACACATCCTTTCCACTGAAATTGCTGAAGAAGAGAAGGCACCGCTGCAGAAAGAGGTCCCCAGCGGACATTCAGCCCGGTCCCCGCAGAGCTCAGGCCTAATATTTGGGTTTGCATTAAAAGAAGAAATTGGATGTAAGGAAAGAGGTTAGGGCAAACACGGAGCTGTGGTAGGTCAGAGAGAGTGAAGAAGAGCTGAAAGTGCGAGGTTAGGGTAGAGAAGGGGGAAAAATTGGTTTAGAGAGAGATGGTTCATGGAAAGAGAGCGGTTAGGGCACAGAGAGGCAGAGAGATTTGGGCAGAGTAAATCTGGCTAATCAAACCAGTGTTGGGTATTTGACTGGCTCAAATCCATAGCTCACATTTCTAATTGGTTTGGAGATTATCAGCTTTCCATGCTGTCACAGACATACGCACACACTTTTGGCATAATATGACAGCAGAAAGCCTCTCTGACACTGCAGCTAGACACGAGGAGAAAGGAGGAGAGAGATGGAAAGAGAGTGGTGGGTGATGAATTAAACAGAGAGAAAAATCACCGGGGCTTGAAATAGATAAAAAATAAGACTTCACAAATGTTCTACTAGAGTTGTTATTTATTCAAATGATGAGCGATGTTACTTTTTCTTACAAAATGAAGCATCTTAAAATGAATGCCTTGTAAATTGGATGCAACTGACAGTGTTTTCCAAGTGGGATTTGTTTAACATTTCAATTTATGAATTGCGATAAATATACAATTTTAAAATGTAATTCCTAACAGTTTGTAATGATGTCATGTAAAATATCTGTATGATATACCTGGTATGGCATAAAACACAGGCATACAACACTAGTGTAGATATACAGACACCCGCTGTCCTCCTATTATTGTTATGACATTTAAAAAGCCGTGAAACCTCACCCACAAGGAAGGCATACAGTTTTATCTGAACATTAATTTCATGTTACAACTGCTCCGCTCAGGTATCATCCGCACCGCCTTGCCAAACATGGACCGCGAAGCCCGCCAGGAGTATGACGTCGTCATCCAGGCCAAAGACATGGGCGGTCACATGGGAGGGCTGTCGGGGACCACGGAAGTTAAAATCACCCTCACGGACGTCAATGACAACCCTCCAAAATTCCCACAGAGTGAGTAAACACCTATAGTCTATTCTAGCTACCCACCCACGTGTACTGTATTGTATGGCTGGAAGCCATTTTCCTCTGGTGAGACACTTCCATTAGAGGTGTGAGCGTGTCAGACCTTTTACCAAATGACACAAGAGCCATTAAACTCCATCTGAACCTCCAGCCTGCAGCTTCCTCTCCTTTTCTGCGCCACGCAATAATCGCTGGACATCAATACACAACATGCGCATCATTCTGTGTGCATGGAACACCTACAACATGTCAGCAGCTTGCAACGTACAAAGTAGTGAGGGCACAAAAGTGTCTTTATTGGGATGCTGCAGTTTCCTCCGGTGTGTGTGTGTGAGTGTGTGCACTTGGATGTGCGTTCGAGAAACTTCCCTAGGGCATTGGCTGAATTACATATTTGCAGTGCAATAAAAAGTAGAGCTCTGAATTTGGGAAGAACTGTAGATTTGATGTGAGGAAATGAGGCAGACACGCACAATTTAAATATTTTTTTTATTCTACTTTTTTTTTTGTTTTGTTTTGTTTTTTAAATGGGTAAATTTTTACGAGAAGTATATTTTTTTCTGGAGGGATTACTCTGTATGACAGATGATGCAGAACCGACAATATAATCATTTTCGTATTTGGTCCTCCGCCTCAAAATAAACACCCAATACAATGATACTGATTTCTCTAGTTCCATTTAATGCTGCACAAGTTCTGAAAATGCTTCACACCTGCTTCACATTCACTGTGCATGAGGTGCTGTCAAAAAGTTCTTGCACTGCTGGATCCTCCAATGTGGTTTAAATCTCCACATGTGGATGAAATAAGGGGACGGTAAATATGGCGAGCGGGGCAAGTGGTGAGCAAAGCTTGTGTGGCGTTTCCAAAAGACTCCTACATATTCAGTGGGCTCTGTGCTGGCACATAATGGCACACTGACCACCCCCAGATGCCTCAGAACAATACAGCAGAACTCTGTGTTGACAATCTCACCCCAAGGAGCCAATTATTGGTGCACATCTCTGTGAATGTTAAAAAAATGATGAGCATTCACGCGGTCTTGTTCCTCACCCAACGTGCTGCCTTCAGGCTCGGGAACTCTGGACTTTTCCACTGAAAACCGCCGAAGATCAGGCTCTCATCAGCAGCAATGATCTTCCATAAAAATTCGCATCAGTTTGAGAACAGAAGATGATGTTTGAGGTCCGCGGTGCAACAGCAGAACGCACAGTATGAGTGGTAAAAATGGGAACTAGAGAGGACCTAGTACAATATTAAAAATAAATAAATAAAAAGGCAGCCACGCTGGAAGCTGTCTTCCATTCAGGAGAAGAAGCTGAAAGGGAGATTGGCCAAATTTATATCGGGTAAGGTTTCTGAACTTTCTGGCCGCACTTCACGCATCGCCAAACAGCAAATATTCAACAAAATATTTAAACTGTGGTTTTCCTCAAACAGAAACATTCTAAATCTCAGCAAAGATTCACACCAATGTATTTTTTTTAACCTTTGCAATCCCTCTCCAAGTCTGCCTTCACTCTGTACCCCGCATCTTTGCCATTTTGTGTTCTGCCTCTTTCATCTTCCCTGTTCTGTCCTTCCCTCCTATAGCTCTGAGCAGAAGGACTCCTGGCAGAGATTCTGCAGAATAGCTTCAGGAATGGATGGAGAGAAGAAACGGGGAGAAAAGAAGAGATGAGGGATCAGGATTTAGCCCGTGGAGAAGCTGAATAGGCAAGAATGGGAAGAGACATGAGCAGAAGCAGTGAGGGAGATAATGTAAAAGACAGGGAGATGCAGGGAGAAAGTCAAAACCACCACTCTGGTTCCTGTATATTATAACAAGCTGACAGCTGTGTTGCAATGCAAAACTGAAATGTGATGCTGTAAGCCACAACAAAAGGACATTCGAGGGAATTTAGATGGAGAGTTTTACGAGCAGTGAAAAACCGCTCGTTTTCTTCACTGAGCATGAGAAGCTTATATAGAAGTTTCCATACTGGCGCGTGCATATTTCTTTAATACTGCCACATGTTCATATATAGTGACAGATGGTATAAAAATGAAACACATGAAGAGAGAGCCTAAAACCGTAAGTGGCTGATTTAATAACCCGGGTTTTGTGGGGAAATTCTAAAAAAAAGAATTTTATCAGCCCTGGAACATTTGATCTGAGCCCAACTAAGGCTGGAGGGAAAGGATCTCATCTCACACACACCCAATTACTAAATACCCACATTTCTTGCCTGTGCATCACTGGCAGTTTTACATCTGTAATGCAAGACAACGTATCAAATAACAATATGTTGTGGAAGTGGGCACCCTTGTCAAAAATAAATAAATTAAAAAGTAATAGCATGACAACCACCTGCAAGAAAATTCTCCCAGATGGTGTGAATGAGGACAGTGATTAGTTATTTAGTAGCTGGGCAGAGTGAGAGAGCACAGGAAGACAAAAAAATGGAAAATGAGATAAGAGTCAAGAAAGGAAAACAGAGCCTGAGAAAAGCTCAAAAATGGCAAAAATAAAACAGATACAAAGACAGAATAAAAATAAGAAAAGAGAAAAACTATCATGCATAATATATATATATATATATATATATATATATATATATATGGCACAGCTAGAATCTCTCGTGTGTTCTAGCAGTTTTTCAGTTTCCACTCAAGCTGCTGTATTTTTTTCCTCTCACTCCGAGGCTTGATGTCTCTTTCTCTCAGAGACTTTCTGTCCCTGCAATTCTCTCTTTTCACCTCATTATCAAGCGTCATTCGTTTGTAGCCCTGAAAAATCCATCACAGCACAGACAGGAGCAGGAGCAGAAAAACAAAGGCAAATAGCAATTGATTGTTCTTTAACTCTCCCTCTGACTTCAGTCTTTATTAGGCTGACATGACAGAGACGGTTTTGTTAAATACTGTTAATATATGTCAGCCGCGGCGCTTCTCTCTCATTCTCGTTTGAAGAGGAACAGTGGAGAACAAAGCGGATAATAAAAAGGAATTTGAAGCAGCGAAAGATCTTTTGGTTGATATCTATTTGCACATCATTTACCTCATTTACCGTCAGTGACTTATATTACAGAACTGTCTTTTCTCATAAATCTTGGAAAATTAAACTCATCTTTAGGACGTTAGTTTTAGTTCTTCTCCCAGATTTAGGCAGAATAGTAGCCATGCATTTTTCCTTAACTACTTCTCCAATGTGGAGCTGCAGGCTGGAGGCTATCCCAGCTAATACAAGTAAAACCGTATAGAAATTTTTAAACTCAAATGGAGTAAAACCAACAAGTGGTCTAGTTCAGTCAGGAAGCTACAGCCTCCTCACGTCCCATCCCAATACGGTGGCCTGTTTAAGCTGCAGAGTTTCCCTTCCTTCCCTCTGACACGTCAGTACCACCCCAGCATCCACCTGTAGGCTCCAGGGGATATTATACTTATTACTCCCCAATTTTATAGGTAGCATATCTGAGTGATGACCACGGAGCCTAGATTCCAAACACCAACTGGATTCTGCTGCTCTAATAAATTGATCATTTCAAATGTAAGTTGTATAAAGCAAATAAAGGGTCCAAACAGCAGTAAAAAATATCAGGAGGGACCATATTTGTGGGTTAAAATCTTCTCTGTAGGTGGAATTACTGTCGAAATGATTTAAAACCGCCATATTTCAAACTAATAGGCTGTTACGCAATCTGTGCTAACTTTCAACCCCAGCTTCATATAGTCTTTAGGCAGAGTGTGTAATACCAAACTCAGTCCGCACCCACCACAATATAATTAACACACCGCAGGCATATTAGGTTTTCAAACATCAAACTCTGATATTGCGTTTAATTTTAACATATCACAATACATCAAACTCACAAGTACGAGTAGGAAATTACAAAGTAATAAAAGACATCATTGTTCTAGAATCAGTCATCAGATAAAATCCCTGATCTAAGAGATTGTGGTCATTACACAAATTACATTTATTAGACTTTTCATTAGTGTTTATATCTGAACACGAGCTTATAGTCTGTGGGAGTAATGACAGTAACTAAACTCGCTCTCACGCTCTCCGGTGCAGCAGACTAACGAGTGCATGGGTTTTTGCAGCAGGGAGCTCAATGAATTCATATTTGGTTCCACTGTCGTCTTTCAATGTAAATATACGCTTCCTGTAGGTGCTGTGCTTCATTTTAGCCCGTAGCCACATATACCGAGCTGCCTGTGTGTTCTGTCATACAATGTTTAACTCAGCTGCCAGAAGCCATTGATGTTAAGCTACTTAGGAAAAACAAGAATAGAATGACAGGAGAGGGGGGGGGGGGGAAGGGGGGGATGAAAGGAGCTTTTAACCAAAATGGGACATAAAAAGAGGAGGAGAAGAGGAGAGACGGGCACGGGAGAAATAGAACGATGAGGGAGGAGAGGTGAGGATGAATGACAAGATTTGGGAGGATAGAAAGGGGAGAGGCACATGAGAGATAAAGAGGGCAAAGATCTTAGCGAGTAGAGTCAAACAGCACAGAGGACTTTAAAAGGCAGGGACAGAGATGAAGACGAAAGATGGAGAGGAGGGATTTGGTGAAGATCGATGGAGATGTGAGGAAAAAGTAACAGGCTGGAGGGTGGCAGGAGGGATTTAGGCTGAATGGATCAAGTCCCGCGAATCGCTCGGAATCCACACGACAGACCGATTTTCGTGATTCACAGGTTTGCTACACCTGGACGGGCAGGATAAACATGCTAACGGCGTACAACCCGCGAATGAGGAGTTTACTCTGTGTTGAATGCCCAAATTGTGGCGTAGGAGGAGGCGAGGAGGAATTGGGAAAAAGACAAACAAGTATAGGGAACTGCAGAAAAGATAGAGGAAGGAAGATTTGGGGGGGAAGAAAATAAATAGGATGATGGGACTGAGAAGAGAGAGAGTTATTTTATGATAAAATAAGCAGAGGCTAAAGAAAAATGAGATGAAATGGGGAGGAGTGGTTCAGGTAGAACTGTGGGGAGTGATGATAAGAGCGCAAGAAAAGGGAAAGAAAAAATAGGGGAGAGAGCAGACATATGGTCACACTGTTCTCATTCTGAAAACCAGGTGTCTGCTTCTTCACATGCTCACACACACACACACACACACACACCTGACACTACAGGGGATATTAATATCCTTTGGGCCATATGAGACAGATGGTATAGTTCATGTTAATCCCTCACTGCCCTCCAAAACTGACCCTGCCTCAGATAGTAAACACAGTGGCAACCAGCCAAGGAGTGAACAGTGTTGAATACAAAAGCAAGCAGTGACCAGAAGTCATCACTATCATCACCAAGAAGCCTACACAAGCCAAATAAAATTTCTGCCTTTATTTTTTATATCCCAGGTGTGTACCCCATGTCTGTGTCAGAGGATAAAGTCCCAGGAGAGGAGGTGGGCCGTCTTAAAGCTAAAGACCCCGACCTTGAAGACAATGGACTAGTGAACTACCGCTTAATAGACGGAGATGGAATGAACATGTTTGAACTGTCCACTGACTCAGAGACCAGAGAGGCTGTCATTAAACTGAGGAAGGTAAGAAATGAAGGAAAGAAACTGCACCTCCTCCCTTGGGTTTGGCCCACCAGGCAAAAGCCACTCGCTTACAGTAACTATTTAACCTTTTTTTTTTGGACCCTAACTCCTTAATATATTAGGCCCTTTAGGATGATGCTAATCATGTCTGCTGTTTAGGACAGTGTACAGTGGGTTTTTAGAGCTGTAACATTTCGGGCTTGACAATCGAACAACATGCTGAAGCTCACTATGAAGCTCAGTGGACTCTCAGATGATTCCCTGTGGATTTAGAAGTAAAGCCCTTTCACTTTATTCCATTGATAAACCACAAAGTTGGGGCACAGGAACAGGCACGGTCAGCAACAGTACTCAGGTAGGCTGTGGCGTTTAAACCATAATCTGTTGGTACTAAGAGGCTCAAAGTGTGCCAAGAAAATATCCCCCACATTATGACACCACCACCAGCAGCCTGAGCCATTGATACAAAGCAGGATAGATCCATGCTTTCATGTTGTTTACACCAGATTTTGACCCTACCGTGGTTATAACGAGTGGCTATTTGACAGCTTGAAGCAGTCTGGCCATTCTCCTCTGACTTCTGGCATCAACAAGGCATTTTAACGCAGGAAACTGTCGCACACTGGATATTTTCTGCTTTTGTACTACTGCCTGTAAACCCTAGAGATGGTTGTGTGGGAAAATCCCAGCAGATCAGCAGCTCCTGAAATACTCAGACCAGCCTGTCTGGCACCAACAAACACACCATATGGTCACTTAAATCACCTTTCTTTCCCATTTTGAAAATCAGTCTGAACTTCAGCAGGCCACCTTAACCATGTCTACATGCCTAAATGTGCTGATTTGCTGCCATGTGACTGGCTGGTTTGTATAAACCAGCAAAAAAAAAAAAAGGACATTTCCTGAAAAATGTATCATCTTTTGATGCTCTAACACCTGCATAAATTAGTCAGTATTAATTGTGCTTTCACGGAAGAGCTGTAGTTAACCAAAGGAAATCTAGGTCGACTGAAATCGTTGGCATTTTTCTACCAGTCATTCCGGGGGAGTGGTGGGAAAGCTGGAGCGTACACACAAAAGCTGGCATCATATCCTAATGCACGAAAAAAAAAATACTTGCCATTTTTGCTTCCATCTTTCTGGTTGTTGAACTGTAATGTGCAGAATTTACTCTTGCCTTTGGAGCGACATACCTGTGACTTTTTAACTAAAGTAAATGTAAATGTTAAAAAGTTTGATGAAGGTTATCAGGTAGCCCGTCCCTCTGCAGCTCTGCAAGTTATTCCATGTGCACTAATGCACCCCCAGTACCATCCCTGGTGCTAGCTGTTTAAGTGGGTGCAGATAACAAGGCAGAACAGCCCCGTCCCTCTCCTCTGTAGCCCGAAGTGTCGTCCACGATTTCCAAAAACAATTTCAGATTTTATTTTACAGTTGGACAGTTTTCTGCTTCGCCCCAGTTCATCTTCAGTGTACTCGTGCCCAGATATGGCAGCAGCATTTCTGGATATTATTTATAAACGCTTTTCTTTGCATGGAGGAGTTTTAACTTGCATTTGTGGATGTAACGTAAAACTGTTTGCTGACAGCGGGATTCTGAAGAGTTTCTGGTGCCATGCAATGATTTCCGTTACCGAGTCGTGCCTGTTTTTAATGCAGTGCCACCCCTGGGCCCACAGATTATGGCTATTCATTATTGCTTTTTGACCTTATCCTTTGCCTACAGAGATTTCTCTTGATTCTTTGAATCTTTTAATGACATTATGTAGTGTAGATGATAAAAATCCCCAAACTCATCGCTACTGTTATTAATAAATGTTCTTCTGGAAGTATTTAAATCTTCACCAATGCAGTCTTTTTTCTTTTTTTTTTAAACTATGACTGGCATTAAATTCCAAATGAACAGATGCGTTTTGGAAAAAGAAAAAATACAGTTTCTCCTTTTCAACACTTGATGTTTTATTTCTTCTATTTTCAATTAAATATAAACATAAAAAGTGATTTACTTTTTGTTTTATTTGCATTTTAAACTGCTGGTTATAGTTGTGACTTTCTGATACTGAAAGTTTGGACAAAGTTCTGTTATTTGACAGCGGCCGCTTCAACAGTTAGCTCTTATGGAAACTATGTGTGCGTCATTACACACTTTTTCAGTTTGCCGGCAGAGAAATGTAGTTGAGACAGCACTTTTTCTATAGACAAAGCAGTTTAACGTTAGCCTCAGCCAACCCAGAGTTAAACCGCTGTCCATATTTGTGTGTTGAAGTACTGCGTTAAGAAATAAGTGAAGCCAAGTGAAAGAAAAGAGGAAATAAAAACATCAGGCAAAGGCTGGAAGCAACTAAAAAAAATGTTGTTCCGCTCCGCTCTCTGACGACCTCTGCAGTTTTGTATCGTTTGACCACCAAAGTCCATGGCTGTGTATAAGTGAGTGAGAGTGCATTAACTTTCATGCTTCCCTAGGCCACAGAGCTCATCTTCTGCACTATGACTGTAACCCACACATGAACACACAACACACACACACACAGTATAACTGTAGCTTTCAGTGATCCAGCTCAGCACACACAATTACTTTTTCTCAATCTCTCTGTCTCTCTAATGCCTCCACACAACCAGGCCCTTATTCTCTCAACTATACCCTGTCGGTCCCTCCATCAGAAATGCACACAGTGCTCTGTCAGATACGCAGAATCTCACTCATTTCTTCTTTTTCTCTCTTTGACGAACACACACACACACACACACACACACAGAGGCATTGTTGTATGTGTAGCTTCAGGTCAGGATTATGAGCTGAATCTTCCACTGAGCTGTACTAGTCTGCGTCTCCCTTCCAGGACATCCGACCCCTAAATCTCTGTTTATATTATTGTTTATATATATATATATATATGTGTGTGTGTGTGTGTGTGTGTGTGTGTGTGTGTGTGTGTGTGTGTGTGTGTGTGTGTGTGTGTGTGTGTCTGTGTGAAAATAGAAATGAAATGTACACTCAACCTCGTGTCATGGTGCAGAATGGCACAGGAAGACATTTTTTTTCCATATTCAGTAAAAGACTCGATATTCAAGTATGTAATTATAGGCCTGGATGATGCATGATGCCATTTGTGGTAAGATGCATTCCCCATCCAGACGAGGCAATGACGTTGCTTAAAAGAACAGCCACCCTTAACCCACAGTTCCCGTTTACTGATGCTGTGGGAAAATCTCTGTGCAAATAAATCGGTACAAGTCAGTTTTGTGTTTTTTTTTGTTTTTTTTTTTGGGGGGGGGGGGTTTGTAGGGGGGCTTTTTTGGGGTTTTTTTTATTCCCTCCCTCACAATCATCTGCATGAGTGAATCCTTTCCAAATCAGAACTCCAGCATGGCATTAAGACTGCAAGTATTAGGGGTTCTCTTCCCCACTGGTGTCACTAGGACTGAGTGAGTGATAATTGTGCCCTCTCCTGATAGATACCTTTCGTGTTCCCTGAAGCAAAGCAGTTAACTCACAATTTAGGTACAACCTAATAGTATACAAGTATGGTTATGCTGGAAAGCTCTCGGGGGGGGATTATTACATTTGAAGAGGAACAGAAATACAGACTGGAACAGTTAAAATACTGAGACTTTAACGCATGATCCCTCAAAGAAGTTGTTAGAAGCCACTAGCTAAGTGGAGTGATTAGGAAAAAAGCAGGGGGATTCCAATCAAAGAAATGAGATCAACTGATTACACTAAAATGGGGCACTATGTTTGTGTGGGTGCACTTGGGCGTGTGCGTGTGTTTGGCTTTATCCAACAAAAGGCAAAAGAAAAAGAAAACTGTGCTTGAGAAATAAAAGCAAGTGTAAACGTTTTACGCTTAACTCAACGGAGCTGAAAGTACGCAAGACCAGTGAGCTCATTGTAACAATAGTGTGACACACATACACGCGCACGCACACGAGCATGCAAGAGGCAGACATTCAGAATTTGATCTTTTTTGGAAAGAACTGACCCTGAGATA
The DNA here is from genome assembly GCA_034780415.1 of Cichlasoma orientale. Lineage (NCBI taxonomy): Eukaryota > Metazoa > Chordata > Actinopteri > Cichliformes > Cichlidae > Cichlasoma > Cichlasoma orientale. Next base: position 199,081 of record JAVDPK010002623.1, on the reverse strand, counting down.
AAAGGCTTACTTTAAATAAGTTTAAACTTATATTTTCATCCATGCATGCATTCCCAGGCCAGATGAGGTGCATGATTTAGAGCGGGTTCTGGGTCTATCGTGTGGTCTCATCACTTTCTTTATTTATATATATTTTTTTTTTTTGGGGGGGGGGGGGGGGGGGC
>JAVDPK010002623.1:173338-185001 GCA_034780415.1 Cichlasoma orientale | reverse complement strand
TGTGTGTGTGTGTGTGTGTGTGTGTGTGTGTGTGTGTGTGTGTGTGTGTGTGTGTGTGTGTGTGTGTGTGTATGTGCTATTGTTTTATAAAGACATCTGTATTATGAGAGAGAAGTAAGGGATAGATTGATGAGGACTGGGGAGAAAACTCCTGGGGAGAAAGAGGAAAAGAGGAAGTGGAAGTCAGCAGTTCACAATATTCATAAGAAGTTCACACAAAGTAATTTTTCATAACACATTAGACGTCATCTCTGTGCCATCATTTGTTTCCAGCTGCTCACTACTGCATCTTTTCTCATACCTGTTTCTTGACACAAATCCCTAAAATGCAACTATTTTTGTTCTCTAATTAGTACTGGGTTCATCTGGCATACCAGCTTTAATTTCCTGTATTATAAGATTTATTCATACGCAGCCAAAGTGTTAGAGGAGCATTTACAGCAGCTCTTTTGTGGAAACCAAATCACATTATACTGTTCACTGTGCAGAGTTATTACAGTAACTGCACACCCCTCCTATTCATGGGTATAACCTTATAACAATAAAAATTAGTAAGCCATAGCTAACTCTCTTTCAAGAGCAAACATCATATAGCAGACAACGAAAGAAAAAAAAACAGCTGGAACCTTATTATTTTTTTGTGTTCCAATAAACAGGTAAAATATGTAAAATCATAATAGGTAAAACTGGAGTCTGGAAGTTTTCCCTATTATGAATTTTTTTTTCTGTTTTCAGTCCAGTACCTCCCCCCTTTTGATGTGCATTTTTCTAGTTGAACATCATACAGTGCATAACAATTTATAACACTAGTAACTATAGAGATGCTTCTCGCCCTATGATGGTTGGGATAGGCTCCAGCCCCCTTTATTATTTTAAGCGTTTGGGTTTTCAATGTCCAGTACATTCAACAACAGAAAAAAGATTATGAAGAGAGAGGCTGTAGAGGTACTATAAGAACTTCTGCCTATCAGAGAAGCCATGTGTTTTAGGGGGTTTTGCAGTACTTTGCAGTCATGCTGTTTCTGTCCTCTCATCTGCTCCCTGTGTCTGAGATTGACTGTGGGCAGGGCTCAGGCAGCAATCATGTTACTCACGGCTGAAAGGAGGTCTTAACAAGGACTTCAGAATTTAAGCCAAAAAACTTAGGAAGAACAACTCACAGAGGACTTAGTTTCAAAGCCACACTCTGCAGCTTCACTGTGGGAACATTTTGGGTTTAAGCCAAATGAGAGAGGTCATCTAATAATTCAAGCTGTCATCCTTTCAGTGAAAGGTGGAAAAACAGGCAGCATCAGTCAAGGACTGACTTTCTGTTTTCTTAAGGTTCATTTTTTTGTTTGTGTTCTTTTGGCTTTATGCTTTTAATTTATGATGTCACCAGACATGTTGTGCAATACCTACTATGTAGAATACGCCACACTCATCTTACACAAAGGTCCACTGATTTAAAATATTACAAGCCATACTTCTGGTCTTATCTAACTAAGCGAAATTGACATTTTCATATTTCTATAATGGTTGTGATGAGACAGGTTTGATAATGCAATTTAACTGACTTACTTTACCTCAATTTGGGTGGCAACATTTTCTCTCATAAGGCAATACTGTCTAAGATAAAGTGAGTGATGAATGTGGAGTCTCCTGCTCACTTATGTTAGTAAAGCCCAAAAGCCAGCTATAACTCCATATGACAACTCCCTAGAACAGGATAAACTATTATAACTGGTGGAATGACAGCAAAAGAGGTTCAACAGAAAAAATATGTAAATGATAATATAACTGCTGACCTTGTTGCCTAATAGCGGTTTTCTCTGTTTAAAAGTGATTTGCACAATTGGAAAATGTATTACACGTGCTTCGGCGTTGGAGACAGAAACGAGCGTTGGAGTGTGTGTGTGTGCATTGAAGGTGGGAATAAGGGGAGCGTGTCATTCGAAAGAGATAGAAAGTGTATAATTGGACAAGATTTCTGCAGAAAACTGGCAAATATCCCCCCATAAAGACATTTATTTAGCTGTTGACCTTGGGGATATGGCGATGGCTTAGAGAGGCAGAAACAACATGATAAGAGCTTTTTATTCAGATAAGCCTCTCTATTACTCCCTGTCGGCTTCCTACTCTGCATAACATTGTAGAGTGCTACTGGGTGATTTTTCAACTCCAATTGGAATAATAACTCTGCTTGCTTTTTGGTGAAAAACACCCCTAATTACTGCAACCTTGCAGTGTGCGAAAAAGGGCAAACTACTTCCTGCGACTAGTTTTGCTCTAAGTAGCTCTTGACTTACAACATGAACCTACATCCTTATTTGCTTGTAATGCATTGATGTACCAGTCTACAGAAGGAAGGATTTGCTGTTGTTAATTAAAAGAAAATTAATCTATTACATTCCCCAATCTGATTATTTGCAGGAGGACGTCACAAGTAGTAAATTTCTATAACCTGTCAGTTAAAATGTTGTATAGCGATCCTTATTTTAACACAGTTGTATGCATTTTATCTTTTAGTGATTTTAAAGTATATGTTTTTATATTTAATTCAATTTTATTATATAGTGCCAATTAAAACAGTGACCTATTGTAAGTCAGGACCCTACAGTGTTAGAGAGAAATCTCCACCAATCACATGATCTGCTGTGAGCAAGCACTTGGTGGGAATGGAAAGGAAAAACTCCCTTTTAAGAGGAAGAAACCCCCAGCAGGGAGGGGCAGGCGCCTGCCCTGACTGGCAAATGAATGCTTACATGTATAGATGAGGGATTCTCAAAGTGGGGCTGCAGCCCCTAACAGGAGTTAAGGTACTGTAGAAGAAAATGGATGGATGGCTGCATAGAATAAATTAATTTTATAATGAATGAATTAAATCATAAGGAGATTAAAAGGAATCAATAATAGGAAAAGACTGGGCTGCAGTGATGACCTGCACTTTGGTAAAAGGTCTGGGTGTGTCGCAGAAGATTTTCAGATTTCAAAATGGCCTGTGGAAGTCTTATGGCTGCACCACTCCAGAAATGGCTGCGCAATGTAATAATGCAATGTCATAATCCTTTGCTGTTCTCAAAAAGCTGAAAATCTAACAAATTCTTATGATTCTGTGAAAATGAAAAGTCATTTAGCATTAATGGGAACAGTAGTCATTCTACTCCTGTATGAACGCTGTAGAAACCTTACACAGTCTATTTCAAGTGCAGAGCCATTTTTCCACAGAGCTGCTTGGAACTGCTCACGGAGCACATTTGTTGCAGTCTCACGTTCCCCTCCCTCTGTTTCTTCCTAGATGACAGTTTCTGTGTAGTTCTCGCTCTCACCAACTCCCACATTTCAGTTCAGTACATCTCGTCTTTATGCTGACAGGGACTGTCACATTCCACTGGAGCTAAAAGATTTTCAGCCCTAAAATGCCCCCCATTTACAACCACGAAGGGTTGTAAAGAAAAAAAACAGGGTCAATTTAAAAAAAAAAAAAAAAAAAAAAGATATGGGACAAAAAAATTAAAACTTGTGGACATCTTTTATAAGGTAACTTGGGACTGTCTGGTTATTAGGCAGATATTCAGCATGTTTCCACATTATCAGTATTGTTTTTTTTAAACCAGTTTCCATTAAAATAAACTAACATAAAAAAAATGACTGATATGATGTGGCCTCTTTCCCTCTGCAGTCACTACTTCTCAGTCTATAAATAACGTCACACCTACTGAACTATCCGAATGGTTACACACGATATATTAAATTGCTAGCGTTAATTTAAAAGTGTCAAATTTAGTGTCTTATCTGAACTTCTGGTTTTGATTAAAAAAAATGCACATAACCACTGACAAAATAGTATAATAGTATAACAATATGATATGTGGAATATAAACACACAAATTTTCTCTTTTTCTCTTTTATTTTCTAAAATTTAAAAAAACTTCTACATTAGCAGAAAACTGATTTCATTCATCCATCTTTATTATCTATGAATCTTAAACTTGAAGATGTTGAACTGTGTCTGTTCTGTCAAGTTTTATAGTTTAGTAATGATGCAAATAGATAAATATTTGTAGCACATTCACAAATAATTACACTGATCGATTATACTCATTATCACCACATGTCAAAGACCACCAACGCGCCAGCATCATAGGTCATAAGCCTATAGGCTTGTGTGACTGTGCTGAGTGGGGGTTTCCTCTCGTAGCACAGAGGTTTGCTCGGTGATCATTTCGGGCAAAATAGTTATTTGCAGCTGATGCATCAGAAACTATTCGATAAGCTAAATATTTTCAGGCATAATTTTGAGAGATCGTAGACAGCAGATAGTGAAGTTAAGAGATTTAAGACAACACACTGAAAGTCCAAATGTTCTTTATTGCTAGACTATTTTTGTGCATAGGCAGGATTCTCACTATCCATTTTTGGCTGGCTTTTCCCATGCTATGTCACATATGCAAGGACAAATAATGATGACATAACCATCACTGCAGATTATGACATTATGTACACATTTAGATTAGGAATGAAGACTCAGTTTAAAATCAGTTTGTTTTTTTTTTACCATAAACTGTTTAACATATAATATTTAAATGACTGAAGTAAAACCTTTTTTTTTAATTCTAAATTTGACACTAAGATTTTATTAGTTTTATTACTGCAAATATATACTGGAAACCAGTTATCTAAACATCAGTTATTTGTCTCCTTGATTACCAATAATCAGTATCAACCCTTTAATTGAATTTCCCAAATCAAAACCATCCCTGGCCATTTTAGAAAAACGTTGTTTTATGAAATCTCGCTGAAACAGGACCAACTTTCATCAAGTATCTTTGCCATGATTATCCATTAAAACTGCATTCTGCTCATCTTCTCAAATGAGTCAAAGTGCTGTGAAGTTCAATCACTTACAAGCGTCCCACCCACTGACTTGCTTTCACTTCCACCCCCTCTCTTTCTCTGTCTGTCCAGCTGTCTTATGTCCACTCAGTGTCTCTCTGGATAATAATAACCTTGCACACTGGTCTCATTACGGCATCAAAGAGGGTCTCCATGAAATCACTGATCACTGTGTAGGGAGTAGAGCACTCAGCTCTGATTTTCTCCAACACCCACATGAAGAGAAACAGCAGAGAAAAACAGGACGGAAAAGCAGTTCATATTCTATTCTTTAACAGGAAAGCTCTGCTTTCTTTGAATGTGATAGATTAAAAAAAAAAAAACTTGTGATTTGTGATTGATTTTAGCCACTAACATGAAATGAATCTATAAACTCATTTCTAGCTTTTTTTTTCTCCGCCTGGATTGGTTTCACCTGTAGAACCTGGCGAGCTGTTAGGAGAAATGTGTTTCCTGTTTTCCCTGTGTCCATGGAACCCGGACATCCTATTACAGTTTGGAACTTCCAAAAAGACACCTCACCTAAGAGGCACCCAGGAGGCATCCTAGTCAGATGCCCGAACCACCTCAACTGGCTCCCTTTCAGCGGCTCTGAGCCCCTCCCGAAAGACTGCATTCCTCACCCTATTTCTAAGGAAAAAGCCAGTCACTCTTTGGAGGAAGCTCATTTCTGTTCTTTCGGGAACTACCCAAAGCTCATGATCATAGGTGAGGGGGTAGGGGCGTAGATTGACTAGTAAATTGACAGCTTTGCTTTCACACTGAGGTCTCTCTTCACCATGTCAAACCGTTGCAGCGTCTGTATCACTGCAGACACAGCCCCTTTCAGTCTGTCAATCTCACACTCCCTTCTCCCGTCGATCGTGAACAAGACCTCAAGATACTCCACCTCCACCCTTTTTTGGCTGAGGGCCATGGTCTCAGGTGCGGATTCTCATGCCAGCCGCTCCACCGTCAGCTGTGAACCATTCCACTGCGAGCTGGGGCCACCACCTTATGAACCCAAAAGGGCCGCGTCATCTGCAAAAAGCAGAGATGAGATTCTGAGGCCACCAAGGCCATAAAAATTATGAACAGAATCGGTAACAAAGGGCCTGACGAAGTCCAATGCCCACAGGAAATTATGGCTGGCAATCTGGACCAAGGTCTCACTGCGGTTGTACAGGGGCTGAATGGGCCAGACACCCCACACTCCCGCAGCACTCCTGCAGCACAGAATACCTCAAGGGATGCAGTTGAATGCCTTCTCCAAGTCCACAAAACACATGTAGACTGGATGGGCAAACTCCCACAAACACTCGAATATCCTTGAGAGGATGAAGAGATGGGCCAGCGTTCCGTGACCAGGACAAAAACCGCATTGTTCCTCTTGAATTGGAGGTCCAACTAATGGACGGACCCTTCTTTTCAGCACCCTGGGATAGACCTTACCAGGGAGGATGAGGAGAGTGATCCCCCAATACCTGGAGCCCACCGTTAAGTCCCTCTTAAAGACGGGGACCACCACCCCAGTCTGTCAATCAAGTGGGATTGCCCCAAATCGCCATGTGACGTTGCAAAGGCGTGTCAACCAAGACAACCCTAGAACATTCAGTTCCTTCAGGAACTCAGGGCAAATCTCGTCCACCCCAGTGGCCCTGCCACCAAGGAGTTGTGTAACCACCTCAATGACTTAACCCTGAGTGATGGGCAAGTTGACCCCCTCGTCCCCAGACTCTGCTTCCACTGCTTCCAAGGCATGTCAGTGGGATTAAGGAGGTCCTTGAAGTATTCCTTCTACCGCCCGACTATAGCCTCAGTTGAAGTCAGCAGCGCCCCACCTGCACTATAAACCGTGTGAGTAGAGCACCATTTTCCCCTCCAATGACCCCTATGGGAAACAAAACAAGGGAACAGTTCACCCTGCCCAGGATAGGGTTACCTGGGCCCCACCCTGGAGCCAGGCCTGGGGAGGGAGCTCGAGGAAGAGCGTCTGGTGGCGGGCATTAGCCTGTGGTACCCGGCCATGCGCAGCTCGAAGAGGAGATATGGGCCCGCCCTCCTACAGGCCCACCACCCACTGGAGGTGTCGTAGGGGTTGGGAGCAATGTGTGTCATGTGTGTCATGCGGGGGTCAAGGGTGAAGGCACTGGCGGACTGATCCCTGGCTATCGAGACTGGCCAAAGCTCTTTCTTGAGCTTGTTGTCCTTGAGCTTGATGTCCTGACAATGTCTTTCAAGGTTCAGTCTTTGCACAGCAAGCGTCTAACATGAGTTTTTCAGAAACTATAGTCTTCAACTTGCAGTTTATAAGAAATTCTTTGTGACTAGTAAAAGAAAAAAAAACTATTCCACTATTGGTAAAATAAATAAAAAGGTGCTGTTGTTTTAAAATGGCTATTTTTCTAATTTTGCTCTCAAAAATAATGGGATTCCTTTATTTCATCGCCACCCCAATGTGTAGGAACCATAAGCATTATGATTCCAAATACACCATGCCCTCTGTATTATAAAAATGCGTCAGCTGTAGGGAAAAGTTTTTAATAGAACAGTACAAGCGTTGGCCTAAAATGTTTTTAGCCTGTGTCCTTACTGTAAGAAGGTATGGATAAACGCATCAGTTAGATGGCTGAAACGTCACATGGAAATGTCTTCTGCAAATAACTGATTCCCAGGGCAACTAGCTATCTCCATGTCTGCTTTATGATTACACCGTAAGACTGTTCTATTATGCATGAGAGTGATTGTGCTTTAGCAGATTACAAGCTGACCCCATTGCCTTTGCTTTACCTGAAGTGTAATTTGGATTTGGGAGAGATGTGATGGAATGTTTGTACCATCAATCTCCAATGTCGGGGGATTGAATGCAATAGAACAGAATAGAATGGGTTGGCTCTTAATGACGTCCTGATATCATTTTAAAACGTAATGGGAGAACAACATGATGAAAATGCTTATTTCCCTAGCTGACAACAAAACCAGTACAAATGGTACCCCCAACACAAAATCATTCACATACACACAGCCTGACAATGTTTCCATTAGAAATAGTGTTAGCATGTGTGTACATGCTGCACTTTGATGTATGCTGAACGTGATGTTAAGGGAATGGATTCGAACTGACTGAGAATGCCAATTGGATATGGCTGGATGAGAATGACCTCCACTTCAGCTCTCTTAGAGACATTTTATATATTTGTTGTCTCTATTCAAGACGTTCAAAGCTCAAGAGGAGACTTCCAATTTCATTTGGGCTTTAAAACTCTTGGTAAAAATCTGGTTGCAGGTTTGAATCTTGAGTTGACAATCATTTTTTCTTCACTGAACATTTAGATAAAAATTAAACATGTTTTAAGATTTTCATAACTTTTTTTTTTTTTTTTTTTGGTTTTTGGCTCTCTCATTAAATTGGTGACCTTCAATCACATAAGAGCACTGTCAACAACCAATAAATGTCGCATCTGCTTTCTGCAAGGTCTTCTTTTTCTTTTCCCCAGAATAAAGCACGGAGAAGCTTTTGTCGAAAGCACTCTCTTTCTGCCCCATTGTTAAAGTTTTTCTTCCTTTAAACTTCTACCAGTAGCATGTTGGGAAATGATCTAAAAAATTATCCAATTGCCATCTTGTACATACTGACCCTCCAAGATCTCCAGTCTTAGCAAGAACCTCTGGTCCATGACAAATACTCTGGCTTATGCACGCTCTCTTCCGTTTGAAAAGACTGGCACATTCTTACTAGTATCCTAGTGTATGGTAGGTATCAATTATTTAATTTTCACCATAACTTTACAGATTTCAAACATAGGAGTTAATATTCTGTAATGAGTGGCCCAAAGTGCAGTTTCATAATTCTCAGCAGACTGTATTATATTTATAATATATTGCAATTTATGTCAGTTTTCCCTCAGATTATCCCTTTACAGTCTTGGCTTTTCATCCTTCAATTTCTTTTCTCAACATTTTATCACATATGTCAGCTTATTCGCTCATAAAATATGGTTTAACTATTTTTTTGTCCTCATTTGCACTTCGGCCACTTAAAAAGACTCGCGGCTCCAGTTTCAATGATCTCTTCAGATGGTAGAATATATACACTGACACTTACTTTCTTTTTCTCTTCATCCAAGGTTAGGATCAAAAGGCCGGGATCTACCTGTCCTTTTCCTCTCAAGTGTGTCTCTTTAATGTAGCATAACCATTGCACAAAACACACACACACACACTCACTCTAACTCACACACAGAAATACTCATGCACACACAAGGCAGTCAGATCAAAGGTCTGATGTCCAGGCTGCTCTCTTTGTCTGATCCAGCTTCAGACAGTCACATGTTGACAGAACAAGGGTGGGTTAGAATGTAAATCAGATGATAAAACTAGGAAACGACTTCTTCATAAGTCAATGCAAACATGCCCTTCTGGCTCTTAAAGTCTTAAAGTTTCATTTTTGAAACAAGAGAGTACAGCTTTGTATGGATAATAATAAACAATCCCATAAGGTTGATGACCAATCAGCGATCCATCCATCCATCCTCCTCCTCTTACTCGAGGCCAGGTCACAGGGGCAGTAGCCTAAGCAGAGAAACCCAGACCTCCCTCTCCCCAGCTGCCTCCTCCAGCTTCTCCAGGAGGGACACAGGCATTCCCAGGCCAACCCAGAGATATAATCTCTCCATCGTGTCCTGGGTCTGACCTGGCGCCTCCTCCCGGTAGGACATGCCCTCACCGAAGAGCACCATCAGCATGAGGGCCAGATTTACAAAGCAGCACAAATAAGCATGAAGCCACAATCGCAGAAATGCACTGATAGGAGTGGGAATGTGTTATCTGCTAGCAATGCACTAATTTATAAACAGAGGTGACGCTTAAGTTTTGTCCATAATTTGTCGTCTTCCTGCCATGTGACCACATTTGTCTCTGCCAATTGTAAATCCTGAAATGTAGTTTTTTGTGAAGAACTCAACCCTCACTTATCTCTTCGCTGTGTAATTGTTTATATTAGTGTAACAATAGCTCGGTAGTGAACTACGAGGTAGCATATCATTACGCCTCGATCATGCTTCCGCTCGGGTCAGAGTGAAACAAATTTCATCATCAGAAGGTGAGTACGAAGGTCCGTGCAGATGTCTGTGTGCCTGTCTGTTTTTTTTATTTTGTGACCATGCAGACTTTTCTGCAGAGAACTTACATTACAATGCACCAACTATGCATGTGCCCCAGGCAGGGGACTTCAAAGAAGTATAGCAGGGATGACTAATTGACCAACGGGCCTCCAGCTGTCTGTGTCTGCAGCATAATCAAGGCTTTAAATGTCAACTAGCCCAACTTCACTAGCCCTCCAAACATCACGGGTGTTTAGATTTCTGTTTTTGTTTACATCCAAAGTTGTATGAGTACTATGCGTTCATTTTGTTTGGGAAATCCTGTTTTTCCATGGAGGACTGGAGATTTTGCAGTAACACCTGGGAGAACAGACATATTGTACATTTTATTAGAGTTGAAAGAATCTGGATAAGTCAACTCTCAGTGGATGTTTGCTTTTGGGAATTTAAGGAGCATTTGGACCTGGAAATGGCTAATTATGTCATACTTAAATTGATATGCCCCATTCTCGCTGATTAAGGTAAACATGGGATTTAGATTTGGTTAGTTTTAGAGACAGGTCTCCTCAAAGTGCTCTGCTTTTTCCTCTGTGGTTACGATAATTCGGGATTCTGAATTGGCCATAGGTGTGTGGCTGAATGTCTCTGTTAGGCCTGTGATAGACTAGCAACTACAGTGTACCCCAACTCTCAACCTATGACAGCTTAGATAGGGTAACTGGGGGGCCTGAAGCCTAAACTAAATAACTCTTTAACACAGACGTGCCACCGCTCTCGACACCGCGTGTGTGTGTGTGCGCGCGAGTGCGCATCTATTTTTCCGATAGGACAAACCATCATGTAATTACGGTAATGCACAATGGGCTTGCGATGAAACGTGACGATACACTCGGTATTAAAGGGATAAACACTGATAAAAATGAATGCAATTTCAGTGCAGATTCTGGTGTGGTTCATTTTTGAAAGTCACTGCTAATAAAATTATCTCGGCGTATCACATGTAAATAGCTACAGCTTGTTTACTTAGTCTTTTATTCGTCAAATTGAAACACCAGCAGGCTTTCAGCCACTGTCCACGGAAAAGAAAACAGAAACAATCCCTCCAGAAAACAGACAAAAAGGAGCATTTTTAATATCTCTCCAATGAATTTTTGAGAATGACAGAACCTGTGATGGCTAACCAACCGGACATAATAGTGGTGGACAAACAAAGGAAGAAAGCCATAGTGATAGACGTAGCAATACCACGTGATGGCAACACCAAGAAGAAAGAACACGAGAAGCTTGATAAATGCCAAGAGCTCAGAGAAGAGCTAGAAAGGATGTGGAAGGTGAAGGTAACAGTGGTCCCTATGGTAATCACAACACTCGGGGCAGTGACCCCCAAACTGGGAGAATGGCTCCAGCAGATTCCAGGAACAACATCCAGGATCTCTGTCCAGAAGAGTGCAGTCCTTGGAACACCTAAGATACTGCCGGAACCCTCAAGCTTCCAGGCCTCTGGTAGAGGACCTGAGCTTGCAGGACAGAGACCGCCCACAGGGCGAGCTAGGATTTTTATTTTTTTAAATATTGTAAAAATAAAAAATAAAATAAAAAAATGTGTATTTATTTATTTATTTATTTATATAAAAAAAAAAAAAAATCCCAGCTCGCCCCTACGGGCGGTCTTTTTTGCCCTTCAAGCTCGGGTCCTCTACCAGAGGC
>JAVDPK010002623.1:151066-171212 GCA_034780415.1 Cichlasoma orientale | reverse complement strand
GCGCCCCCCGCCCCCCCAGCTAGCCACAGAGGCCAAACCTGTTTTCTGTAACAGGCTGTAAATTTGTCTCTCTTATTGCTGTAAAACTGGGCATTTTTCAGCTCCAGAGATTTCTCATTGTTTAAAATCTGACCAATAAGTGTGAAACTCTTAAAACATCAGCGCAGATGAGCACACTAGCAATCACTCAGCTAACACTGCTGCTAGCAGCGCTAAAAGGTAAAAGGTTTTTTTTCTCCTTTTTGGAAATAATGAAGAACTTTTCCAATAGTTCCTGGAGAAAATCTTTTCATGGAAAAGCCTTGTTTTTCTAGGCCTTGTGTATGAGTGTCTGGCTGCATGCCAGTTGTCAGGGTGGTTATGTCCACTACAGATTGGTGTTCCCCATCTCCCAGCTAATTGTCAGGGACAGCCTGGTAATTCCACAGGTAATAGCAGAGCAGCCCTCTGCTAATGGATTTCTATCTGCGAAATGAGACTTTGGAACCACCATGACAAAATGACTGACAGGTAGATTAAAGCACAGACACAGGGAGGAGGGGGAAGACAGAGCGAGAAAGAAGTATGCAAACAGAGAACGTAAGAGGATGAAAAGGAGATGAGAAGTTACAAAAGGAGGAATAAAAAAAAAAGAAGAGAGAGATAACAAAACAGACAAAACAACTCAGGAACAAAAATACTGATCCAAGCAATATGCTGTGGCCCCCCCACCCAAAAGAGGAACTTCAGACCAATTTCAGCAAGCTTAACTCGTCTTTGTTTTATAATTTTTCTCAAAATGCTGCTTATAAACATAGTGTTTTATTAACCTTGGGCAATGGGAAATGAAAGAAAGGATCATCATTACAATGCTAGTCACAGTGCTAGAGATTAATTTTACAGGAGAGGTGGTGCAGAAAATTATTTTTTTAAAAACTGATTGTTTTTTTTTAAGTCTGCTCTAAAAACTGCTACCTGAACCATATTAATAGCAAGTTTTACTCAGAAAAACAACCTTCACTCTAGATACCTTAAATCAGACTTATTGCTAGTACAGACTTCTCTTACTCTTAAAATAATGTCTGTTGCCTTTGCCCTAATGTGACACGTGTTTAGGACACAGTCATTTTGCATTTATAAGATGTATTAATGTTTATTCTTTCCTAATCTCTGTGTTGACAGTTCCTGAGAAGCTAAATGTGACACAAACAGTTTTGCTCTGTGTTTTTGGTGTAAGCTACCAACGCTCATCATTTGACAGCAAAAAAACTGTTTGCATTGAAATGTGATAAGGTAAACCCTGACTTTGAATAACAATAATATTATAATAATAATATTATAATATTATAATAAATTAAACAACGGGTTGTATCTGCAGCTAAAGTCAGTGCAGACTATATTGATTAACTTCTGCACTCAGGAAACAGAAATACAAAAATTTAAAAAACAATTTTATGTGGAAGGGCAGCACTGTCGCTGCTAAAGCAAGGACTGTTTTGCAGGGTAGAGGTCAGAGCTGAGCCCAGACATTGGGATATTGTCATTGAGTGGGTATTTCATTTTCAATATTAAAACACAGATTTGAATATTAGAGAGGTGGTCACAATGTTATGCTTGATCGGTGTGCAGGCAGCTGGAGAGTGCAGTGGGAGAACAACTACCTTCAGAACATTAGGCCAGGAGCTGCCGGCCAGGGACAATAAGTTGGCCAAATAAGGAGATAGAAGCCACTGGCATCAAGACAAGAAAGCTCCTTACCATGCATGGAAGGTTTCAACTCCATAACCAAGTGGCTGGCATAGTATACATCTGTGCCAAGTATGGCCTGGAAGTCCTGAGTTCAAAATGGGATACACTCCCAAATGAAACCAGTTGAGAATGACCAAGCCAAGATCCTCTGGGACTTCCAAATGGACAAACTGGTGATGGCTAACCCACCGAACATATAGTGATAGATGTTGCAATACCAATAAACAGTAACATATCAAGACGAAGGAACACGAGAAGCTCAAGAAATACCAAGGGCTGGGAGAAGAGCAAGAGAGGATATGGAAGATGAAGGTAACAGTGGTCCCTGTGGTAATCAGAACACTTGGGGCAGTGACCCCCAGACTGGGAGAGTGGCTCCAGCAGATTCCAGGAACAACATCTGAGATCATTGTCCAGAACAGTGCAGTCCTAGGAATAGCTAAGATACTGCACAGGACCCTCAAGCTCCCAGGCCACAGGGGGAGTTGATGAATTGTATTTGTTTTTGTAAATTAATATACATGTTTGTTTTTAACCACAAGAAACCAGAATGTCAATGACATAGTAACTCATCCAGCTCACAATCCACTCAATTCTTGTAATATGGGAAGTACAGAAACAAAGTCCTAGGTTTTGCTGTCATTGGTTGGATGCATTGCACAAATTAATGACAATTAAAATGCTATGAAAAGTCAAGGAAGCTTTCAAACAGTCACATGTCCAGGACAAGTTAATCTTGTTTAACTAAAACCTGACTACTACTCTAGGCGGAGTAACTAGTCTTGTGAAAATGAAAAGCACCCACAAGACAACAAATATGGCCTTCACCTTGTGCACAATTTACGTGAAGAAATTTTAAATCATGACATCTACACTTGATAGTGTTTTGTGAGTTAAACTTTTTCCCTTTTTCTGAACTTTTAATTTAAAAAAAAATGGCAGTGATTTCTATCTACCCTTTTTAACTAAAAACATTTCTGCTTTTAATTCTTTAAAATCACAATTACACCAAAAAAAAAAAAAAAAAAAAAAAAAACAATTTACTTACAACCCTCCTTTTTCTGTTAAGGGATGTCCCCAGTAATATCATGGCAGCAGTTTACTCGTGTAACTGGGCCTTTAAAGTTGACTGATTTTGATTTCAGTCCTCGTGGTACTGCAAGCCAACCCTCGTTGCTACTGGGAGGTATTTTCCAAAACACTCAATGAGGGGAAAAAGGGGATTTTCTAGGGATTGCTTCAGTGAGCTTCGGACAGCGAACACTATTACTGCTGGGACATCATTTAGACAGCAGCAGATGGAACACGCATTACAGTAAGTCTCACTACAAGGGTTGAATTGAGTAGGGGTGTTGTAACCATGATTGGGACTTGATTGCTTTCTTTCCAACAACAAAGGAAATGACAGCTACAAGCAGCTGTACATTGTACAAAGAAATCAAATTTGGTTGCTTTCAGGCATGTCTTCCATGTACAAAAGGTTGGATTTCAGGAATTTAGATTCAGACACGATAATACTACGACTGGCCATCATGCTCTTGGTAAGCTGGATTTTTTTTGCCAATTTAAGATCCTTCACAAAGCCAGTGTAACAAGTAAGCTAAGAATAATCCTCCCCCCACACTCCAAGTATTTGGATCACACATCTAAATTATCTCTTTGCTCAAAATGCTCCTCTTTTCCTGTATCTTACGTTCTCATCATTTTCCCCTTCAACTCTCATCTTTCCTGTCACTTCCTGAAGTGAATCACAGAAGACATTTTTATAGTTTCTGTTTTGTGCAGTTTCTGGTTTTCTGACACGCCTATTCTTGCTTTTTCCCCTCTTCTGTTTTTGTCTCCACTCTTGTTTTGCCTTTTGAAGCTTATATGAAATCTGTCTGTTTGCAGTCCGATTTGTGCTTTTTATGGGCCATTCTGTTATGATGCCAGCACTCATCTGTCTCTCTCTTTTCCTCTATTCTCCCTTTCATATAAACATGAGGATGTCTTTTTTTTTTCCTTGCTGTGCTCTTCAGTCAGATTTTTGTTCGTGCTATCTGTGTTCTCTCAATCTGTGGTCTCTCCTTTGCTCTTGCCGTTTTCTGTGCCAAGATGAAAAGATCACTCTTGTCTGCTGTTTGTTGTTTTCGCTCTGAGAGTTTTTCCGCTGGTTCTTTGCCACATGCTGCTAGTCTGACAGCTTGGGTCAAACAAACTGACCCACCACGCATTGCTAATGTGCTCCGGGGGAATCAGTTAAATTATTCTCACTGCGGCAGTGAAGACATACACTGGCATCAGACTCCTCAAGGTTATGTAGTATTCAGCACTAAAGCTTCCAGCTGTTTACAGAAGATGAAGCACAGATGTGTGACAAATTAAAGGAAAAAAAAATCAACAAGGAGAGTCTTATGTTGTTAGGTCACCATGTGCAGGTAAAATTGCTTCATAGTGACTTGGCATTGATTCTACAAGTCCGTGAAGAACTATTGGAGAGATCGAACTCCATTCTTCCAAAAGATAATCCCATTTGATGATGGTGTAGGAGAAAGCAGTCTAACACATCCAATCCAATCCAAGTGGTGGGAGGGGGTGTTTACCTCTAGATTAACTTAATAGTGTGGGGGTTCACTCTGCATGCTAGCCTTTTGAACCTGAATGAATTCTAAATAGACATTAAAAAGCTGCTATTTGCAACATTTTATAATCAGCGTATCCTTTTTAGAAAATACTGAATGCATTCTCTGTAGTTGAGTTTGGAACGCACAAAATGCCACAAAGTTTACACTCATTAGACCGCATAAAATGCAGCCACAATGTAAACATGAAATAAGCTTGTTGTCACTGTCAGGTTGTCATACTAGCAGGTACGATCAATCCTGAAAGCACTTTTCCATTTATGAAAGTAACACTGGCAATTTTCCCAGTGACAAAAATTTAGTCAGATGAAACCATATTGATCAAAGAATGGTCCAGTCGAGCCTGAGATTAAGGCTCTAAACATGCCTTACGATCAACCCTAAGTTTTCAGTTGGGTTAAGCTCTGGGGACTGAAGATCTTACATACTATTCTTACTAAAGCCACTCAAGTATAGCAAAAATCATGAACACTATTATTTTGGTCAGTACTGTCATCTCAATTATTTAAAAAAAACTTAAATATCATGCAGTTTAAGTTATTGAACTTTAAAAACTAAATTGGGCCCTAACTAGGGGCTCTAGGCCATCTCCCAAGGGCAACCGCCTCTCCCTGCCAGCCTGTCTCCACAAGGGTGAAGAGAGGGCAAAGCACCAATGATTCAGAGACAAAGGCAGCTTCAGGCAATACTCCAAACTAACACTCCTTTCATTGGTTTAACTATGAAATCCTGAGAGTTGTGCTTCTTCAACATAGTAATCATGGACTTCAGGCTCTCTTTCAGTGATCTTGGCTCAAACTGTACGAAACGCCAAGTGGTTTTGATCTTTTAGGAAGGTTCGAAAGTGCACTGCTGTACAGGGAAGGGGTGACTCATAACACAAAGATCTCTTCAGCAAATACGAAATCAAAAGAGAAACAATTTTAACCAGCTTGGTTTTTTTCCCATCCATCTTTCCATTTTCTTCTGCTTATCCAATTCAGGGCCGTAGCTAGGATAGAAAGGTTTTACCCCAAGACCCTTCATGATCATACAGGTCAACTTTGTATTAATCTGCAGTGGGCAAGTGGAATTAAATTAAAATTGCTTAAATTAAAACTTTTTTTGTGTGTTGTGGGTGACATGTACGGAGGCTGTGATTCCTCCAGGAACCGATGGGGACAGCATACACCTACAAGTGTTCTGGTCGATCCTTACAACCCTTAAGATGAAGGAAGCCCACAAGCACAGGAAATGCTACACATGGCACAACCAAACATACATGCTGGGCCAGATTATCCAATGGGCATTCTGGGCACATGCCCAGGGGCCCATGTGCAGTTGGGGGCCCATCCAAGAAGCAAATTTTTAAAGTGACCAGAATTGTAGTCTCTTAAACTTTAGATCTTGAATACATATATTATCAAAATAGAGATATATTTTATCATAATTAAATTATATAATTGGTCTATTTTACCTTCCCCTTTCATCTCCCAAAGTCAGCTACCTAGTGGATACAGTACTACCAAAATTAATGAAATGACAGAGGAAAATAGAAATTTAGGGATGCCCAACTTTTATAAAAACTGCCATTTTTTTGTTCAGCCAATTCAGGATGAAAACACTGCCGTTACCTTTAAAGTTATTTAGACATTAAACAAGATGACATGCAAACTAATCCAGAGGTTAGATGCAGCAGCAGCTCACAATCATAGTGAATTTATGACCTGAAACTCTGGTTGGATCTAAATGGAGCCAGGTTGCCCTCACCATTAAAGAGCCTGCTGCTCCTCACACCTGAAGAAATGAGTGTCTAGGAAGTATTTCTATATTTTACTTTTAATATCTTCATCTAAAAGGTTTCTTCCTTTTCTAATTAGATGCATCCCAAAAGTGCTTTTCCCAAGAAAATCTCTCTGAGCTCCACTTCATCATTTCAACACTCATCTGGAAGCAGGGCTGTGGTACTGGCAGGAGGCGCTGAGAGAAGGGAAAGGAGGAGGAGCTCATTAGGGAGATAAAGAGTCCAAGAATAAAAGTGGCAGAAGACAACAGTGCATTTGTTGTGAGCGCAAAAAAACTAAATTTCTGTATTGTGACATTTCTATTACCAGCAAGGTACCCCCCCCCACCCCCCACCCCCACAGCATCATGGACAAGACCTTCATGTCACTGTATATTATTCCAAACTGCACGTGTCCTGAAACCCAGGAAGTTGATTCTGTTCATCTGGCCACAGTGTTTTCAGTGGGAGAAATGTTCCATCACTTATCCAAGTGACTTCGTCTCAGATGACTGCAGGCTTCCCCAACCTTATAAACAGTACTGCTGTATAACAACCAAAACTAGCACCATTTCCCAACAATGAGCCACGAGCTGAGTTTCATGATCGTTAATATGCAAACTGTCATGATCATTGAACACTGGCCTCGAGTACTATTCACAGAGAGTTCTCTGTACTTGTGGCCATGAGTCCAGACCACTGATGAATGGCCACGAGTACAGAGAGCTCTCTGTGAATAGTACCTCAAGGCCACTGAGCAATGGTCATGACCATGAAACATTTATCCCGCTAAAAAAACGCTATGTTCAGATGAACAGAATCAACTTTCTGACATTTCCTCACCTGGATTATTGAGCATGCATCAAGACACATGTCCTACAGCTTGCTAGAGGACTGCCTGAAGTGGAACATTGTGGTTGTTGACTTAAACTGACATCAACTGGTCTGGGATAAGATAAAAGTTTGTTGGAATGCACTCAGCTAACCAAACTTCACTGCCACAAACATCAAAAGAGGTTTTATTTTGGACTCTGACCACACATACGAGACATGATCTCAGTGTTATGTCTGGCTTAGGTCTGACAATGCTTAGCGTTTCAACTCCGTTTAGCCTGGTTTTACAACAAGC
This sequence comes from Cichlasoma orientale, assembly GCA_034780415.1. Lineage (NCBI taxonomy): Eukaryota > Metazoa > Chordata > Actinopteri > Cichliformes > Cichlidae > Cichlasoma > Cichlasoma orientale. Next base: position 163,972 of record JAVDPK010002623.1, on the reverse strand, counting down.
TGCAATTTAAGTATTTAAAGAAAAGATGTGCTACTTGTTGCTTTTATGTACTACAAAAATAACAAAAGACACAATCTGAAATGTTTCATATCAGACAAAATGATTTAAAAAAAACGCAATTTGTAGATCATCTGCATCTCTCAAATATACAAGGTAACTGATATTACAGTAGAGCTTAGAATTATATTTATAGTGCTCTGTGACAAAAATGATAATTGCTGGACATTCATAAATCTGTTAATATTCCTGCCAAATGTTTATTTCTGAGTGTAATTCTTTGTAAGTCTCACTGTCTAGACACAACTGAGAGCAAGAGGGGAAAAAAGAAAAGGAGCGAGATAGAAGCACAGAAATAGATCAACAGACTGACAGGGAAGAGCACAAAGCACCGGGGAGACGTTGTGTCTAGGTGAGGTTTTACAATGTGGAGCATCACAAAACCTCCATATCAGAAATCAAGAGGATTTCCACAACAGCTCGTTTTACTCACTTTCTCTCCTTCACTCCACCTCTCTTGCAGATCCTTCTGCAGCCCCACCCTGTCTGCCACCTTATCGTTTCTTGCCACATTTGTCAGGTAGAAGGAGAAAACAAGTGTTTTTCTTTATAGTCTTCTATTCTAAAGAAAAAGCTTCACTAAAATTTTATAAACCAAATTACACAATCTAGTATTTAAAAAAAATTTAATCCCCATTGGGGTACGTGTGTACTGTGAAGTGCTTTAAGTACCCCCAAGGTAGAACAACATTATGTAACTAGATACCATTTGCTATTTAAAACTGCCCCTTCCCATACACCACCCAGTGTCTCCAGAGCAATATTGCTTATTTGATTTGACTGATCAACAGTGACAAAATAATTTGATTACATTAAGTCTGTCCTTTATGGTTTACCTTAAGTGTAAACTGTGAAACAGTTTCTCCAAAAACTATAAATAAATAAAAAAGTTATTTTTCTGGACAATTCAAAAGATGTCTTCCCTCATCAATGGAATTAGTTTAAAATATTTAACATCGCTATAGCCAGCCTAGCCAAATGTATCTAATGTTACAAAATGGCCTGGGCACAGCTTTCACACAGAGGCTAAGAACACATGCATAAATTGTATTTATATAGCACCCAATAACAACAGTCACCTCAAGGTGCTTTACATTGTAAGGTAAAGACGCCACAATAATTACAGAGAAAACCCAACAGTCAAAACGACCCCCTATGAGCAAGCACTTGGCAACAGTGGGAAGAAAAACTTGCGTTTTAGCATTAAGAAACTTCCAGCAGAACCAGGCTCAGGGAGGGGCGGTCATCTGCTGTGACCGGTTGGGGCTGAGGGGAGAGAGAGACGGGACAAAATAGATGCTGTGTCAACTTAAAAATGTTTTGCACACCCCTGACGGATGAGGATGTAACAAATGGAAGAAATATCCTGCAAACTGTGGGGAACGCTGTGGTGTGCAATCCTCAGTCTCATATTAACCAACTAAACAAATAGCTAGCATTTCATACATCCCAGCATCGTTAGCTGTTGCTGGAGGCTTTATGTTTTCAGGTTATCCACACTATACTTGTGAATACGACATCTTCTGAACACCTCGAAATAATTTATTTGAATTGGCTGTAATGCTAACTCAAGGCTGAAGAGACGGGGCTGTTTTCAAACCTTTTCTATAATTTCAAATTGGTGTTTTCTTTGTTAACAGTTCAGTGACATTTGCTCAAAACCTCCATCCTTTTTAGCTTTTTAAATGAGCCTCAGCGTGTACATTTTCATTCCTACCTCACTATGCTCTAATTATCAAAGATTATTAAATGGTTTGACAAAGTGGTGCGATTATAAAGGTGTTTTTCAATATCTCAGTGTGCTTACTAAGGCCAATTAACACACTGAATAGGTAAACATTAAAAACATAGTGTGAACCAATCATCACTTCTGAATGGTCTTTTCATAAGCAGCGGGTGTTTTCTAGCAGAGATGTCTGCTAGAAAACTTTCACTATTTTGAGCTGTATGATCTTTTCATAGAGGGTAAAGATTGATTTGCCCTTTTCTATCCAATAATACGCATGAGGCCGCGCTGATAATGACAGTCAAGCACATGCAGGACACATCATTCCCAGCGGAGTGTGGGTATATGGATCACACCCTAGAGTGCATAGAGTGCCTCTATGCATGTGTGCGCGCATGTAATTATGCGTTCACAATTTTAACATCTTTGTGGAAATGTCTGATGTGAACCAATATATGCCCTGCAAATGTGTGAAAATCATGTCTCTGTGTGTGTGTAGGTGTGTGTGCGTGTCTGTGTGTGTGTGTGTGTGTGACAAAGATAGAGAGTTAGAGAGAAAATACCAGCATTGTCAGTTGTACTTAGTTCAGAGCCCATGTGATGAGTTCTCCACAGTGGCTGCAGGGGCCACAACCCCATTATTTGCAGGTCACACACACTGAACCCCAGTCTGAGAGTTTATGGGATTGAAAGTCCTGTTGTGGTCTGGTTGTGTACTTTATAGAGTACATACATTGTGTGTGCATGTGTGCACATGTATGTGAGCGAAACGTAAGAAAGATATAGATAAGAAAAAAGTTGATATCAGCTAAGCTTTTATTTTTCTTAAGTAATTTATGTCAGGTTTAAGTTCAGTTCGATGTAAAATGCCCTCAGGTGTGCCCAGAAACATTTTATGAGGAGGAGGGAGTATACGGGTGAATTCTAAAACGCTAAAGATGGCCTCATTGGCCCAAAGAGCCAATCAACAGTCACAATGGGAAACACATTAGCCAATCGTGTTGCACTGATGCATGCAAACAGACCTTCATGACTATATTAGCGGTGTGGTGGCAGACATATCGTTGTACTCATTATTGTTGAATAATATGTAGCTAAGTATACTTTAAATCTTTTTTTTTTTCTGTACTGTATCCATAACATGAATTAGCCTGGCATTTGTTCAGTGCTCTTGTGGGATGAGCAGAGATGCAGTTGTTGTTGACATCTGGATCAAGCAGTGTTGAAAAAATGTAAGCAAGATTAGTAGAAGCAAAACTCTGCAGGGCAACTGCAACTTCTGCTTTCCCATGCTGTCAAACGTTTTTTTGTCATCATCACTCCAGCCCAATCATTTTATTGCCCACCTTAAATAAGCCTTATATAAATCTCAGTCATTCTGCCTTTCAGACTCCTCATTCATGCGAGCTGCCTCCTCCCCATCTTCACCTCATCATGGCCATATAGAGAACCTCGACCAAGTCTCCACCGGCGTCTACACTCTGGGGCAAAGGGTCCTGTCCTGCTACTCCACTCTGCTATGTACACTCAACAAAAATCTAAATGCAATAAACAGTTTCTCTATTTCATTTCATAACTAATAAACAATGTATAAGCACAACAACGTGTGTATGCACTCAGTGTGATTTCAGGCTTCAATAGCAACCAGTGTTTCAGATCTTGTGTTGTCACAAAGCGAACACAGCATGGTCAGCGATCAGAGGGTGAACTCCACCCACAATATTTTAGCAGTACACCAGTTGCTGTCCATCAGCTGCAGCGTGCTCACAGGTTTGACCCTGAAAACTTCAAAGTTTTCCCTTCCTTTGTAGGCCTCCGCTTTTGGGCTTTTTCAGCTTGAAATCTTTGAGACTAAGTTTAGATTTCTTCATCACTGTGGTAAAGAAGGATACTGTTGGGCGCCTGGGTGGCTCAGGGGTGGAGCAGGCGACCGCATTCATGTGCGGGCAGCGCAAGTTCGAGTCCCGGCTTGTCGCCAATTTGCCCCGTGTCTTCCCCCGTATCCTTCCTCCGTTTCCTGTCATCATACTGCCAATAAAAGCCGCTGTGGCCAAAAATGAAGAGGAGGAAAAAAAAAAGGATAGTGTTGAGACAAAGTGGAGGTCATCCTATATTATGCAGAGAGACTAAGCAATTCTTTCTTAGACAAGTACATAGATAATGCTTTTCATTTGGGATTTTTTTTGTTTTGTTTTTTGTTTTAAATGTTTTTTAATTCATTTTTCTCTCAAAGTTAATCAGCACTGTGCTGATTATTTTTATATTTACAAAAGTCAGTTTACTTTGGTCATTTTCATATTAAACTTCTCAAGGTTTTATTTCAGTGTAGTAAAAAAAAAAGTCCTCTTTTACTATTAAACTGATACAGACTGGGGGGGGGATATCAGTGGGGCATGGATTTCCATCTTTCTAATTACACACTTTAACTAAACAAACTAAACAATTGTTGTGAACACCAATATGGTCACATTACCTCACGCCCACCGGGGAGAAAACTTAGTAAATGTAGGTAAATTAAAAACACATCAGTGTTCTCATCTTACAAGGACAAAATGCAAGTAAATATAGTATCTCACCAAGAATCGAGGCTAATTAAAATATACTAGGACTCTTGGCATTTGGGGACTTAAGTGATCATCTCTCACCTGGGGCCTGTTCAAGGGGACATTGGATTTTGACTTTCCTTCCCTAATAGAGCTTCTTTGAAACAAAAGAGCACGTGAGACTTTTTCCTACTTCAAAGAATCATCAGCACAGAACTCAAAGCAGCAGAGAAGAAAGACAGGCGCCTGCCCTCAAAAAAGAAACAAATTCAATCTCACTTCCTGTCCATCTCTTCTGTTTGTTGCCTTCTACTTTCATACTGTGCCACAGTCAGCACTCCATGCTGTGGAGTCAGACAGTTGAGCTACTGAACATGTTTTCTAACAAAGTCAATTTTGTTCACTGATCTGGTATACAAGCACTCAACAACAATAAAAATAAATAAATATCCTTCTCAATTTTCCCCATTTCAGATTAGAGAAGGTTATGATTTTTAAATGTTGAATAGTCAAAATTATTAAAAATAAATAAACAAAATAAAAGTTAATGTAACTATTTTTGTCTTAAAATGCATATCTTTCTTTGTTTTTGTACCAAAAGATGGCAGCAATGCAACTAAGCTGTTTACCAACCACCACTAAAAATAGAAGAAGGCACCAGTAGATATCAAGTGTTCAGTCCAGTGCACGTGGTGCTGGGGAATTAAATGCTGCTGTACAAAAGGGACAAACCTGCAAAGCCAAAACTAAAGCTGTCAAAACGTCTGCTGTGGAGTTCCTTTAAATGATAAGCAACAAAACTGTGCCAAGTAAAGGTAACATGTCTGCACAAGTCTGCTACAACTTTGGGAATGCCATTTAAGAGCAGTCTGGGATGCAGTCTTCTGAGAATCGTTAAATATATTCCCAGTGAATACTGAACCATATCTTTCCTTTTTTGGATGCACGGGGCAGGACACCCACATTCTGCAGTGTTTCAGTAAGATTCCATAGATTCCTATGCAGGATTCTTTGACTGTCATGTCTCCCTAACATATGTCGGCTCTGGGATGGCATGTGCCTTATCTAATACGTCCAACAGAAAGCTTCTGAAAGCAGTTCAGACATTTTTTTCTAAGCATTTTAAGCAAAGAATACTCTGAAATGGAAAAGCATTCATATTTTCACATGAGCTACACATCTGATCAGAATAAAACATTTCTAGGCTCATTCAGGATACTGTGATCCTGATAGGGAAACGTCCCAAAGACAGGGTCTAATAAATCCACATAAGGCAGAGATTTATTTCTTCTCCTTGAAGACGTGGCAGCAGGGAAACCGTGTACTTTATGACAACTGTCTCCTGTTAATCAGTAATCTCTTTCTCTTCATTTTACTCCACGCTGTCTGCTGCCTCCACTGACAGTTTACTCTGGTTAAGTAACCTTCAGCAGTTTTCCTTAGATTTCTCCCGGGCCATGGACACTCTGGGGCTGACTGTGCAACTGCACCTCCCCGAAGAACTGAAACACGTGACAACGCATTTCATGTTTGGTGACGTGTGAAAAAACGTATACAACTTCCATCTTTTGTGCTCTCTATTCCACTGTATTTTAAAAATACCCAATAATCTTGAAAACATCCAGATATTTTCCAATTCTTACAAATAACTATCCTCTTAGGGCAGTATTTGTATTACACAAAATCATTTATTACACAAAGCCACATTTACAGAGACCATGGCAGGATGAAATTGATTTTTTTGTGCCTCGTAAGGATACTTTCAATTCTCTTGATGGTGTCTCACAACAAAGGCTTTTCTTCAAACCCTATAAAATAGATTTCATTTCTTGAAATCTCCGGCTACGCTCGGCTGGAATGCTTGTCCTTGTTTCTTCAGTATGTCTGTCTTTTTTTCCTCCTTTCTCTCCCTTTATGTCATCTGTTATATTCATGTGATAAATCAATTGTTTTACATAGCAAACATTTAAAATAAATGAATAACGTCAGGATTATTTATTGATTGAGTAAACAGGCCTATATCCCCTCACACAGTACTTCAAATTTTCATCAAGCACCTCAAATTGCAGGCATTTTCATTCAGCATATGCTAAACATATTTCTGTCTGGTCCTTTTAGACTCCAACCACTGGAATGTAAGCTCTTCACCAGACATCACTGAGCCAGCTGGAGAAATCTGCTCTTTCTAATCTCAAAGTATTCAGAATTTAACTTCCAGCATATTGCACGGATGAAATATTACTCCCACCTCCCCTCATATGTTCCAGTCTGGGTTCATTCAACAGCTGTGGTAACCATCAACACCTCAGCTTGAGAAAATAGTATATTGAACAAACATACTGTATCTGTAACTGCAATATGTTCCCCCGAACAACAAATTAAAATAAAGCAGTTTTGAGTTTGCGGTTGGACTTGTTCCAGTCCTTCAGTTGGCCTGAATAATAGCTGAGTAAATAAAAATGTGTAAGGCTTTAAAGATTTCTCATGTTTGGAGCACAATTGAAATACATTAGAATATAGGAGTTTTTGTTAATGATTTAATCGTGTTTTAAGTGAACAGAAACGTCATTAAAAAAAATAATTAAAAAATCTTCCCTGTTTTTTAGTTATTTGTTCCCTTTACAGAAAAACAAACAAACAGGTGGCCCAAACATCAAGGTATGGACCAAATCCTGTTTTTCTTTGGAGAATCTTTACACATGTAGTCATATTAAAGCATTACTTTTTCCTTTCTTTTTTTTGACTCTCAAACAAGAACCGGTGCAGCTTAAATAAAATCATCGGGGATGTTCTTGGTTTGACAGTTAGCTGTATTTATAAAAGATCAGTGACAATAAAGCCTAGCAGACACTTACGGTGACATACGTACTTTGCTTGCTGTGGTTGGATTTAAAACAGAACATATACATAAGAAAGTTTGCTTTTAAGCTTTTTTCGTGTTTTTGAAAATAGTGTGCAACAATCAAAATAAGCTTTTACTGCAAGGTTAAAAAAAAAAAAAAAAAACTCTCTCTTGCTTTTCCTCAGACAAACTCAGTTCATCTGAAGAACACTATATATATATATATATATCTTAATCTGGCATTTTTATGTCAGTTGTGGAGCTGTGGCTTCGTCCTTGTCGAGTAGCCTTTTAGGTTATGTATTTTTGATGTATTTTACTGTGAATGCAGATATATTTGTGACCGTTTCTTCCAGCATCTTCGTGAGGTCCTTTGGTGAGATTCTGGAATTTATTTTACTTTCAGATTATGTATGCTTCCTGGGTTATATGATGGCCGTATAGTCCAGTGATGTTTATGTTTGCATACTATTATGTGTGCAGATGAATGAGGTACCGTCAAGCATTTCAGAATTGCTTCAAAGAATGAACTAGACTTGAATGACATCTTTCTTTTGATTTCAACATGATGTCAAGCAGTGAGGCAGTGCAGCAGTTGGAGGTGCCTCCAGCTGAATAATAATGTCAGTTAGCCTATCAGAAACTGGTTGCATCACACATATAAAAGGGGAAAACTTAATATTTTCTTCCCTCAAAATTCAAACATAGACACAAAATTTGAAAATAATGTTGTCGCACACTACAGGATGTTAAGACTGTTTTGCCAGAGGGGGTAATTCACCACGTGATCTCATGGGAGGGGAAATGTTAACAAAAATGAAGGGTGTGGTTCAACAACTAACTGCAACATTAGCAATACTTGCAAAAGCAAAAGGCCAAATAAGTCTGGATGAGAAAGTGGCTGGGATGGAAGCAGGGCTGCAACGATTCGCTGACATAATCGATGACGTCGACTAAAAAAAATTAGTCGACGTGGAATTTTAATGTCGACACGTCATATTCTAAAACCACGTAGGTGATTTTGTAACTAAAGTACACTACAGGAAGATATGGGGGCAGTATTGCCTCCATTGTCTGCCAATAACAATAATAACAAAGAAGAAAGTGACGTGAACAACATAACGATGGTAGAGCAGAGAGGAGGGTGGACAAAAATGAAATAAAATGGAGACAGACTGTCGAAGGTGTGGGAGCATGTCACAGAAAACAAAAATAAAGTTGAATGCAGACGGTGCAAAGCAGAGCTTTCCTTCCACGGCAGCATCGCTGCAATGCTGAGCGTTTAAAACGCCGGCACCCTGGAGCTGCGACATCAGCTCTGGATGGGCACGTTTTAGAGAGTTAGTGCGTCGCGTTGATACCTGTTAATGTTTGTACAGTAATGTTTCTGTTCGTTTACCTGTTGGAAACAAGATGATGATGTTTGCTAAGCGCCACCATTTCAGTTATGTTAGCTAAAGAGTGAAGGACAATAGGAGCGGCTACGTTGTCTCCTATTTTTACCCTCACATTAATATTAGCGTTCATTAATAAATAATCGTTGACTAATCGAAAAAAATAATTGGCAGATTAGTCGACTACCAAAATAATCTTAGGTTGCAGCCTAGGAGAGGACCGGGTCACTGAGGGTTGACTACTCTTTAGCAATAAGTGATGGTTAAATTATTTCCATGAAAGTGCATGTTTTGCTTAATAATATATACACCATCTAACATGAGTGACCAAGTTACTGTAGCAACTGTATGTTCTAATTAAAATAATGCATTTGAAAAAGAAACTGTCTAGACCCAGTTGGACCAACATAATTTGAACCCAGGAAAGAGTTGTTGTCAGTGTTGCAATTGAAATCCTATTATATTTAATGTGTATCTATATAAACCTACTGTTCAGTTGGATTAATAGGCTGCTTCTCCCTCCACCAAAAAAAAAAAAAGAGAGAGGTCTGTTTTATGCTGATAACCCTGTTCTGCTGTCTCTGTTCTAGTGTCTCTACTGAACAAGGATTATAGGAACAGCTGTATACAGTACAAAAGTTACAAGTAAATATGAAGAAAACAAGTATCATGACTTTTCAAAAACCCAGTACAAATATTCTTTCACACAGTCGAGTATCATGCCATAGCACATCAATAGCACACCAATTGTCCTTGAGTCATTTGATGTATTTAGATGGCGATAGATTAATTGATGAATGCTATGTAAAAAGTGAAAAATGCCCTAAAAAGTACCAGAAAAGCAGGGCGCCAGTATAACTCACTGGGTTAAGCAGGCAGTCCATATACCAAAAGTCTATTGCAGTGTGTCAGTGTCACCCCCCACCCTTCCTGTCTTAAAAAAAAAAGCCCCAAAATAAATCTTAAAAGTACCAATAAAAGAAAAATCAACCTACCATGAAAGAAACAGAAAATAAAAATAAAACTCAAAGCCAAAGTAGATTCAAACATGAACTAGTCTGCCCAAAAAAAAAAGAGGTTATAAATTGGCTGAATATTTTTTCCTCTTATAAATGAAGGGGAGAGATGGAGAGTAGCCCAGAATGAGCAATCAACAAGTGGCAATCAAAAAAAAAAAAAAAAGAACACGCACAAAAAAAGAATCATGACAGCAAACAAAAGAAAGAGACTAAGGAAGACACATTTTCTTCTACAATGTAAAACATGTAATCATACAAGGAACATTTAATTTAAGACAATTTCAAAATATTTCAGTGAGCTTAATGGCATCTCTGATCAGAGCCGGTCATTCCGTCTGTTTGTCAGCGAGATTACAGGTTATACAGTGTTATCTTTCAGCAAAAAACAACTTAAATGCACATTTATCGTGACCTTGTACAAAAGTGTACTCAACAATAATGATTACATGAAGAGAGTTACTTTTATTTACTTGCTTGGCTCAAGTGAACCAGGGTAACCTGGTTCCACCGTGCAAGACTGGCTATTTTTTTTTTTCCAAATGAAGGAGTGTTTACAACAGCTAGGCAACTTCCTCTCACTGCAAGCAAGTTAATCCCTCATGATGCACTAACACCAAATTTCTTTCACAGCTTCTTCCCCACCAATTTAAAATCTTGTCTTTTCCAATTACAGCATCACGTCTGCATGTCTATTAAATAACCTTCAAGTAAGCCTTGAGTCGTATTAAATTGTGGTTGTTTATTTGCATGCAAAATTAGTAGTCTGAGATGAACACAGACAACACGGTGCATCTAATGTGTCACTTATCCCTCTAAGCTGAAAATCTAAGCTGTACTTACTGGTTTGTTGTGAGTTACCATAAGGAAACCTCCTAATAAGTATGCTCTTTTTAAAAATCTATTTTTATAAAATGAGACGTGTGACCTCTTTGTCGTACAGTGTGATCGAGACTCTTTGTCAGGAGTACAAACAGCAAAACTTTGGGTAATAATTTTAGGCCAGAATCAGTTGGTATAAATGAAAATAATGTTAATTCACCATCACATTTAATTCAGAGATTTCTGTGAGTCACTGACAGGTGGCTCATCTCAAAGTGCTCTTCCACATTTCCTTCAAAGATCAGTATCAGTTTTTACAAGAAAGGAGAAAGATTGAAAAGTAGAGTTTGGTGTGTGTGTGTGTGTGTGTGTGTGTGTGTGTGTGTGTGTGTGTGTGTGTGTGTGTGTGTGTGTGTGTGTGTGTCCCCTGAACAGAACCAGAGACAGGAAGCAAAACACACAAAGAAATGTGAAACTAGTGTGTCAGACAGAGAGAAAGCCTAGAGGAAATGTAGAGACTAGCAGAGAGAAGCACAGAGTTCTAGATGGGGGGAAATGATGCCAGCACACACACACACAGACACAGTGTCGGCCATAGTGCCATCAAGCCCTGTTGTTTCTTAGTCTTGTACTGCCATCTACTGTGGACAGTGGTTAGTTCATTCAGGTTTATGAGTTATTTAAATTAATATTTATTAACTAAGTGACTTGATCACATGCTATAATGTCAGTGTACTGTAATCTGTGAGTCTTCTAAGTACACCTCTAATAATGAACAAGTGACACATTAGTAGGAAGTGCAAAACACTTGACTAAATGTCATCGACTTGTGGCTGAAACGTGTTTATATGGTAAGCATTTAGCGTCATGAGATTTTTAGAGAAAAAATATGGCACTAAAGGCCTTTGATAAAGTCAAATTTCACCTTTTGATTGAATGCAGGGAAAATAAGCGTACAATACAGTGTGTGCAAACTAATGAAGCTGGTCAACACTCACGACTACTTCTGTTCCCAAGCTGTTCATCATTTCATACATCTGGCTCTGGGCTACTTCCATCACTAGGATTGATGGAGTGTTGTAGCAGTGAAAATTCTTGTCTTCTTTGGTACAAATTTAATGTGAACATTTGAGTCCCTGAGATATTTTGATTATCAACATAAAATGCTGTTCATTTCCTTCTTCAAAAGATATAAATGTAATAGTGTCCTATTTTGTTCTCTGTGGTTCATTCAAGTTTAGAGGTTGGGCTACATTATTTTTTTATTCTCACAGCTGCTAATGGCTGCTCATTCCAATCATAAAGCCTTCTGATTTGTGACAAGGCGTCTGACCTGAGCAGTTCCATCACATACAGATGAATATCATGTGCGGGGATGAACTGTGTCTCCATGGTCAGGACTTTATGGCAAACTTTGTGAATTTGGTGTCAAAAAGAGCCAAATTCTAAATTTTATGTTACAAGAGTATACACTAATACCCCCACCCACTTTAAAGCTTGAGAGAGTTTTAATGTTGCTCACATTTGGGCTCATAGTCTCACAAAATTTGTCGCTGGTTTGAAGTGCTAACCTTCTGTTCTCAACCAAATAAATCCTGCCATCCAGTGGATGGAAAGCAACATGACCACAGCCCGGTTACCAACATGTTGCCAGTCTTGATAAGTATTCTTCCAGCTGCAGTTGTTAGCAGTGTTACAGCCCTACAAGACGCTTTTGTTGTGACAGCACGCTTTGCTCACTCCAAAACCTTGTGTACCACCCTGTTTACAGCTGATTCCACTTAAGCACTTACTACACTAACTGCTTAAGATCAGGGAGAGAAGTGCCCTCGTGTCAGCATTCCTTTATCTTTGCAATGTTTGAGTTTTTTGGTTTGTTTTTTTTTTTTGTTTTTGTTTTTTTTATAAATTTTAACTTTTTGGCTGGATAGGCTCACTTATTAGACTTTTTTTTTTAAATCCACCCCTTTCTTTTTTGGTGCAAATATCAGACACTTTAGCAGCTGAATGTAGCCACCATAAAGTCACCCACTATATTTTTTTATTCTGCATTTTCAAGCCTGAACGTTAGTATTTTGGTCACTACTATGTTTTTGTTTGTCTGTTTGTTACCTTTCTTTTTTTTTGGGGGGGGGGGGGGCAGCCAGAAGTTCCTATATTTAGAAGAGCGGTAACAGTTGCAAGTTTGTCACAAGCTGCATTCATAGACTGTACCAGTGGGTCTCATATATGCCCTACTTAGTGCTAATTACTTGATAAAGTATTAGAATTTCACTGACCAAAACTAAAGCACAAACTTCATCAATGATCTCTATAAAACAGCAAGGGTCAAATAATTCCATTAAGAATGTTTCAAAAGGCATTAATTAGTACAAACACAGTAGAAAGTTCCAGTTCAGTAAACAGAGGTGAGACCTAGCAGACACTGATCAGCTTCAGCTGCCTGTGTCAGGGAACCTGTCAATCAAAGTGTGTGTGTGTGGGGGGGGGGGGGGGGCGGGAGCCT
>JAVDPK010002623.1:118316-142255 GCA_034780415.1 Cichlasoma orientale | reverse complement strand
CATTTCTACCCCCCCCCCCCCCTGCAACAATCACACTTCAGGTCATGTTTTGATTTGTTTGTTTATATTCCAAATTCTAGAACTTTTGGACCTCTCCTTGTAATAAGGAGGGGGAATTTATATATTTTTATTATAAAATACGTCATAGATGTCTTACATAGGTGTTTCAAAAGGCAGGTACAACATACCCAGTGTCAGATGTGTGGTATAGTATAGCGGGAAAGTTGATTGCCCAGCTGCTGGGTGGTTAGAATTTATTCCACCAATCAATTCCCCTGTGAGGCTTAAACGGAACCTCATTATAATGTTTACATTAACGTACTAATAAAATTCCTTAATCAAACCACTGGTTCAGATCTTTTCAATAAGAAAAGCAGCCTTTGAATAGTGTTTTTTTTTTTCATGCCACATTTAAAATGAATTGGGTGCCCCTGAGATCTAAGGTCCTGCAGTCACTCTGCACATTTCTCTCCTTGCCTCCCTGACACTAAACAAAAACTGAAAACTGATCTGTTTTATCGGCTGAATTTGTTCAGTGTGTGTTCAGAAGAGATAAAGTTGAGTCTGATCTGTTAACGTGCTTGGTTTACTCTTCACTCCTCCTGTGAGCATATTTCTAAGTACTTTATATGAAACTGATTTTGTCAGTTTAAGCTAGCAGTGGGGGAAACTGAATAAATGTTACCAGGTTTGGGCTGACAGATCTCTGTGTGTCTGCAGAAGACATGAAGCAGCAGGTGTGGAACATGATCAGCAGTGAAGTGCAGCAGCCTCCGTCCACCTCACATCAGCTTCCTGCGCCAGTGTTAAAGGAACCCGCTGGAGGTAAAGATCCATCACAGCTTTTTTCAAAGTGCACCAATGTGTTATTGCTGGAGCTCTTTAGGGGTACCTTTGTTACCGGTTATGTTTGATTTAATTATCTTCAGCCTTGAAATTGTCCGCTTTCTTGGCAAAAGATTTTAATGTCAATGAACTTCCTCATTAAATAAAGGTTAAAAATCCAAACCAAACCAAAAAAAACAAACTTTTTTTTTTTTACAGAAAAAAAACTAAAGTCAATATCACAAGCCTGAAATTAAGCCTGAAATCGAGGAAGATACTCTATTAAATATAAAAACAAACATATTATTTAATATTTATGAATGTTTATTAAAATATAGTACAGTAAAAGTAGATTTAAACATCTTTAAATCACAAGGAGACACTCACTCAACATAAAAAGGGGGTTTCAAATGGACTTTTTTAAAATTGCAAAAACCAGCAGCAGTTATAATGTGTGATCACAAAGTTCCAGGAATACGTTTTTAAATTTGACTGACCTGCTCTACAAGTTCATCTTCTTCGGCACTTCTGGACCTCTTCCCGTTTGATGCTGCAGTACTAATTCACTATGCACAACCTCGTGAATGTCAAAGAAAAAGACGAGGATGCTACTGCCTTGATGCCTTTGGGCTTGGAAACCGTGCACTAAAAACTTCTGTTTGTTCTACAATTGAAATGAATCATTTAGGGCATTTATGACACTGTCAACAAGATACAAAAACACTATTTTGAAACACCAATCTGAACCTCAGTATAAGAGCTTCTTGGCTGCACCAGCAACCCAGGCTGTCGGAGAGCCGTCATCTATCAGTGAAGCTGATCTCAGATCAGATTAGAAACGGTTAAACTGGAAACATTAAAGTAGTTTGTCTGTAAATCTCATTACTTATTTTTATTCAGTAATGGCAGAAATAATAAAATTCTCCATTTATAAAAATGAATAAAGTGAGGTTGCTATTCATCAATAGGGTACATTTTTACTTAATAATTATTTAAACAATTAAATGGTCATAAACTGCAGCAAAAACTGTTTTTATTAAGTAATAATCTGACCTGAGGGCAGCTCCGCCCCCGGGGTCTGCTGCCATCTCAGTAACAGGTCAGCCAGTAAACTCAGTCTGAGCTGTTGCTCCACATTTTTGTCTTCATGTTCTGTCTCGTGCATTTTGTCTGTCAGGTTGCAGCCGAATAATTAGATTTTAAAAATCAAAGCAGCATTATAGAGCATATACTGCAGACATTATAAAAGAAATCATATATTTTATAACAAACCTTTATGCTGCCTGTGACGATGACAGAGTGGACCACACTGATTAAAACACTGATTAAAATGGCTCGTCATGCTCCACACCGATACGCATAATCCACTGGATTAAAATGAAGGCTCAGTTCTTTATTTACCCGTTGCCCTGGTGAATCCTGGTATCGGAGCTCCATCGATGACGGCTCTTTCCTTACTCACACACGCGTTAACTCAGGGTGAGCATACTCAGAGCTGATCGACTTAGAGAATGTTGTTAAACTTAGAGTTTGTAGAACCCACTTCCTGGAATAGTACCCAGAGATAGCCATCATGAAAAGAAATTATATATGTGTGAGAGAGAGGGTGAGTGTGTGTGTGTGTGAGAGAGAGTGAGAGTGAGAGTGAGAGTGAGAGTGAGAGTGAGAGTGAGAGTGAGAGTGAGAGAGAGAGAGAGAGAGAGAGGGGGGGGAAGTATGTAAGTGAGAGAGAGAGAGAGATTGCTCATGCTGGCTAAATAAAACAAGATCCTAGCTCATTCAGCTCAGTGTTGCCAGCCAGCAGATTCCCAAAGTGTCATGCAGAAGCTGTCTCCTGACTCACAGAACTGTTTGCTCAGCCACGTTACAGAAAACTACCTGATATCTTTATTGTGAGAATATGAAAAACGACCCACCTGATGTGCAGGAACAGTAGCTAAACATAGCCTCCTTTGCTTGTTTGGTCTTTGGATCGTTTAATTATTTTCATACTCTATGCCACATACAAACCAAATGCCACTATGGTTTATCATGTACTGTTTATTTATAAAGTAATGTGATGGTCTTGGGTTTCTGGCATGGCTGGCCAAGTCTCCATCTCTATTTGGTGTTATTACCCATTTTAAATTTGCTAGTCCTTTGTCTCTTGTGCATTGGGTTTAGTTTTAATAATAATACAATAAAATAAAATTATACATGCACAGAAAAGTAACAAATTTAAAAAGTCCTTCATAAAAAGTGTTTATATACTTTATATCTTACAAAGCTGGTATAGAGTGAAGTGGCCTGTAGTGCATCATTTGTCTTACACGTCTCAAAGACATAGGATAATTCATGGGCTCCTTTTATATTTAGAGGTGTTAAAAGCAGGTTAACGGTTCTGAACTTAAGCTAATCCAGACTTAATGTCAACTGGATTAGCGAGGGCTGGTATTCCCAACATCTTAATATTCAGAAAGTTCACGAAGGACTTCTAGAAGCAGGTGTGACTGCAGTGTTACACAGCTCGTAGTACATTCAGTGCAGAGGCTTTTCACTAGTATAAAATGGTGATATTTGATTGATGTTGATATGTTTGCATCTGCCCATCCCTGCCTCTGTTTCTCTCTTCCATATGCACTCTAGCTCTCGCTTCGCTTCCTCCGTGTTGAATTGAAGGTTTCAGGTTACTTGTTGGAGGTCAGGAAAATAACTGGAGTATGAATCACAGAAGATGCCTTCCCGTCACCTCAGAGAAAATATTTGTCGGGCTGCACTGAAAGAATAAATAGCTTCAATCACACACCCTGACCAAAGTGTGCTTCAAACATCAGACTGAACAAATGAAGACGCTAAAGAAAAATCGCCCTGACCGCATAACTGTATTTGTGTTTGTTCTAGGTCAAGAATGTTGCTCAAACGATGAGACTCGGCTGGTGAAACAACTGTTCAGCGGTTACAACAAAGTGGTTCGTCCTGTTAACCACTTCAGTGATGCTGTAGTGGTTACTGTGGGTTTGCAGCTAATACAGCTTATAAGTGTGGTAAGTCTGTGACTCATTCTCTGCATTTTACATAAATAAAGAAATTAGTCATTATTCTGTTCTTTCTTGACTTTGACATTTTGACTGTAACTGCAGTTTCAGCACAAGGACTAGCTCGAGCAATAACTGTTGCTTTACTATTGGATTAAATGTCTCTAAAATAATTCACTCACCAGAGCCCCACGGCCAGCTGTTGAAATAATGATGAGAAAGGGCTGCTCACATCCTGCTCAGAGTTTACAGTATAAACCAATAGCACGGAATGTAGTTTTGAAAACTGACATGGTGAATACACACTTCAGATTAATACACTACAACTCTTTAACCCCACATCAGAGGCTAGCTTTCTGTTTTGGCGATTTTGTGGGAAATCATAATACAACTTTGTCGCTTTTATTTTGAAAGCTTCACTGTAAAGTCGTCGGAACATACTGAGTCTGCTAAACCAAAGCATATCTGAAAAACTAGTAAACACATCAAGAAACCAAGTGATGTTAGATAAAGCACATGGTAATGAATATAACACCCCAAGCAGTTACTTAATCTGCCACATACACACACAAATCACAAGCATTTAATGGCACGGCAGCCAAACAAACCAAACACGTAATGCACAAACAACCAGGGGTCTGAGGGGTGCAGACACGCTGTGAAGACCAGGGCTGGAACTCGGACAAGTTCCAGACGCACCTTGCAACAATGTGACAAGCTGCTACCTAAAGGTTACACCCCCCATCACAACAGAGAACAGGTACTCAACTACTCCAGCTATGGTTAAATTTAAGACATAAGAATCAGGATAATAATGAGCATACATGATGGCACGGTGCCCTCAAAGAAGCAACACGAGAACACTGCAAATAAAAACGCTCTTACTGTGTGTAGTTCTCCTTCTGCGCCCATTATGTCCATGAAGATGATGACCAGGTTTGACAGTGTCCGGGTCGGTCCCCTGATGTATTTTTGTTCCTTTCTAGGAGCTGGAAAGGTCTTCTCATTTTCTCTTGTCAAGTTTAGTTTTACCGCAAGCTGGACAACAAAATAGTATTAATGGTGCCGACGGGGGGAAAAGTTCTTAACATCAAGACGGTACTACTTTTTGTGGCAAACCAAAATAGCCACAAAAACTTGTACCACGTGTTAACCAAGGTGTGTCCATATCTTAAAAAATAAAATAGTTAATGTGCAGGTCTTCAGTTTATTTAAAGCCGTTGTAACCTCAAGCATAAACGCTAATTCACAATTAGCTAATTTTCCTCTTCAACAACAAAGCCGAGGGGGGAAAATTGTCACATTTGAGCGCAGGGGAACGTGCGCGCGCATGCGCATAGCCATGTGAAGTATGAGTGTTTTTTTGGGAGGTTTTTTAGGGAAATAAGTAAAGTTTTGCTGTGTTATTTCACTGACGTTCACTTAAGTAACATTAAATTCGGATCATTTTTATTGCGATTGCTAACAAATGTGCGGAGATGCCAGTAAAAACAAAAAATAGATATGTATGATAAAATAAGCTGTCGTGAAAATGTTTCCACCTGTGCTCATATCCACCTGTCTGTCTTTTCTCAGGATGAAGTCAACCAAATTGTGACCAGCAATGTCCGTCTCAGACAGGTAGGTCCAAATGTGACTGCAAGTGATTTCTGCAGGCATTATGCATGATAGTTCTAAGTGGGAGTGCTGATCTGGTCACCCTATTTAACGTTCAAATGGGCATCACAGCTAAATAGAGCTTTATGAGTAAATTAATGATCTAAAAATTTCCATTTTTACCCTCACAGCAATGGGTGGATGTTAACTTACAGTGGAATCCCGATGAATACGGAGGCATCAGAAAGATCAGAATTCCTTCATCCGACATATGGAAACCTGACCTGGTGTTATACAACAAGTACAGACATATTTCCATTGCTCTTTGTGTTAAAAACATACCTATATTTGGTTTTTTTTAATTACTTGCTGCTCCACCCATATGCTCGACTTTCCTCTGCCTCTGTCCTCCTCCTCCTCTGCAGTGCTGATGGTGACTTTGCCATCATCCACGAAACTAAAGTGCTGCTGGAGTACACCGGCAAGATAATATGGAACCCTCCAGCCATCTTTAAGAGTTACTGTGAGATTGTTGTCCTTCACTTCCCGTTTGACCTACAGAACTGTACCATGAAACTGGGAACCTGGACATATGATGGCCTGCTGGTCGTAATCAACCCAGTGAGTGCAAATCTTTCACATTAATCTAGGAATTCACATCATGTACAAAACAGCTGAACACGCGGATGATAAAATGTTTGTGGGCCACTGTGTTTTAGGAGAGTGACCGACCTGACCTCAGTAACTTCATGGAGTCAGGTGAATGGGTGTTAAAGGACTACAGGGGCTGGAAGCACTGGGTGTACTACACTTGCTGTCCCACCACACCATACCTGGACATTACCTACCATTTCCTGATGCTGCGGCTGCCTCTCTATTTTATCGTCAACGTCATCATTCCCTGCATGCTGTTCTCTTTTCTCACCGGACTGGTCTTCTACCTTCCTACTGACTCAGGTATGTGCAGGCGGCAAGCTTGATAGGTAACAGAATCAGTAAGTATGCACAATATTTTTGAGATGTAGGGGAATCAGAGGTGGTGCACTTTCTCTGCAGGTGAAAAGATGACTCTCTCTATCTCCGTCCTGCTGTCTCTGACTGTCTTCCTGCTGGTTATTGTGGAGCTGATCCCCTCCACTTCTAGTGCCGTTCCCCTCATAGGGAAATACATGCTCTTCACAATGGTAATGGTCATCGCCTCCATCATCATCACCGTCATCGTCATCAACACACATCACCGCTCACCGAGCACACACACCATGCCCGCGTGGATCCGCAAGGTTTGTTTTGTTTTTTTTCTTTTCTTTGTAATAATGCGGGAAATGCTGTTGCTGTTTCATCATGAGCCTTGTAGTATAAATATTTCCTCTCCCTGCCTCTCAGGTCTTCATTGAAATCATTCCCAACATGATGTTCTTCTCAACGATGAAGCGTCCCAGTCAGGAGATTCGGCAGAAGAGGCTATTCCCTACTGACATGGACATCTCTGACATCTCAGGCGAGGCTAAATGGCAAAACGTTTACACACAGGACAAGTAGAGCAGAAATCCAGCTTTTATTATTACCTTTTTTATATGCTGTTGAATAGTTTTAAATAAGGTTTGCAACAGGGATCCTTGCTCTTTCCTCTGTAGGTAATCCCACCCCGACCACCGTCAACTATCAGTCTCCCATTGTTAAAAACCCTGACGTTCGCAGCGCAATCGAGGGGGTGAAGTACATCGCTGAGACTATGAAGTCAGACGAAGAATTTAGCAATGTAAGAGAACATCTGCATGAATTATCGATAGTGTATCAGTCCATAAATGTTCTTAGAAGGTCAGAGGCCTGCATTGTGCTCACCAGCTGTTCCTGTGTTTCTCTAAAACTAAAAAAGAATCTACAAGTGCAGGCACAACAATCAAAGCATTTCAACAGACAATCACGGTGTAATTTCAGTAGTAAAATGAATGACAGTAAGTGTTGCAACAAGTGTGGGATCCAGGAAGTCGCACCATCTTAATATACTGCTTTGAATGTATAGACCAAGCTAAGCTAACTGGCTGCTCTATTCTAATCATTTCTGCGAGTGGTATCAATCTTTCTCATCTTCTACCAATAAGTATAGTCCACAAAATCTTATCTGACAGACAGCCAGACAAAATTAGGCAATCTAATTTTTCACATCTTTCAGCAATTGAATTAATTGCATTGAAAAGCTTCTCTCAGCACTCTTTTTGAGTACTAGCAATGCCAAATGTGTGAGTGTTCAAAGTCAAAAGTCTCCCACATCTCGTCTTATTGCAGGCGGCGGAGGAGTGGAAGTTTGTTGCCATGGTTCTGGATCACATCCTGCTCTGTGTGTTCATGGCCGTGTGCATCATTGGGACTCTTGCTGTCTTTGCTGGGAGACTCATTGAGCTCAACACGCTGTAGAGGCCTTCCCGATGGAGGCGAATGCTTTTATCCCGCTCTTCCTCACGCACAGACGGGCAGACGCAGGTCAAGCTGATTTTAAGATGCCGTTTCGTGCCTTTACTCGTGTTGCCTTTGAGCGTGCAAGTCTGTGTTTTTACTTTAATTGAGGAGACTGCAGTAAAAACTCCAGGCATCTCAGAGGCACGATGATACACGTATGTCTTGATCTAAATGGGTCATACTCAAAGCTGTTCTTGTCACGAACAGTTTTTTTAGTATTTTACACTTATGTAAAATCAAGAACAGTATAATAGTTATTTTGCCACATTTGACAGCTTGATTTGAGGTTTGTGTGATCAGGTTCTCTTATATGTTAAAAAGAAATGTTGTCTTAGTTTATTGAATGCAGGCAAGATATTTTCCTCACTGGAAAGTTTTATTGATTGCTTTTGCCTGACATTCATTTTAACTACTTCTTAAGGTCTTTTCTACTTCAAATAATACTCAAGTTGCTTTTAAATCAAGCACAGCTTTAGTTGTACTTTAGCAAATAAAACAGTGGTATAAAAAAAATTAGGATCGTTTAGTCAACTTTAGGTGTAAACACTTTCATTAATTTAAAAAAAATGGAAACATCACAGCTGCAACATTGGTGCCTGTGCTTCAACAAGCCTAAGCTTGATTTCTCTTTGCAGCTGTGGCAGAACATTTATCTCAGTATGATGATATGGTTCAGTTCTGCTGTCTGTCATTTGTTAGTTTTTGTTTTGTTTGTTTCTTTTTTTTTTTATTTTATTTGTTGTTCTGTAGATGTGGAATAAAGTGAAAAATATCAACATACCATTTTTGTTTTTTGCCGCTTGGTCTTTTATAGCACTGCTATTATCCATGTCCAGAATACACTGGCAAATGGTGGAGGGGCTGGTGTTTCTTTATTTTTCACATAAATATCTCAATATTATTTCTTCATTGCCGTCTGTAATCTAATCTTGGTTGTGCGCTTATGTCAAGTTACCCTGACAAACTCACTTCTTTTAAAGAAAAAATTACAAATTACAAGAGGAAACCAAAATGTTGACCCAAATGTGTGTGTATGGCTGGGCCTGGGGCTCTCTGGCTTGCTGACCCTTGGCCCCTGTGGGGCATGGTTGTGGAAGGTTACAGGTTGCCCCTCCCTACCACTCCCCGCTGGTCATTGCTGCCTCCCCTAAGATGTGGGTACTTGCTGGTTGCGGGGCACATGGCCGGATATTTTGGTGTGGGTACTGACTGTTCGTTCTCTGTAAACTCCAGAAATGCTTGTCTGGGAAAATTTCAGCAGCTCAGCAGTTTCTGAAATACTCAGACCAGCACATCTGGCACCAACAACCATTTACGTCCCTTAAATCACCTTTCTTCACCATTCTGATGCCGGTTTGAACTTTATCAGGTCACCTTCACAATGTCTTAGATGCAAAAATAGTTGCTGCCATGTGATTGGCTGATATGTGATTAACAAGCACTTGAACAGGTATCTAATGACACTGAGTGTGAGTGTTTTGTGAACCCCAAGAGGGCACAACCCGAGACTGAGTAATTCAAGTCTGCGCAAACCTTCTCAGTTCTCTTTAGTGGTGTCTGCCACTGGGCTAAAAATGAATTTAATCAAAGACACAGACTGCAACCTCTAAAAATCAACACAATTAACAAAACACAACTATTGCTTTCCTTTGTTGTTGAAAAACTTTATTAGTCGTGCCAAGCGCACATTTAATGACAAACAGCATTGGCAGAAATGATAAATCTAGCAAAGCAAAAACTACAAATGCAAAAGAAAAGGTATTACACATCAGGGTGTGAGACAACATGTTGAAGATCTGGGACATTGTTTAAATATTAAACTGACAGCCTCATATTTCACCAGCATGTAAAAAGACAGAAATGTTGATATTGGAAGCATTCAGCTAACCATAAGTCAGTAAGATGGTGCAGGTAACATTATTTCCAACTTTGATAAACAAAGCAGTCTGGTGAAGGGAAATACTGGGATTAAAAAAAAAAAAAAAAAAAGAAAATCTAAATTTCAAGCAGTACTCAAGGCGTCAAGACAAGACCTTAACATTTATTCAAGGCTTATCCAAAAACATTCTTGCCTCTGGATTCTTTGGGCTGTCCCAATCCTTACAGCCAATTTCTGGCAAAAATATTTCGCCCATTTCACCAGGGTGTGTTTCTGGGACCAAACCGGCACAACACAGATGATACAGGATATTTACATTTGCATAGACGCTCACCATTTCTTCTGGTTCCGTTTAATAAAAGCACAAAGTGCTAGTGCCGACCAAATGAAGCATGAATTCCCATCCCTTCAGCTACAGCTTAGAATGATGGCACCAGGTACCCACTGTGAACATTTAAAATGAATTTAAGCACGGAGACGAAAACCTTTTAAATATTTCATGACCTAACGTCTACAGAACCTGAATCAAGGCCTATACTTAAATACCTGTGAATACAATAGCAATAAAAGGTTAAGTGACTAAAACGTTTAAAACCAGCGCAGCAATGTCGGATCTAGAATTTAAACACTGTATAGCCAAATAAATAAAATAAAGCTCAGTGCAAATGAAGTCATAAAATACAGACAAAACAGTGCATTTGGCAAATTACAATCCTGGCTGAGTAAAACAATTGGCAATGACCACATACGTACAGATAAACTGGCAGTTTGAGCTCAGAGGTTTTTGTTTCTTCTGCTTGCCGAGTGTTCAGAAGTTCCGTTTATTCAGCAACATTTTCATTGTTGCCATAGCTCATCAATACTAATGTTAAAGTCAGGCTAATCTCTGACAGACAATATCTCACAGACTTTAATTAAAAGTAAGAGCTTAGTTTAAATGTACTGTGCTAAAAGATGGTGAGGAAAAGCAAAGTGTCAACTTGTTTCTGTAAAGTCAAATTGTCCTGATCTGATGGGCCCGGAGTACCCGGAGAGGACCCACGCAGACACGGGGAAAACATGCAAACCCCACACAGAAAGACCCCGAACTCATGGTGGACTCGAACCCAGAACCTTCTTGCTGTGAGACAAATTTTGGTGAAGAAGTTTGTTTAGTCTTTATTTTCTGTAAATTTAGTTACGCATGTTCCTTTCCTGTTCGTTCATTCGGTAAAGCACACACAGTTCAGAGTAACAGCTGAAGCTAAACATTATTGAAAGTCATTTTCTGCAGCTGTTAAAAAAGCGAGAATGAATTTTTTTTTTCCCCTCTTTCAGTGAACAGACTACAGCAGATTGTTTCTGCAACTGTTTTCATTCTCTTGATGCAATATTGGCTACACTCTGGTTTATTCCTCTCATTCAGTTTCAGCACTTTTGCTCCAAACAGGTCTAAATGCAACTAACTGCTTGTACCCCATTATTGGCAGTGTGGGACAAGATGCTCAAATAGAATGAAAAGAGAGAGAAAAAACATAAAAATTCATGGAGATAAAATGTATACATGCATCAGTGTCGGGTAAACTACAACAGACGGTATCCAAAGAGTTGGATGTTTCTATTATTAGGCTAAAATATTGGATGAGGGATTTAAAATAGAAGAAAAAGCCACAGCAGCAGCCTGCAGCCTAACAGCATACTTGTTTGCACATACTGTAAACACAACAGATGATGTCCTGACTCACAACAGGTTTATCCTGAGATGGATTTTGTGTTGTGTATGTCAGATGCTTGGATAGTGTGGGAAAATCCAAAGTTTTCCATACTGGACAGGGAGTGTTTGTGCTGACCTTTTGCTACAATTATCTGACATTCTCACCCACTGCAGGCAGTCATTTCAAACAGCAGTAATTCTCTTTTAAAAGCCGCTTCATCTGAGGACAAACAATGTGTGAACCAGCAGCTTTAGCTAAAACGTTTTTCCTTATCAAAAGCGTACCGCATCCAACTACATTAACCCTAGAAGGACTTTTGAGTGTAAATCATTAACAATTTAAGTTAGTCAGTGCCTATAGAGAAATATCACCAACCAACCAACTACACAACAGAGAAACAGCCTTAAAATTAAAACTACGAGTCTCAGCTTGACACCATCCCAGTCACCACATCACCACATCCTGTAAGACCAAGATACCTTGGCATCATTTTTGGCAAAACTATTGGACAATTTTACTAATAAATATAAATAATGGTGGTAGCAGTCCTTGTCCATCAATGTTGCTTTTAACTGCCAATAAGCATCCTGGCCAATACCATCACCTTCTGTCTGCACAGAACAATCACACCTCTCTGGACCTTTTCTGGTCTCTTTGAAACTACGATGGCTGAGCTTCTGTCTCACGGGGGCTGCTGTGACTCTGCTCCGATTCCTCCTCTGCCACCTCTTCTTCTTCCTTCTCCTCCTCCTCCTCCTTCTGCTGCTGTAGATAATCTTGCTCTTCTGATTGGCTCTTGCCCTCTACGTCTTTAGCCATTCCTTCGCCTTCTTCCATCTCTTTCTCATCTGAGGAGAAAACAAGCAAGTAAGACATATATATAAAACCACATATAACCACACAAAGGAAGCGTGAGAGAGAAAGGGCAAGCTTTGGGCCAGCGTGAAGAGTTTGCAGTACAACAAATGATTGGTTTCTTGGATCAAGTGGTAAAGAAAATTAGCAGCATTCCCGTTGTTACGTTAACATTCCTGTAAGCTTACAAGAGTTGATAAGACAAACAGATTTAGAAAGAGCAGGCAGTATAAGGAGCTTTACTACCACACCCAGAAATCTCCCTTCTTCCATCAATCAAACCCCAGAAGGATAACTAAACAAGAATGTGAATACCAGAGGGTATGGTGTTGATATACACACCTCAAGAACATAGGGTTATTACATTTTAAGAATCAATATAATTAATAATGATCAATATAGTGACAGGCATGATTCACTTGAATTCTGGGGAAAAAAAGAAATCAAATTATACTGACCGTCTAAATCGAGTCCATTACACCGACATGTATTGTAGAGCTAAACTGTGGCAAAAGGAAGACTTTATCTCCGTTTGGACAGGATTTATATTTCAGGGGGAGATGGGCAATAATCACATTACACACCTCACCTTCTGACATAAGCGAATATTTCAGTCACAGTACAGGTTGCCTGTACAAATGGGGATTAAACTAAAGGATGAACAAAAGGCACACCAAATAGGAGATATGCTGCACAGTGAATAAAATTGGGTCAAATGTGCTAATGGGGCAAAAGAAAACAGCACTTGTGTGTCAAATCGAACTCCCCCTAAAAATATATATATCCCATCCAAATGGGGATTAAATCAGCAGTCAAAAAAAAGATACTTTGTGCACAAAATATTTAACACTTTTTGAGAAACTCAAGTGTATCAGGTGAAAACGCTGATCTCTTTTGGACTTAACAGAGGAAAAAAAACCCAAAACAAATAATAGTTAAAAACAAGTTAGGAAAATGTTCTTTTTTCTTTTTAAAAGAATTTCCACATTTCTACATGAGCTTGAAAACAAATATTACTCAATTAGGAAGAAGGTTTAAATATTTTGCACACTCAGTGAATACCAAACCTGGGTCAAATAAGTCAAATCAAGGTCAAGTTGTAAATCCAAAAAGTATGTTTCACATTTGGTTAAATTCAATGTAACCAATTTTCAGTTTGAGAAGTACAGCTGTCAGCAGAAGCTTTCACTTTATTTATTTTTATAGGATAAATTTTATTTATGAACACTATTAGACCGAGGTCTGGTGACATCCATCACCATCTAACACCCATCATTGCTTTAGTCTGATTATTGGCAGCAGTCTGGGATTTGCATTTGGCTGCATTCTACAGTGTTATGGATTCTACAGCAAAGAAAAATGGACCCATTTGGTGATAATCAAATCCATCAAATCAGTTCAAATTATGCCAGATTACACAGTGCCGGGCGAGAAGGGGCTGGGGAACCTGCACTCCGCAGAGGTCGGGTTTGAGGGGTCTCTGGTCTCTGCTGGATCGGGAAACTGTGGACCAAATTCCACGGAGCTGGAGCTTTCGCTAGAGGCAAGATCACACTGTTAAACCCACCGGTCAGTGGAAATGTGCTGTGGAACTTGCATGAATGCAGATTTTGACAAACTGTTGACTGAAATACATGCTGAACTGCTGCTGCTTCTACTCGGTGCAGAGCAATTTGTTGCCTGATTACCGCCACATGCACAGAAATAAAAAATAAAATAATGCTAACACTCTGACTGGTATGTCTCATTGCATCAGTGTGAAGCTGATACCAAGCCAAGAAATTCTGTTGTTATTGTTTTGTACAATAGTTTGGCTAATAGTTGAACTGTGAAGCTCCACAACAATGAGCAAGAAAGTGGCTACAGGAAACCTGGCTTATCTGGCTCCTTTGAGCTGCACTGCTTGATTTCAAAACTACAGTTTCTCCCCTAACAAAGAGGAAGGTAACACTTAAAGTTTGGTGGTGTCCTGCCTCATCTGGCTTGTTGCTCAGGAAAAACTTCAAAAGGATAGAAGCTTGGCATCATTAACACTGAGAAAAATCAAACACAACGGTGCATTATGGTGAAGCGTTTAACAGAGGTGGTTAGGACATGGAAGAAATAGCAAAGATGCACAGGAGGATGTAAGTGTAAGACTGCGTATGAGGTCCCATTTATGCCAAAAATATTGGCATCATGTTTGACGGTACTGTTAGGAATGTGTGGTTCTCCCTGCCGTTTGACTCCTGCAGTCAAGTGAAGTGTCGACAACAAAATCCCCAACAAGCCAGACAGCGTTTGGATTTTGTTGGGCGTCTCCTCATGCACTTGCTGCCAAAATGAACACGTGAACATGAGCTCTACGTGGATATTATATATTTCCAGTTAAATGGGTTATTTTTAACATCATACTGAAATATCATGTTTATGTTCATGTGCATGATAAAGCCATCACCACTTGATGCCATCTTCATTATAAATGGTGTGTTCACAGTGTTTGTTTCTGGAGCAGTTTGCTTTGTACATGGTAGGGGCGCCACCCCTACGCAAAACCCTCCTCCTTTCTCAGCCGGGGTTTGGACCGACCTCGCCGGCTTGAACTTTGTTCAATACTCTACAAAAGAACTCCTTGAAATTTGAAGTCAGAATCACAAGTTAGAATTCACCAACAATTGTCAAACAGCATGCAACAAAACAAATCCAAACAACGAACGTCTGATTGTCAAAATCATTTCATCACAGCTGACTACAGTTCAAAGGCATTCACACATGAACATACTTTTGGCATAAATGGAACCTCATAATTTCATACCCAGCTTCTTAGCTTCAAATATGAACCAGTTTTCTTAATTATTTTTTGTCAAATTCAAACTTCAAAATTTAAACAATGACTGTTCCTCTGAACAGACAGTTTTAGGATTGGTCTTAACAATATTTATTGTTTGCTTGGTTAGAGTTCAACACGCGTTCACATTCAGACCTGAGGCAAAAATGACAACTGTATTGTGTGCATTTGTGTGATGAGTTTCCCAATACCTCCAGAAGGTGGCGTGCTCTCCTCTGTGTCTGTCCCAGAACGTTCAGGTGAACGTGAGTCTGCTCGCAGCCTCTTCTCAAAGCTGAACTCGGGGAGTCGGGGAGCCTGAGGGCGAATCTTCCTGGCTGGATTCATGAAGTAGCAATACGCACAACGAAATGCTAAAGGAAGGGGACGGACAGAGGGAGGAGGAGAGAGAGAGTGAAACACTAATAAAAATAATTAGTGGTGAGATTACTTAAGTTTTGTATTCCATTCACATGTGCACAAGCGTCCTGGTTTTCATCACGTTTTTGGACTGTCCCATTATATGCTGCAGATGGTTTCAGAACCCTGAAACCTTACTTAACATAGAAACACTGTATCCAGGAATCTGAGCTTTCAGTGAGCCATTGCGGAGCCAAGATACAGTTTTGTTGTTTTGTTTTTTAATCTCAAAACTCCCCCTACAATCACTTCCTTCTTAATTGAAAAAGCCCTTCAAAAATCCAATTATGTGTTTCTGAACTTACCCAGATATTCAAACTCTTCTTTCAGAGCCATGCCATTATGAGAAAAACACTGCTGGCAGATCAGTGCATATCTATAGGAAGCAAGAAGGTACAGAGGAATAAAGAGGGAAAGAAACTGATGATCAGTGCATTCCAGGAGCTATTTAGCATCAATTACACCACAAAAAATGTGCCTTATATTTTTCAGTGATTTTCATGATTTCCCATCATTTTTTTTAATCCCACCAGATGACATTTAATAACAAAGAGACAAAAATGGTAAACACATATCGCTGCAGCTGAACACCAAACAACAGTGAATGCATGATAAACTATTACTGGCAGGATAACCTCCCACAGAAATCAATCTGCACATGCAGCTAACCTGCCATGTGCCCCCTGTTTGTGGCAGTTTCTGGTGTAACCATTATTTACTTGGCCAGTGACATGCAGCATCACCATGAATTCATCTACAAGCCTAGCCTGGTAAATTACCACTGTCATTTCTTTCCAATCCAAAATATAAATCCAGGCTGAGCACAAAAGTTGCCATTTTAGTGGCTGCATTTCAGCAGCGCGATCATTTCGATGCAAATGTTTGTCAAAAACCTAACTGTAAGATCCTGTACAAGCTGCTAACAATGTGATGATTGAATTCTGAAGGAAATAAAGAAAAAAAAAATCATATTTGCTGGGCTTCACTGTGATCATTGAAGCGTGAAATTATGTGAAACAAATTGATCTTGGTTAAATCCTCATATTTACATTCCAAGCAACATGCTGACAGTGTCTGCATGTATTGTGCTGCTCATCTCATGTTAGATTTTCTGGCTAATAATGTTCCATTTCCAGCTTTTGCAATTTGACACATTTTGGATTTTTATTAATTGATTCCTATATTTAATCAACTAGCAAGTTTTGTTGGTTAGGTTTAACTTCTAAAGTTAAGGATAATTATGTTTTACACATTTACCACACACATACACAGATAAAAGCAGAGCTTAGCTTCTCAGCCTAGCACCTGCCAGTGTGGGGTGGATACATGATATGGAATTAATTTTCAGGTACAAGTGGCAGAGCTTGAACAATAAAGTAATGTTACCTTTACCACCAGTCAGTGCATTCATTTTAATACTAAGGGAAGAACAGCTCTTCCCTTAGTAGCAGCACAACACTCATTGTAGAGACTACTACATCAGTTTGGTATAAGCTATTAATTCTGCAAAGGTCTGTACATCTGAAAAGGATCTTCACCTGTTCTGTGGTCCATCCCCTACCAAGTACTCAATGACTCTGTCCACAGCTCCCCTGTCTTTGGGCAAGATGGGTCTAGCTAATGGAGGACCTGGAGGGTGCATACCTGCAAATAATAAATCACACATGGAGATTAATACAGACAAATTATAATTTCAAATGATATGCATAATATTGATGGTTTAATATAAATTCTGGATTTAAAAAACAGTTTGCAGTCTTTGGGCCAGCCCCATACACTGACTAAATTACTACCTTGAAAAGTTTCTGCAATTTAACCTCAAAGGTAAATTGAGGCTAATGCACGTGTTTCTTTTGTCATGCAAAAATACACAAATTCAAGCCAAGATGCACTGAAAGCCATTACAACTCACCTGGCATTGGGGAGGAGTGGGTTCTAGGTATTGACCCCTGGAGGACAGAGGCAGACAGAGCAGATCTCTCCGGCGGTCCTCCTGGAGCTGAGAGAGAACACATTCTGTTGGAAAGCCAACACAAGAGCTAGACACAAACTAGCATCTAAAACAACTAAGTCAAAGGCAACTGGAGCACTGTGCCCACTCTACCTTCATATAGCTTCTGATGCTGAAAATTCCTTTTACATGCATCACAACTGACAAACTATAGTAAGCTATGTGGGCACAGCATGAGATCTCAGGAATACTAGGACACATTATTATACTTAAAGCATCTCATTTTGTCTCCTTACCCACGGGTGTGCCTGCTGGTCCCAGTAGGGGCCGTGCTCCAGTTGGAGGAGTCATGACCATTGCAGTCGGGGTGCCCATTGGCATGGGTCTTATTGCCACCCCCCTCTGCCGAATTTCTGCAGAGGGTAAAGAGATTCATTACAGCATTTGTTCTTTTCCAGTGGCATAAATATGATTTGTGTGTATCCTATCACAGAAATCACTTTTTGGAGCTCGACGCTTTCACGGCTCAGATCAGAACCTTTCCAAATAAAATTAAGAAACATTCTTGTTGCAGCTATTTGCAGGTTATTTTTACTTTTTGTATTCAAATGCTGTTTGTTTTTTTGCTAAGGATAAGTTTATAGTTTATTTTTCTTTTGCTAAATTTCAGTTCACTTTTTGGGTTTATGGCTGAGCAGGTGTGCACTTAATCTATAAAAGTAGGTCAAGTGGGAGGGGTCAGCAGGCATCGGGTCATATGGTTTTTTACCAGGCTGCAGACTAAAGTGCTTATGTTTGTAAGTTTGCTGCATAATGGAGAATGAACTGACCCAAACAGACTTTGGTATGGCCTTTGTGTTATTTTTGACTTGCTTAAGATCCAATCCTGAGGTGCCTCAGTGGCCATTTGATTTATTGTTTTTTGGTGTGGACAAATAGCCACTACAATTCTGTACAGATAGATGCGGTACCTTGTCCCGGCCTGGGCGTTATCTGAGAACGCACTGGAGTTGCCTCCAGTTCCTGCAGCAAAACAAACGGGAGCAATGAGAAACAAAACAAAAAAAAACAATACAAGAATCAACAGATAAAATGAAAATCAAGTGAAAAACTCTCACAGCTTTCTTCTTAGCTTCGGGATCAAAGCGTTCCAGGATGAGCTTGGCATTTTTGTATGTTTCTGTCTCCATCACCTCCTCAAGCTGGAAAGACAAAACAAGGAAACCTAAGTTATAACATCCATACTCAATTGGCTAAGAGATGTAGCTCAAGGAATAAAAAAAAAAGCCCACAATGATTTTCTTCTTGTGCTATAAAAATCTAGACGGTGCGATGATAAATTACACACAGAATATAAAAGAATTGACCCACACAGCTGTTTTCTAAGCTTGTTGCAGGCACCATAAAGTAATAGAATATAAAACCATCGAGGGCCCAGAGAATGAGAGGAAATTCAGATCTGACAAGCCATTGCAATCATGACAAGAAATACACCACAACTAAGAGGGAAAACTTACAGTTTTTCAGCCACACTGCCACAACTCAGAGTGACGACAATGATACAAAAGAATTACAGAGAAGGATTCAATACTTACGATCTTTTTTTTGGCAGCCTTCAAATCTTCAAGTTTTTCACCTAAAAAAAAAAAAAAAAAGGAGCATCAATAACTTCAGTCAGCTGAACATCTTCAATGAGCTCCTTTTTCCATCAACCCGTGCTCTGAAAATACAGCACACTCTGAACTGTTGTACTCAATATGTGATTAAGCTAATATCTTAAAATATCTTAGCTCAGAGATGTTGAAATAGCTCAAGAAATAAAAAGGCTAGAATAGAATAGAGATCAAATAATGCCATTTTGTACTTTCAGCTCAGCAGTATGTGATGTCAATAATAAGAGTGTGGTAGGAATTGTAAAGGCAGGAAATGGTAAGAAAACAATTGTGTAAGTGTGGACAATCCAAAGTGAAGCAAACACTCATCAAGCTATTTTTCAGTCCACTGCTCACCTATGACTAGGACAGGCAGAGCAGTGGGTAGGCTTTAAGGTAACTGCAGATTTTTACCATACTTTTTAACCATACTCACTCGAGTGTGCCTATTTCATGTTTGTTTTTCCTCTTTATTGTAATGTTTGGCATTGTCTGTTTTGAAGCAACAGTTTCCTGATCCAAGGCAATTTTACCTTATGGGAGACAACCTCTGCCTTAAACAAAAGCCTGAAAATAATATGTGCAGTTTCAGCTTAACGAACAGACAGACAAAGATCGCTTACCGTTTCTCTCAGTGCGTTTGGAGAAGAGGAAAATCAATAACTTTCTGATGAACCACACGCTGGTGAAGAGCCGGAGAGAAATGCCGAGAGAGAAGAAGATTGTTTTCATTATCAACTTCAGATTCTAAAGATGCAAACACTTTTCTCTGCTCAAAGCTTATCACGTTTGTGGAAAATAATAAAACCTACTATGAAAATTATATTTTACTTTGACACATCAAAAAGCATCTGTACCAGATTTTTTTTAAAAAAAAGCACATCTATACTTTTTGGACAAAGTTGTGAATGATTGTGAAAAGCAACGCTGGCACTCACAGCACAGGGTATATGAAGAAAGGCAGGCCCATGGCCACTCTCTGCAACCAATGCTCGGGGAGGTAGAGCCAGTAGACGATCAGAGAGGTCAACAGGTAAAGGACGGATGAGTAAAAAAGCAACCGGCCAATCCATAGCTGCAGACAGATGCATACAAAGATATCAGTGAGGAAAAGCAGTTCAAGAATATGACAGATCTTTAATGTTTTGCTAACACTACCTTTTGCAGGCGCTGGTTTTTGGCTCTAAACTCTTCCAGCTCTTTAATCTCCTACAAGAGAAAGATGAGGGTTAAAGGCTATGTATACACTGAAAGAAAAACTTACTAATAAGGCATGTACTTTGGTTTAAAGTGCTCTCCAGCACCATATTAGTTACTGTTTCCAGATGGTACAACAAATTATATTTTCAATAAACTTAAAATGGGCTCAAAACATTGTGCAACTCAATAAAATCAGGTTAAAAGGATATATCTACTGTCAGTACCTTGTCCAGGTTCTCCAGCTGCTCAACTGTTGTTGGCTTTGTCTGGATTGAGGTTAAAGATCAGAAAAATCACCATTAGCTTTATCTATCAACCAACAGCTTCAGATCTGACTGAAATGGCTGATTTGTCAGTAAACAATCAACTCTTGTGATTTATCAAGAGCGGTACGCTGCAGAGTGAGATTAAAGGGTTAATGTGCTTTTTTGAGCTTGAAATTTTCTGTGTCACAAACGTGGCTCTCTTGTTACCTGGCTGCCAGGTTATGTTCCGCATTCTGGTTTACAATTGCCTGGAAGCACCACGTTTTCACTGATTCTTTTATTACAGCACGTTTTAAGTGCAACATATTGGACAGATTCTCGGCTGGGGGAATACAATTTATATATGCAAGCTGTTTAACTATACCTTACTTACCTAAGGAATGAAACCCAGCTGTAAAGTTACAGCAGTGCAAACTGTGCATTAAAGTGTCACTGGAATTTAAATTCAGTTGGTGGTGCAGAAAATGTATATATATTTTTGTTCTAGATTCTAATATCTAGCTAAATCTCTTTTGCACTGCTGGAAATGCAACTACTAGATCACAGATTAGAAAATTGACATTTGCAGGCTTTTTACTGCCAAGAATACCTGTTCAATCAATAAAATTAATTTCACTCTGATCTGCTGACAAACAAGTTGTTTCCACGTCTCCTGTATTAGGCTATGGGAAATAAACCTTTACGTTTAAATGTATCCAGTTTAAAGTTTCAAAGCTCTAACGAGCAGCCATCATGTTAGAACTAAACAGCACCAAACATTAAAATACTTAACTTAAACTACAGTGTTTATTTTGCCGCTGTGTGCTAAATCCCAAGATTTACAATTTAATCTGCACCATTAATTTCCTGTCTTATTTGCAACAGTGTTGCATTTTACTGTTATATTTTTAGGATTTTTATAGATATGATTGTGACATCCGCTATCTCCGACTGGGGTTTTAGGTTCTGCCAAGCAAAGAAAGCCTGGCTATGCTAAATTTCTTTCATAGTATACCCTTCTGTTTCACTTAATATCTTGCAAATGTGGAAAAAAATGTGATGTGATGTTTGAGTTCACATTTCTGAGTGAGAACAATGACCAGTCACTTCACTATTGCTGTCTCTCATGTTGCCAACCTGCCTCTCTTTTTCTTCCCCTTTGACTTGCCTAGCATGTCTAAAAATAGCATATCATCTAGCTTGCATGCCAAGCTCACTCTGTTCATAGTTATCATACCCAAACTGTCTCACAGCTGTTACACAATGGAAACATTCACTGTAAATCAGTATACAGAATCAACATTTTACTTAATTATTGAAGGCCTGTGGAGGAAAAAAAATAAATACATATTTAGAAATAAGTCACTTAAGTTATTTTGGATATATTTAGGAAAAGTACAGCAGAGGCTGACAAGCTGCTTGAAACTGTGTGCGTGTATGACTAGTGAGGGGGAAAAGCTTTTTTAATCTGATTTTCAGGCAAAGTTGACAAGCTTTTTTTTTTATTTGACTGGCAATTCTACAAATGAGGCTATAACATCTCAGTGACGACTGAAATGAATGTTATTGGGCACGCTCCTCGTTTACTAAGCTTCAAAATAACCACTCGGATTTTATCCGAGATGGCTGCCAAGTCATGAGACTTGCTTCTAGGAGGATTTTGATGGAGTGCATCAGAAATCAATGAATTTAAAAACTTTTAGGGTCAAACACCAAATTAAAAACACTGAAGGAGTACTTTTTCAGAAACCTGATTACCCATGTAGGCCAACCTCAATGATTTCAGTTCATTGTTGAAACTGCATGATTTAGACCCCACATTACACAGTATATAACACCCTTAAAACATAAAAACAGCCTTTTAAATGCCAGTCCCTCTAAGTTGTATCATTACCAAGAAAATTTCTAGTTGTGTTTTTATCCAGCATCCTGCTTTTATTTTGAAATATTAATTTTCTCTGTTTCGCTTTCTTGTATTCAAACATGATGTATTTTCTGTCACTCACTTACCTTCCATCGAGATATCAGGGCCCCCATTTTTTTAAATTACACGAGTCTCACTTTGATCTCTTTGGCTTGCTATGAAACAGATAAACAACACATAAACAAAGCACACAGTCTTCGCTGCAACAGTTATAATTTTTTTTTATGTTAAACGCCACATTTGAGCCTTTCCTAGATTTATACATTCCCATAACAGGATTTAGTTAGCTGCCTACAGATTCACACACAACTGACTACTCTACTCTTGTTACAATGGATTTACTGACATAATCTTTCTCTGTGGCTCCTTATACATGTGACAAACATGGGGCTGCACAGCACACAAAACGTATCTCACTGCACTGGCTGGATACCATTTGTGACATTTTCACTTCAACTTTCAGTATCTCTCTGGTTAAAAAAGCAATATATAGCAGGGGGTTAAAATTCCTTCCTCTTCACTTTTAACTGGCTATGCCCTATTCATAAGATGGGTCAAAGTGTGATATCACTGCTGTCATTCCACCTACAAATATTCATGAAAATGGGGAACTAGTAAGAAAATAGTTCATTGCCAAAGCATATATGATGGGTGCTATCTTCTACTTAGGAACAGTGTGTCGTTTTCAAGCAACATGTATGAAGCTATAACTGTCCTGTATTATCTTTGAATGACTAAACGCTAAAAGTTACTGGGTGGGCACAAGACAGTGCTAATGAATTTGGAGAGCTATAGCTGATTTACTTTGAACCCTCCGACTTATAACTTAGATTTAAAGAAGACATTCCCTATTAGCAACAACAGTATATATCATTCAAGTATTCTTGCTAACGTAAATTACTTGTAGCCAATGTTAGCTGCTCATTTTACAACGCTGCTAGCCAACCACAGTAACGTTGAATAATCATAAGAAAAGAGGCCCTTAGAAGGCTAAGCTTTAGCATGACCACTACTTTTGTTGGGCATAAAACGAGCTCTGATCCTGAGAGTGTATTACCTGATGTACTAAGCTAGCTTCTATAATAACAACATACATACTGGTGCCGACATAAGCAGCGGGCACGCTGTAATAATAATATTTACCTTTTTGTGGTCTTTTTAAATTAATACGGAGATGCAATAAAAACTTACATTTATACGATGTTTAGGCGTTTCTGTTCGCCGCCCATGCACTCAAGTTAACGCAGAAACAACCGCATTTTGTCTGCTAACGCTACTGAAACTGACATTTCAACTCATAGATATATATATAATAGATATACATTGATCGCTGACTCGTAAGCCTACGTCACCGCCATATTGGAGGGGGCAAAAGCGGCCACCATAACATGAGAGAGATGCTGCACTCTGGTGCTGTGCGG